>CATIWC010000286.1:0-482675 GCA_948472305.1 Vicia faba
ATATATATATATATATATATATATATATCATCTTGTTAGGCTCAGATTTTTACAATGCGAATAAAATGGTGAATGTGAGGTTTTTCTTTTGTATTTTGGGATTATATACATACTAGAGGAAATACCACCTTTTCCTTATCCATTTTGATTAAAATGTTAATGCCACTATTAGCTTAGTGTTAGAAACTTAGGTTAATTTAATCACGAATCTCCTCCAATTTGCCATGGTTCTCTACTAACCATAATTAGGGTGGATGAGGGATGTTAAATCCTCCCCCCTTAAATAAAAATTCATCCTTGAATTGAAGGTTTACCTGAATAGTGTCATACCCTAATTTTTACCCCTAAGATCCCATATAATTTGTATCGTTGCATATCATCAAGATCACAAGCTTGGTTGCCTCCTAATCATATTTATCTTGAGTCTTTCCTTATAGAGATCATCAAGCACCCTTATGAATCTTATACCTTTGTGTATATGTCTTTATGCTTTACTAACCTTAACCAAAGTCCAAAAATATGCTTTGTTTCTCTCATTTGTTTTACAAGGTATGGATTCGAATCAAGAACATCAAACATGATTGCTAAATTGGGGTTTTAAGCCCCAAGTCAAATTTGGTTAACCATTGATTCTCAAGGTCTTATTCATCAAAGCACCACCTATAATCTTAGGTCACAATCTCTTCAAGCATAATTCAACATCATTTGATCAAAGATAGCTCAAAGTTTGGTTGCTTACTTCTCCATATAACTCAAGGTTCATATGTTTATTTCCATGTCTTGTTCATCAAGTTTACTCAAGCTTTATCCAAGATCAATTAAAGTTCAAGCAATATTCCAACTTTTGGATTTCACATGTTTATCATGATGCATTGAAATGCAAGAAAAGTCCAAAGATACAAGATGGTTCAAAGTACCTTGACCTAAAAAGTCAACATTTCAATTCCAACTTCAAAATATCACAACTCACTCATTTTTTAACATTTTTAAGCGCTTCTTTGGGAAAATGACTCTTCTTGATATCCTCTGCAAGTTATATTTACGAGTCAAGAGCTAATTATGCTTGGAAGATCATCAAAATTTTGGAAACATTAGAGGTCATTTTTTGGACTTAGTAAAATTTGGCCTATAATTCAAGTGTGAGATGCCTAACTTCCAAAGATAATAACTCTCTCAATTTTTAACTTGTGTGAGTGGTTCTTTTTGCCAATTATCAAATTTGATGTCCTATACAAGTTTGTTTCAAGGATCAAGAACTAATTATGCTTGGAAGGCCATGAAACATTTAAAGATGTAATACGGAGGAAGAACTGACTTGTTTTGCATTTCATTGCAAATGTTGCGGATAGCTAGAGTCGTCACCGACTTTTATTTTATCCAATAAGGAAAGGGTGAAAAGAACAGGAAAGACCTTGATAGATTTTGAGTTCGGGGGGTAGGTTATGAAAAGGGAAGGTGTTAGCACCATTTTCATCCATAGTTATCTACGGGCTCTTAATCGCTTAGCTCACTTTTGAAAACTTTTTTTGTGTGTGTTTGAAAATATTTTGAATGCCAATCGTGAGGAAAAATTTGTAATGATTCTTGTATCAGTCCTCAAGAATGCGTAAAAAGTGTTTTTAAAATATTTGTTTGAAAAGTGTGATGTGAAATATTATCACACCCCCAAACTTGAACTATTACTTGTCCTCAAGTGATGTGACAAATAAGATTAGAAATAAATAACTAAAGGAATCTAGCAACACTAACACATTTGTTATAACTAGAATTTATCTCAGAGAACTTTATTTAAACATTGGCATAAAACAGTCATTTAATGTTAATTCAATGTGTGTATGCGTAATCCAAGATGCCACATGTCATTCCAAAAGTCTGCATTGAGGGTAGTCAGGCTAATTCCTTGTTTAGTTGCTTAATCATATGGTCCATGTTTTGAACTTTTAGTTTTACAAGGGGGATTAACTAACTTATTTGATACTAGCTTTTGAGTTATTTTTTGAACTTAGGAAGTTCTATTAGCATTATTTTTAATTTCAAGTATTGTTGGCCATTCCACCTTTTCACTTGACGGGATATCAGTTGTAATGAGTCCAACTCGTTACTCAAAATGAAACACTCATTGTTCCTTCAATTTTAGGCTCAAGAACTTTTTCACATGTTCTTATTGCATTTATTTTTTTTTTATCATGCATTATAAGTGTAGTACTATCTTCTTTGATAACCCTAGTTACTAATGTTTTACTCCTCTAGACTTAGACTAAATCTTAAATCACAACTCATTTCATATTCTAAAGCAATTCAAACTACTAAGGAGACTAACTACTTCTTAAACTTCATTTGGCGTGGCACGAGCTCATCACTTGCCAAATTACATTTAGTTAACACTATTTTATTGTTTATTAAGATTTTGTTTCCAACATTTATCAACAGTCAAGAATTCTCAGTTGAGGTTTAGAAATTTCACTGATGAGAAATTAAATTAATTATTTATTTGCTTTTTAAAAACCATTTAACCATACCACTTTGTTATTTATTACAACTTTGTTTTATTATTTAGGTAAAATATCCATTTTAGTCCCTTAACTATACTATTGAATTCAGATTGGTCCCTTCTTTCTGTGTCAACTTGGTCCCTTAACTTTAAAAACATTCCATTTTAGTCCTTTTTGTCTAATTAGTGACGAATTTAGCGATCGATTTCTAAGTTTTTCCATCTCTAATTAGACAAAAAGGATTAAAATGAAACATTTTGAAAGATAAGGGACCAAGTTGACACGAAAAAAAGTTAAGGACTAATTTGAACCCAAGGGTATAGTTAAAGGACCAAAATAAGTACTTTGCCTATTATTTATTAAGACTTTTGCTTCCAATAGTTTTTAACAGTACAATTAAATTAATCATTTGCCTATCGTATTTTTTTGGCAATTATTTAGGTGTCATGGTATTTTTAAAACATTTTAGAGGCCGGATCCTTCGATCTAACCCAATTTAATACCTAACAACTTTGTTATGGAGGTCGCATTATATAATTGAGTCATCTGATTTTATCTGAGTGAGTCATGCGATTTAACCAATAATTTTATGGTTCGACTATCAACTCGCTTACCCTATACTTTGCCGAGTAGAAAAAAAAAGCCATTTTTTAAAATATCTTTCTTATCTTAAAAATGTTTCTCTCATTCTGTTGTGAAAATAATGCCAAGAACATAGTATAACAGGTTTCTTTAAGGCAAGAAACCCACAAAGTAGGAATGAGGAAAGCAAGAAGAACACAAGGAATTGGTCATTAAGTGCTATTATTTACTTTCTCTTTAAAACAAGATTACAAGTGTTACAGAATAACAAATAACTCTCTCACCCTAATTAGTATTTGCAATATACAATGATGAGAGAGTAGTATGCTATTTATAAGAAACCTAACACACTAAACTAATGGGATTTTACACACAATACCATTACAATCTAACTTAGAAAACAAGCTAACTTAAACAATTGTGCATAACAAATAGACCCAATTCAACATGCTAATAAACCTAGCATTTCGACTACAGCATGTGAGCAGACTTCGATTGCATGCTTGGACCTTGTTGAACCAATAAACTTTTCATGTCGACATCTCGACACTAGAGTTTCGATCCAATAGTTTTCATAAATCTCCACCTTGGAATAAACTATAATACATCAAGAAAACACAATAGTTTTCTTCATGTAGCTTTATCAACTGCATACAATGGAAAAACTTGCAACTTGGTAAAGTCTTGGTGATCATATCAGCAACATTGTGATTTGTCGAAACCTTCAGCACTTAGACTTCTCCATGCTCTATTACCCTTCTGACGAAATGCTACCTTACATCGATGTGCTTGGTTTGCTTATGAAAGACTGAATTCTTCGACAAGTGTATTTCACTTTGACTATCACATTTAACAGTGATAACTCGACCTTGAAGTTTCAGCTCCTTAGAAAAACCTTTAAGCCATAATGCTTCTTTCACAGCTTTAGTGAGGGCAATATATTCTGCTTCAGTAGTTGATAAGGCAACAACCTTATAAAGTGTCACTTTACAACTGCTTGTTGTCCCAAACATAGTGAGCACATATCCAGAAATAGATTTTCTAGAATCCATACAACCTGCATAATTAGAGTTAACATATCCTTCGACTACTACTTTATTATCTTCACCACAGGATCCACCATAAATTAGGACTCTATTCAAAGACCAATTTATGTACCTTAGAATCCACTTAAATGTTTTCCAGTGAGCCTTTCCAAGATTCACAATGTACCTGCTTACAAGACTTATTGCATATGCTATGTCGGGTCTAGTACATACCATGACATACATAAAAGAACCTACTATGTTAGCATATAGGATGCTATTCATATAAGCTCTTTTGACCTCAAGACTGAGACACTGATCTATACTCAACTTGAATTAAGGATTTTCCAGAGTCACAACAGGATTTGAATTCGACATACCAAACTTGTCGAGAATCTTCCTGTGATCGGTGGATCTGGAACTGACTGTTTTAAAGCTGGTTTCGCGAAATGTCGCGGTAAGCAAGAGTCGCCACCGTCTTTTATTTTCTCCAATATGGAAAGGACAAAAGCACAGAAAAATTCCTTATTGAGATTAGTTCTCGGTTCGGGAGGTAGATTTATAGAAAGGGAAGGTGTTAGCACCCTTTCTATCCATGGTTATCCATGGGCTCTTAGATACTTGCTCATTGTGTTTTCAAAATTTGTTTGCTTTTCAAGTGTGAGTGGGTTTTGAAAAAAGTTCGTTTGAAAACTTCTAGGTAACTCTTGTATCAGTCCTCAAGAGTGTATGAAGTATTGTTTGAAAGCTTTTTGAAAAGTGTAAGGTGTGAAAAGTATTTTGATTTGTTTTTGAAAAGAGCAAGTATCCATGAGTCATCTACCTACCCTAAGGAATTAAGCTGTGTAATTGTCCTTTAGGTAGTGCCATCCCACCATTGAGAGGTAGGTAGCACCACCGTTGGAGGTGTTCGGGTCAATTCGAGTTTCGGGACATGGTGATCACCAGAGCAATGGGAAGACACCTTAGAAGCTACCCTCATGCCAGGTTCCCGGATCATGAGGACTTACTAAGACATCCTCTACTCGACGATCACCTTTCGAAGGTAAGGCAACAGTGAGGCGTACCCTAGGGGTGGTGTGTGCGATTCGTGTGTCGTTTTCATTTATATTTGTCTTGTCATGTTAAAGTGTTCTACGCTTGATTTTATTATGGTCATTCATTCTTGCATGCTTTGTTTAACAATTAAAATATTTGCGGGAAATTTAAAGTGCGGAAAGGATAAAGGTCCTACGCTATTACAAGGGCGTGGGTCTACAACGCCAAATTAATCCAGACCCGATTTAAAATAAATTGCAGAAAATAAATATCTAATATCTATTACATGGCTTTGGTACAATTACATTATATTTACATCAAAAATAAATAAAACGCGCGAACAAGGAAAATATGACCGAATGCGAGGGCGTTGGACCCTTTAAGGAATTAAAATAAAATTATTAAAATAATTAAATTAAATAAAAGAAATGGCTTATTTTTATGTTTTTTTTGTATTTATGACATTAAAGAAAATTAAATTAATTAAAAGTCAAGTAATTAATTCTAATTCTAATTGTTTTTAATTTATTAAAGAAAATGCATTAAAGTTAAGACCTAGAATTAAAACTAATTAATTATAAAATTTATTTACAAAAATTAATAATTAATGATAAAAATATTTAATTAAACAAAAGATAAAAAAAAAAGATTAAAGATCTATTTTTATTATTTTTTGGTTTATTATAAAAAAAGAATTAAATTACCTAAAATTAAATCTAAATTAATTACATGCGAATTTATTTATGAAAATTAATACTAAAATAAAATTATTATTTATTTTTATCTTTTCTGATTTTTGTGATGTTTTTTTATATTTTGAAAATATTAATTAATTAAAATAAAGCAACAATTAAAAGAGTATAAAAAGAAACAAAGAAAAGAAAGAAAATTGTAAAAAAAAAACCTAAGGGGGTGAAGCCCCTAATTTGGAGGTTGGATCCAGTAATTTTGGCCCAATAGCATTCAGATCCATTGACTTTCCCAGGCAGCGTACAGCAAGGTTGACCTATGCCCATGGTGTGCTTCAGATCCAGGCCTTTGGTTTGATCTTCAGGGGCACGTGGACGTCTTGATTATGGAGGAACATGATGCGCTTCAATGTAAACGCTGCATAGGAATTCACATGGAAAAATAATATGGAAATTATACAGACCTGGGACTCGAACCCAGGTCTTGGATGTTGAAGCAATGAGCGTTTGCCAGCTGAGCCACTGAACGCGTTTGATATATTAGTAACAAGTAAACAATATAATAGAAAGTGGAGCAACGCTTGGAAACGCGCGCGAACTTTTGAACAAGCCAATCACTTGTTGACAACACATCATCTTCCTCACCATCCCTGTAAAACAAAACACAAAGGCAACGTTTTTTCACGCGTAGTTTTAGGTGTGCTATTAGAAAATAGCGATTAGGCCTGTGTTATCCATAAATTTGGCGCGATGAGTGCTTCTACTTCGTCCAGATGCACTGAGTACAACCATGGTGGTCTTAAGGCTTAATTTTTCCTCGTTTGCAAATCCCCAATTCCAACCTCTGAAAACCCTAAAATTCACTCATGGCACATTCGTATATACAGTGTAATAATCAAATTAAACATAATGGTCAGCTTTAGAATCAAATGAGGAACAAGAATCTATGAACAAAATGCTGTAAAAATGCTTAAAACATGAAACATGATAATCAATTTTTCTCTGTACAGTGGAGGTTCTCATTACCAATTCTTGAAGTTTGAGTTGATGTTTCGGATTGGAATGTGATCAGTGATCTCCAAGGAAGCTATTGGAATGAAAATTAAGGCTTGAATCCACCTCTAACTGAGTTTTCAGATTTGAGATTTTTTTGTGAAAAGTGTGAGTTTGTGTGTTGAGTTCTGGCGCAGCTTAGTGTCTCAAATGGTTTTTGATCATTTGTATATAGCTTAGGTAATGTGTATGAATGAGACTTATGGTCAATAAAGCCTTGCTTTGATGATTTGGATTTTCACATAAACCACCATAACCATCTTTCCATTTTTGATTCAAATTTGAATTCTTGCCTTGTTTAAGCCTTAGCATGAAAAATGGTAGGCACATAATGATGCTTCAAGGTTAATCAAAGCAAAATATCCCTTTAAATTAATTTTTTTGAATTTCTTTTGATTTTAAAAGATTTAAAATTAATTAAATCCAATAAAATCAATAAAAATGAAAAAATTAATAAAAAAATCTGAAATAAAAGATGGGACACGTGGGAAGCATGGCCAAGTCAATTCAAGTGGAAAAAGTGGGGCCCTTTTGTCAAAAATGAGATTTCAAGGATAAATGATTTTGGCCATTTCACAAAAATTTCCCAACTTCTCCAATGCATAACTTGCTCAATTTTTAAGCTTTGCTCATGTTCTTGGACATTTTAGAAAGTTCTTTGAGTCCTCTAACCAATGCCTTTGGTCCCATGTCATTTTGATTTACCAATCTCAAGTTATGGCCTTTGACTTAAAGTCCCTTTTTGTTGACTTTTGAAAATGACCTATAAAGTTGAAATTGATAACTTTTTGTGAGAGCATTTCTTGGACTTGAAGTATGAAGATGAGTTGTAGGAAATGTCTTTCTCTTCAAAATGAGCTTTGGATGGGATTTTTCTGATAATCCATGTGAAAGTTATGCCCTGGTCAATTTCAGTTGACTTTTTCAGCTGTCCAAAAATAGAAACTTTTGCATCTTGATGATTTTTTGAGCCAAGTTTTGAGAATCATGATCAAGCATTGATCAAATGATGTTTGTGGCTTCAAAATGAGATGTTGACCAAAAATTTGAACTTTTGATTACCAAATGACCATTTTGCCCCTACAGTTGACTGTAGTGCAATTAGGGTTTTGACTGTGCAATTTTGAGCTGAATGCCTTGAAACTTGATATGAGGATGCTTGACCACATTTGTAGGCATGTGAGACTTGATTGGGCCTTTGAAAACTTCATTTTCTTGATCAGCCTCAAAACCCTAATCTTAACTGTATAGGAGATCTTTGACTGTGCAACCCTTGGGGAATTTTGCAGCTTGGCTTGGCAATTTCTTGAAGAATATGGGAGGGCAAATTTTGGGGTACAACAGTTGCCCCTGTTCAATCTTCTTAGACCTGAGGATGTAGATTGGCTGACGTGCCTTTCGTAATCCGAGGGTAGAAGATGATTGGACACTAGAGTGCCCAGAAATTTGTGCTCACATAATAGTAGTGTGATGGAAATGGGCTTATAGATGCCATTTAGAGGTTGATGAATAGGATGATGGGCTTATAGATTCCATCTGAATGTTGATCGCGTAGGAGATTCCTTAGCGAGAACCTGCATACCTGCAAAAGAAACATGATTACCTGACAAGTTGCAGGAGTTGATTTCAGATGCTTGGCATAGATGTGTCCTGACTGGTTACAGGAGCTGAGTCTGGAGCTTCAAATGGAGATGAATGAACCAGGGATGGTTACTGCCTTAGCATGAATGGTAAGAGAATCTTGGGCGATTTTACCTTCAACAACGCTCGTTGAGAAAAATCTTGAGTGTCTTCTACTGGGATAAGAATCAGGGAGATCTTAGGGTCGATCTGACTGAACCAGAAGAGGCCTTTGACTGGATAAGCATCAGGAAAATCTTAGGGTCGATTTAACTGAACCGGACAAGGTCTTGAAATATCTTCAACTAGATAAGCATCAGGGAGATCTTAGGGTCGATCTGGCTGAACCAGAGAAGGCCTTTGACTGGATAAGCATCAGGAAAATCTTGGGGTCGATTTAACTGAACCGGACAAGGTCTTGGAATATCTTCAACTGGATAAGCATCAGGGAGATCTTAGGGTCGATCTGACTGAACCAGAGAAGGCCTTTGGCTGGATAAGCATCAGGAAAATCTTAGGGCGATTTAACTGAACCGGTCTAGGTCTTGAAATATCTTCAACTGGATAAGCATCAGGGAGATCTTAGGGTCGATCTGACTGAACCAGAGAAGGCCTTTGACTGGATAAGCATCAGGAAAATCTTAGGGCGATTTAACTGAACCGGACAAGGTCTTGAAATATCTTCAACTGGATAAGCATCAGGGAGATCTTAGGGTCGATCTGACTGAACCAGAGAAGGCCTTTGACTGGATAAGCATCAGGAAAATCTTAGGGTCGATTTAACTGAACCGGTCTAGGTCTTGGAATATCTTCAACTGGATAAGCATCAGGGAGATCTTAGGGTCGATCTGACTGAACCAGAGAAGGCCTTTGACTGGATAAGCATCAGGAAAATCTTAGGGCGATTTAACTGAACCGGTCTAGGTCTTGAAATATCTTCAACTGGATAAGCATCAGGGAGATCTTAGGGTCGATCTGACTGAACCAGAGAAGGCCTTTGACTGGATAAGCATCAGGAAAATCTTGGGGTCGATTTAACTGAACCGGTCTAGGTCTTGAAATATCTTCAACTGGATAAGCATCAGGGAGATCTTAGGGTCGATCTGACTGAACCAGAGAAGGTCTTGGAATATAGCTAAGAATTTAACTGGATCTTTCCTGAAAGGTAAAGGTCAGTCATATGCAATGCATGATATGGATCAAGTAATGATGTTCTCAATATAAACGAGACTTGTATGATATGATGTGTCTATGCATATGTGATGTTTTATGTATGTTTTTGTCTAGGAAAGTGAATCCTTGACGGGTGCCGGGAAGTCGTATCCTGGGCTGATGTTGAGGAATAGATTTTGCTTCCGCTGGGGATGATAACTGCAAGAATACCGGTAGGAGAAGATGACTCCGTTGCGGAATAAACTTGGCAAATGGAGGATTCTGCGGGGAGAAAAGATACTCTAGCGACCATGCAGGGAAGCAAAACTCTGTGGGAAGAGGGATGCCTTGCTGAATGTTGATAATAGTTTGCTGGGGATACCCCTGTTGTATAGGAAGTGCTGATAGACTTCGCTGGGGTAAGAAGACTTCGTCGAGGACGCTCTTTCCGTGACTTTTGGCTGAGGATAACCCAGTTATATCCTAGTACGGAAATAACTCTTTAAATCAAGCCGGACGACGCGTTCGTGCTCTGCGAGGGGATAAGCTTCCAGAATCTACTGGGGATAAGCTTATTGCTTGGGGATATGAATTCCAATTTTCCTGGGGAAACTGGATTGGATTCTCCTGGGGAGGTTTTGAACTGCGGGGAAGTGATTCCTTTGAATGTTGATATACCGCCGGGGAACAATCTTTAGACCAAGATTGCCGGGGATGCTTGTTAAGAATATATGCTGCTGGGGAAGTATTGAGATCTGCTGGAGGATACTCAGCTTCCTTGAGATTTGATAATTTACTTGGAGAAGAATGTACTGTTTTGCTGAACCACTCTCTGGGGATTTAATATGTACCGGTCGTATTCTTTAGCTGAACCTACCTTGGTACCTTGGAGGATAGGACAATTAGACTGCTCAGACAACTCTTTATTGCCCCTGTTTCTAGTGTCACCTACAATTAATTCCTTTGTTTCGTATGCAAATATTTATGAGTTAGCAAATTATTGTCAATGCATATATCACAAATTGAACCTTGGACGTTCTTCGCAAAACAAAACAGAAAAAGAAAAAACACTTGGCACGTTTAACTGAAAAATATATTTGTATTGATTTTGAATGGCCTGTGAATAGGCGTTTTGTGTACAAGAGGCTGACGTCCTAGTAAGGGGAACATCGCCGAACAAGAGAGTTTATACAAATTTTGTACAAAATAAAACAGCTGTGTGAAGTGAATGATCCACTGGGTTTCAATTCTGCTATTGCCTTTATAACTCCGAGCGTCTCATCACTTGATGACCTTGGTTGAAGGTGAAGCTGACTGATCGATGCCGTCTGAACTTGATGTAGATACCGGATTCTGGATGCAAAGTGATCAATGAGACCTAGTATTACGCTTTATCCCTAATTTTTTCCTGGACCGCCCTTTCGGGTTTTCAGTCCACCGGGATACCCATTTTTGCCCAAGCCGCCTTTTCAGGTTTTCGACTTTCCGGGTGTACAGATTTTTTCATTTTCATCCCTTCATTTTGCCCGAACCCTTTTGGTTCGACGGGAAGCCCTAATTTTTGCCTAGGCATGTCAGCCTAGCGGGTCTTTTTTATGCGTAGTATTTTTTTACTATGTCTGCATTGGCGGGGTGAGGAAGGTCGTCACCATCCATGTTGGTTAGAATCATGGCTCCTCCTGAGAACACATGTTTAACCACAAATGGTCCTTCGTACGTAGGGGTCCATTTGCCCCTTGGATCACTCTGAGGAAGGATGATTCTCTTGATTACCAGATCACCAACTCGATATTCCTGTGGTCTGACCTTTTTGTTAAATGCCCTGATCATCCGTTTTTGATACGTCTGACCATGGCAGATAGCAGCAAGTCTCTTTTCATCAATGAGGTTGAGCTGATCAAGTCGGGTCTGGATCCAATCATCTTCGTTCAGATTTGCATCCTTCATTATCCGGAGAGATGGTATTTGCACTTCGATTGGTAAGACTGCCTCCATACCATAAACCAAAGAGAAAGGAGTTGCCCTGGTTGACGTCCTTGCTGAGGTACGGTACCCATGTAGAGCGAACGGTAACATTTCGTGCCAATCTTTATAGGTCACTGTCATCTTCTGCACGATTTTCTTGATGTTTTTGTTAGCTGCTTCTACAGCCCCATTCATCTTCGGTCTATAAGGAGAAGAATTGTGGTGCTGTATCTTGAACTGTTCGCAGAGCTCAGCGATCATCTTATTGTTCAGATTGGTACCGTTGTCTGTAAAAATCCGCTCAGGGACGCCGTATCGACAGATCAGGTTGTGCCGAATGAACCGTGCCACAACAGTCTTGGTTACCGTAGCATAGGATGTTGCCTCGACCCACTTCGTGAAATAATCAATTGCCACTAGGATGAAGCGATGTCCATTGGACGCCATAGGTTTAATCTCACCGATCATGTCTATGCCCCACATTGCAAACGGCCAAGGCGCAGTCAGAACATTCAGGGGAACCGGAGGGACATGCACCTTGTCTGCATAAATCTGGCACTTGTGGCATGTCCTGGAATGTTGGTAACCGTCAGCTTCCATTGTGGACCAGTAATATCCTGCCCGTAGGATCTTCTTAGCCATAGTATGCCCACTGGAATGTGTACCAAAGGTCCCTTCATGTAGCTCTTCCATGATCCTTTCTGCTTCCGTCTTATCCACACAACGCAGTAAGGTTGAATCATGGTTTCGCTTGTACAAGATGCCGTTGCTTAGGAAGAACTTGGCTGCGAACCTCCTCAGGAATTTCTTATCATTGATAGAGGCACATTCAGGGTATTCCTGAGTTTCCAGATATCTTTTCACTTCATGGTACCAAGGCTTCTCGGTCACCAATTCAGTCTCGAGATCACAACAGTATGTCGGTTCGTCCAGTTTCCAGATGATGATCCGGGGAGCTTCGTTATCCCATTTGACCTTGAACATTGAAGACATTGTAGCTAACGCGTCCGCTAACTGATTCTCTTCTCTTGGAAAGTGTTCAAAGGTTATCTCTGTGAAGTGGGGAATTAGGGTCAACACACATTCTCTATAAGGAATCAGGTTTGGGTGTTTCGTATCCCACTCTCCTTTGATCTGATTGATCACAAGAGCAGAATCTCCGAAGACACTTAGAAATTTGATCCTTAGGTCGATCGCAGCTTGAAGACCCATGATGCACGCCTCATACTCCGCCATGTTGTTGGTATAGTTGAAACACAGCCGGGCAGTGAGTGGAGTATGAGTACCTTGTGGAGATATGATTATGGCGCCGATACCGTTTCCCAAAGCGTTGGAGGCTCCGTCAAAGTGCATAGACCATAGGGATCCTGGTTCAGGTCCTTCATCCGGTCCAGGTACTTCACAATCAGTTACTATCATGATGCTTTCATCCGGAAACTCGAAGTTCATTGATTGATAGTCATCTACAGCTTGATGAGCCAGGTGGTCTGCCAATACACTTCCCTTGATGGCTTTCTGGGTCGTATACTGAATGTCGTATTCCGTCAAGATCATTTGCCATCTTGCAATTCTCCCAGACAGAGCAGGCTTTTCGAATATGTACTTTATAGGATCCATCTTTGAGATCAACAAAGTAGTGTGAGTCAGCATATACTGTCTCAGCCGGCGAGCAGCCCATACCAAAGCGCAGCAAGTTTTCTCAAGCAGTGAGTATCGGGTCTCACAGTCGGTAAACTTTTTGCTAAGGTAATAAATGGCATGCTCTTTTCGGCCAGACTCGTCATGCTGCCCCAGCACACACCCCATTGAGTTGTCAAGCACTGTCAGGTATAGTATCAGAGGTCTCCCTTCAACCGGTGGCATAAGGATAGGTGGTTCTTGGAGATACTCTTTGATTTTGTCAAAAGCAGCCTGACATTCATCGTTCCAACATACTACCTGATCTTTCTTCAGCAGCTTGAAGATTGGTTCACAGGTAGCAGTCAGATGTGAGATGAATCGAGCAATGTAATTCAGGCGCCCTAAAAAGCCTCTGACTTCTTTCTCTGTCCTAGGAACTGGCATCTCTTGAATAGCTTTGACCTTAGCAGGGTCTACTTGAATACCTTTATCACTGACCACGAAGCCTAGCAACTTCCCAGATCTTACCCCGAAGGTGCACTTGTTCGGGTTCAATCTTAGCTTGTATAGTTTCAACCGGTCAAACAACTTCTGCAGATGATCTAGATGCTCTTCCTCAGTCTGGGACCTCGCGATCATGTCATCCACATACACCTCTATCTCGTGATGGATCATGTCATGAAATAAGGCGACCATGGCACGTTGGTAGGTTGCCCCAGCATTCTTTAATCCAAATGGCATGACCTTGTAACAGAAGGTGCCCCACTGAGTAACAAATGTAGTCTTCTCCATGTCTTCAGGTGCCATCTTGATCTGATTGTAACCTGAAAAGCCATCCATGAAAGAGAATACTTTGTGCTGAGCTGTATTATCAACAAGGACGTCAATGTGAGGTAAGGGGAAGTCATCCTTGGGGCTGGCCCTGTTCAAATCCCTATAGTCAACACACATTCTGACCTTACCGTCCTTCTTAGGTACCGGCACCACATTAGCAACCCACTGAGGGTAAGAAGTCACTGCAAGGAACCCAGCATCAAACTGTTTCATGACCTCGGCTTTAATCTTCTCAGACATCTCTGGACGCATCCGACGGACCTTTTGTTTAACTGGAGGGCAGTCTTCCTTAGTTGGCAAATGGTGGACCACAATATCGGTATCCAATCCTGGCATGTCTTCGTAGGACCAGGCGAAGATCTCCATATAGTCATGTAACATCTTGGTTAACCGTTGCTTCACGCTGAGCTCTAGGTTGGCACCAATCTTTACCTCTTTTCTGTCCGCTTCAGTACCCAGGTTTATTGTCTCCACTGGCTCTTCATGGGGTTGAATTGCCCTCTCTTCCTGAAGCAACAGTCTTGCAAGCTCGCCAGGCACTTCGCAATCATCTTCACCTTCGTCTTCGGCTAAGTTGATCGGATTTTCGAAGTCATAATTGGCAGTAGCAGAGTTGTTATCAGTGAGATCCAGGGTGGATTGGAACCTGTATGAGTGAGTGTGTGTGTAAATACAGCTGTTTTGAAGATTATGTAAAGGAAAGGAAAGACAGAAAAGGAGCACAATATTTGCAATGCGAAAAATACGTCCAAGATTTTCATTCATGATATATGAAATGACAGTTTGTATGCCCTCACAAATAGAACCACGGTGCCTCGGGTAAGACACCGGGCCATAGAGTTTATCATTGTTTATTACAAAATAACGAAACAAAGAAATTTATTACTTAGTAACAAGAGAAACAGACAAGTTGTCCTTTGCACTCCAATTATTGAGTCCACCATCGGTTGCCGGGTAGATCCAGCTATCAAATTCAGCTTCATCAACTTCCTCTTCGTCCCCAATAGCATTAACTCCATGAGCAGGCAGGGGAGCTGTCACTACATTAGGCTTGTCAGATGCCTCAAACTGTACTTCCTTAGCGTCAATGAGGTCCTGCAGCTTATTCTTTAACGCCCAACAGTCATCAGTAGAGTGCCCCGGGCTATCTGAATGGTAAGCACAACGAGCATTCGGGTTGTACTTGGGGGATGCAGTATTTGGAAACTTCGGCGCCTCCCTGACAGTCACCAAATTGGTGGATAGCAACTGTGGCAGGATCTGCGACAAAGTCATGCTTAAACGGGTGAATTCTCTCCGGGGTCTTTCAACCTTTTGAGGATTATTTGGCCGGGGAGCGGCAGCAGGCTTAGCAATCATCACCGCACTGACAGATTGGCGGTGCTCATGTCTCTCTGATTTCCTGGAACCATATACGGCACTAGACTCCTTCTTGAAGGGTTTCTTCTCAGAACTGGAGGATGCACCCTTCGGAATTTTTCCAGACTTCATCCCAGCTTCAATCCTCTCTCCAGTCAAGATCAAATCAGTGAACCCAGCAGAAGAATTCCCGATGAGATGGTTGAAAAACGGCCCAGATAGGGTACCCAAGAACATGTCCACCAACTCCCGATCAGTCAACGGTGGCTGCACCCTGCCAGCCAGGTCTCTCCACTTCTGAGCGTACTCCTTAAAACCTTCGCTTGCACCTAACGACATACCTTGGAGTTGGGTACGTGTGGGGGCAAGGTCGGCATTATATTGATACTGCTTATAGAAAGCAGTAGCCAACTCCTCCCAGTTACGAACCTTGGTCCCATCCAGCTGATAGAACCATTCGAGATGAGTCCCTGAAAGACTCTCCTGGAAGAAGTGGATCCATAAATTCTTATCCGCAGAGTACGGCTGAATTTTCCGAACATAGGACCTTAGATGCAGCTTGGGACAAGACGCTCCGTCATACTTAGAGAAGGAGGGTGCTTTGAACTTGTGGGGGATGATCACACCAGTTGACAAATCCAGATCTCCGAAATCCAGCCCAGGTACCTGTTGAACCTCCATAGCCTTCAACCTATCCTCCAGTTGCTTGTATCTGTCGTCTGCAGGAGGGTACTGCTCTTCATCAAAATCTGTCTCGTCGTCGGAGACTACCGGACTAGGAACCTTTACTTCTGCCTGAGAAGGACTCTTGCCAACAGAAGAACCAGCCTCTTCATGCTGCAGAGTATTGCCAAACCTTCGGCCCGAGTTGAACAGAACAGTTCTTCTCTTCTTCTTCTTCTCCTTCTTCAGGAGCATAGCCTTCAGTTCTTCTTGGCCTTTAGCCAGACCCTTGATTAATTCTTGGAATTGTGCATTCTGCACCTGAAGAGCCTTGATTGATGTCTCGGTTGATGCAGATTCGGGGTTCATGATGCTGAAATAAACAGCGAAGAACTGTAAGCAACATGAAAAGAGGAAAAACCGGCTATGCACATGATGAATGAGATGTGGTTATGCAATGCATTCAAGGGTTCGAAAATTCAACTTTGTTGTAGACAAAAAGGAACACACGTTATCATTAAGGAAATCATTGTTTAATACATCAAGGCCTCATGGGCAAAAGTACAAAAATCAAATCAATCCCAAAATACACTGCGCATCCTCTTCGGAGCTATGTAGGTGTTGAGATTCCTCTCCTCATGTAACAGGCGAGTGAGCTCCAAGACCTTCTTTTCACTGGCATGCAGACTAGTCTCAAGAGAATTCCGCTCTTCCTTAAGCTGGATCCAGCTCTTCTGCATCTCTTCCCAGGATGTGGGCATATCAGGGTGCTGAATAGTATAGGACACTTCCCCTTCCAAGACAGGCTCTTTGATTACCGGGAGCATATGAGGATAAGGCATTACTAACTTCTGGGAGCAGGCTCGTACCCATTTGAGATACGGTTCCAACGGGATGGAATTCTTGTGCCCCAGTGTCTTACTGTCTATCCTACTTGGCATCCTCCAAGCTCTGATAAATCTCTGGCGGAGTCCTTGAGTATCGTTGTCGAAGTCAAAAACTATGTCAGGAATTAACATGTCATGAGGACCGTCCCTCCGAGCATAACCAAACTGTCTCCAAGCCAGGCATGGGCTATAAGTAATACCTCCTCTGATTCCAAGTAAAGGAACATTAGGGTACTCCCCACAACGATCAATGATAGTGACATCTTCTCTGGACCTAGGACACCAATGTATATCTGCATGTGTAAGAGTCATCAACCGTTGTGACCATCTCAAACCCCGCTCATTCTTCAAGACTGATTGTGGAAGGTGCGAAATAAACCACCTTCCCAGGAGAGGAGTGCAACACATAAGGACACCTCTTTTTCTCATGGTTCGAGTGTAACATGAGTGAAGGATGTCCCCCAGCAACGTAGGTATGGGATTCCTGGACATAAAGATCTGGACAGCACTGATATCAATAAGCTGATCTGGATTAGGGAACAACACCAAACCATAGACAAGAAGGGCTACCACTTCTTCAAAAGCCTGCAAATCAAGGGAGTTCCAACATTCAAGGGCCTTCTCAAACAGAAACCTGGCTAAGAACCCTTTGATACCACTTCTAACTTCCCAATGTCCCTTGAGGTCAGATGACTGTAGGTGCAAGGCTTTAGCAATCTCTTCAAGCTTAGGTTCCTTTTCTGTACCGTTGAAGGGTAGCTGATTAAGGATAGGGATCTTCAGGAGCCGGGAGAACTCCTCCAATGTAGGTACCAACTGATAGTCCAAGAAGGTGAAACAGTGGTGCAGAGGGTCAAAGAATTGGAACAAGACTTTAATCATATCTTCCTCAATGTTGGTGTTGACCAAGCTGATGAGGCTTCCATGTCTTTCACTGAATGAAGAGTTCTCGAGAATCCTGGATATAAGCTCCTTAAGCTGAGGAGGTACCCTTACAAGACTGATTTGAATTGTCTTTCTACGAACAGTTTCCATGTCCTACAAAACAAGAACAAAGATGAAAATTCGAACCCCTGAAATGGTTAGTCAATGCATATGATGCTGGATGATGTCATGATGCTATGATTAAACACACCACAGATATTTACAAGGACAAACATGTAAGGCACACAAGGCACACAAGACAAGCCCTTAAGGTTTAAGGCCAGCATGGGGTTTGGGTAGTACCCTCTTGAAGTTGGTGGGTTCAACCTGTCCTAATCAAAGTAACCGGGTTCTAAGGTTCCCAATATCACGGGATTGCTTTCATTGTTCATCGTTTCGATTTAGCCACTGAACTGGCGACCGAAATATTCCAGGAAAGCAACCCTCAATTGAGCGTAGTATCGAGTATCAACCAACCTCGGACTGCACCAAAGTCAGTTATCTCACTACCCTAAAGAGGCCAAGATAGTTCAATTAAGGTTCCTAAGGTCTGTTGATGCTTCACGACACCACGCGGAGGCCCCGTACTCTCCTTGACTGAACTCAAGGGTTACCGGTACACACCAAAGTGCCACATCAACGTAGCAGACTGTTTCAACCATGTCGGTATACCCCGCACAGTTCCCTCACAGCCTTATTGCTACTTTCTAAGAAGGGTATCCCCCAGATCCGGGTTAGGATCTATAGAACTCCCAAGCAACCCACAATTTAAAGCACACAAGGAAAACAATTGAAAACACAGTTATGTACTAGCCCTAAGGTACACCTCACTTTAAGATAGTCCCCAGCAGAGTCGTCAGTTCTGTGATCGGTGGATCTGGAACTGACTGTTTTAAAGCTGGTTTCGCGAAATGTCGCGGTAAGCAAGAGTCGCCACCGTCTTTTATTTTCTCCAATATGGAAAGGACAAAAGCACAGAAAAATTCCTTATTGAGATTAGTTCTCGGTTCGGGAGGTAGATTTATAGAAAGGGAAGGTGTTAGCACCCTTTCTATCCATGGTTATTCATGGGCTCTTAGATACTTGCTCATTGTGTTTTCAAAATTTGTTTGCTTTTCAAGTGTGAGTGGGTTTTGAAAAAAGTTCGTTTGAAAACTTCTAGGTAACTCTTGTATCAGTCCTCAAGAGTGTATGAAGTATTGTTTGAAAGCTTTTTGAAAAGTGTAAGGTGTGAAAAGTATTTTGATTTGTTTTTGAAAAGAGCAAGTATCCATGAGTCATCTACCTACCCTAAGGAATTAAGCTGTGTAATTGTCCTTTAGGTAGTGCCATCCCACCATTGAGAGGTAGGTAGCACCACCGTTAGAGGTGTTCGGGTCAATTCGAGTTTCGGGACATGGTGATCACCAGAGCAATGGGAAGACACCTTAGAAGCTACCCTCATGCCAGGTTCCCGGATCATGAGGACTTACTAAGACATCCTTTACTCGACGATCACCTTTCGAAGGTAAGGCAACAGTGAGGCGTACCCTAGGGGTGGTGTGTGCGATTCGTGTGTCGTTTTCATTTATATTTGTCTTGTCATGTTAAAGTGTTCTACGCTTGATTTTATTATGGTCATTCATTCTTGCATGCTTTGTTTAACAATTAAAATATTTGTGGGAAATTTAAAGTGCGGAAAGGATAAAGGTCCTACGCTATTACAAGGGCGCGGGTCTACAACGCCAAATTAATCCAGACCCGATTTAAAATAAATTGCAGAAAATAAATATCTAATAGCTATTACATGGCTTTGGTACAATTACATTATATTTACATCAAAAATAAATAAAACGCGCGAACAAGGAAAATATGACCGAATGCGAGGGCGTTGGACCCTTTAAGGAATTAAAATAAAATTATTAAAATAATTAAATTAAATAAAAGAAATGGCTTATTTTTATGTTTTTTTTGTATTTATGACATTAAAGAAAATTAAATTAATTAAAAGTCAAGTAATTAATTCTAATTCTAATTGTTTTTAATTTATTAAAGAAAATGCATTAAAGTTAAGACCTAGAATTAAAACTAATTAATTATAAAATTTATTTACAAAAATTAATAATTAATGATAAAAATATTTAATTAATTAAAAGATAAAAAAAAGATTAAAGATCTATTTTTATTATTTTTTGGTTTATTATAAAAAAAGAATTAAATTACCTAAAATTAAATCTAAATTAATTACATGCGAATTTATTTATGAAAATTAATACTAAAATAAAATTATTATTTATTTTTATCTTTTCTGATTTTTGTGATGTTTTTTTATATTTTGAAAATATTAATTAATTAAAATAAAGCAACAATTAAAAGAGTATAAAAAGAAACAAAGAAAAGAAAGAAAATTGTAAAAAAAAAAACCTAAGGGGGTGAAGCCCCTAATTTGGAGGTTGGATCCAGTAATTTTGGCCCAATAGCATTCAGATCCATTGACTTTCCCAGGCAGCGTACAGCAAGGTTGACCTATGCCCATGGTGTGCTTCAGATCCAGGCCTTTGGTTTGATCTTCAGGGGCACGTGGACGTCTTGATTATGGAGGAACATGATGCGCTTCAATGTAAACGCTGCATAGGAATTCACATGGAAAAATAATATGGAAATTATACAGACCTGGGACTCGAACCCAGGTCTTGGATGTTGAAGCAATGAGCGTTTGCCAGCTGAGCCACTGAACGCGTTTGATATATTAGTAACAAGTAAACAATATAATAGAAAGTGGAGCAACGCGCGCGAACTTTTGAACAAGCCAATCACTTGTTGACAACACATCATCTTCCTCACCATCCCTGTAAAACAAAACACAAAGGCAACGTTTTTTCACGCGTAGTTTTAGGTGTGCTATTAGAAAATAGCGATTAGGCCTGTGTTGTCCATAAATTTGGCGCGATGAGTGCTTCTACTTCGTCCAGATGCACTGAGTACAACCATGGTGGTCTTAAGGCTTAATTTTTCCTCGTTTGCAAATCCCCAATTCCAACCTCTGAAAACCCTAAAATTCACTCATGGCACATTCGTATATACAGTGTAATAATCAAATTAAACATAATGGTCAGCTTTAGAATCAAATGAGGAACAAGAATCTATGAACAAAATGCTGTAAAAATGCTTAAAACATGAAACACGATAATCAATTTTTCTCTGTACAGTGGAGGTTCTCATTACCAATTCTTGAAGTTTGAGTTGATGTTTCGGATTGGAATGTGATCAGTGATCTCCAAGGAAGCTATTGGAATGAAAATTAAGGCTTGAATCCACCTCTAACTGAGTTTTCAGATTTGAGATTTTTTTGTGAAAAGTGTGAGTTTGTGTGTTGAGTTCTGGCACAGCTTAGTGTCTCAAATGGTTTTTGATCATTTGTATATAGCTTAGGTAATGTGTATGAATGAGACTTATGGTCAATAAAGCCTTGCTTTGATGATTTGGATTTTCACATAAACCACCATAACCATCTTTCCATTTTTGATTCAAATTTGAATTATTGCCTTGTTTAAGCCTTAGCATGAAAAATGGTAGGCACATAATGATGCTTCAAGGTTAATCAAAGCAAAATATCCCTTTAAATTAATTTTTTTGAATTTCTTTTGATTTTAAAAGATTTAAAATTAATTAAATCCAATAAAATCAATAAAAATGAAAAAATTAATAAAAAAATCTGAAATAAAAGATGGGACACGTGGGAAGCATGGCCAAGTCAATTCAAGTGGAAAAAGTGGGCCCCTTTTGTCAAAAATGAGATTTCAAGGATAAATGATTTTGGCCATTTCACAAAAATTTCCCAACTTCTCCAATGCATAACTTGCTCAATTTTTAAGCTTTGCTCATGTTCTTAGACATTTTAGAAAGGTCTTTGAGTCCTCTAACCAATTCCTTTGGTACCATGTCATTTTGATTTACCAATCTCAAGTTATGGCCTTTGACTTAAAGTCCCTTTTTGTTGACTTTTGAAAATGACCTATAAAGTTGAAATTGATAACTTTTTGTGAGAGCATTTCTTGGACTTGAAGTATGAAGATGAGTTGTAGGAAATGTCTTTCTTTTCAAAATGAGCTTTGGATGGGATTTTTCTGATAATCCATGTGAAAGTTATGCCCTGGTCAATTTCAGTTGACTTTTTCAGCTGTCCAAAAATAGAAACTTTTGCATCTTGATGATTTTTTGAGCCAAGTTTTGAGAATCATGATAAAGCATTGATCAAATGATGTTTGTGGCTTCAAAATGAGATGTTGACCAAAAATTTGAACTTTTGATTACCAAATGACCATTTTGCCCCTACAGTTGACTGTAGTGCAATTAGGGTTTTGACTGTGCAATTTTGAGCTGAATGCCTTGAAACTTGATATGAGGATGCTTGACCACATTTGTAGGCATGTGAGACTTGATTGGGCCTTTGAAAAATTCATTTTCTTGATCAGCCTCAAAACCCTAATCTTGACTGTATAGGAGATCTTTGACTGTGCAACCCTTGGGGAATTTTGCAGCTTGGCTTGGCAACTTCTTGAGGAATATGGGAGGGCAAATTTTGGGGTACAACACTTCCACAGGTATTCCTATTGAGATAAGCATAATTTCTACTGCTTTCTATCTCTTTGGATGTCAATCCCAAGAATCCTGGATGCAGTTCCCAGATCTTTCACATTGAAATCCTTATTGAGTACAACCTTCACCTTTATTATATCCTCGACATCGTAGCTTGCTATGAGAATATCATTCACATAAAACAACAAAATAACAAATGGATTTCCAGGTCAAAATCTGAAGTAAACACAGTGGTCGAACTGACTTCTAATGACTCCTATGTGTGCCATGAATTTTTTGAATCTCCTACTCCACTGTCGAGGATATTGTTTCAGTCTATATAAAGATCTATTCAATTTGTACACATAATTTTCCTTTCCCTTTTCTCCATACCTTTCAGGTTGCTTCATCAGGACTGTTTCATCTAGATCTCCATACAAGAAAGCAGTCTTCACATCCACCTGTTCCAGTTCTAAGTCGAACTGTGCCACCATGGTAAGTAACATTCGAATGGACCTGTGCTTCATAACAGGAGAAAAAACATCATTGAAGTCGACACCTTCTTTCTGAGTGAAAACCCTTGCAACCAATCTTGCCTTGTATCTCTTCGACGTAACTCCTTCAATTTCTTCCTTAAATTTGAAAATCCACTTATAATTGACTAACCTGACTTCAACAGGTTTCTTGACCAGGTCCCAAGTGTGGTTATCATGAAAATATTTCATCTCGTCATCCATGGCCTTCAGCTACTCAGTCTTATTTTGACTCCTCGTAACATCCTTATAATTTCTAGGTTCTTCATCTAGAACCTCACTTGTAGAGATTAAGGCATAAGCTATAACATTTGCATACCCAACTCTCTAAGGTGGACTGATGACTATTATTGGCCTATCTCTTACCAGCAAGTAGTCATCGACAATTTCCTTAACTTCCTCAGTATCTTCAATATCTCGTGCTTCTTCTTCAACTTGTTCTGGGATACACGATTCAACATCGACACGCTCCACCTTAACAAGAATATCCTACTGTTCCGGCTCTTCTTCAGATATTTATGTACTTTGATCAATGTCATCAATTTTCTTAAAATACATCTTAACTTCATTTAAAATTACATCTCGTCTGTTGATACACCTCTTGTGACCTGACTCTAGGCACCATAACTTATAAACTTTGACTCCTTCAGGGTATCCCATGAGCATGCATCTCAAAGCTCTAGGTTCGACCTTGTCTTGCCTAATGTGAGCATAGGCTACACAGCTAAACAATCTAAGTTTGACGAGATCTGGTGGATATCCTAACCAAACTTCTTCAGGTGTCTTCATATCTAACGCAATTGAAGGACATATGTTTATCAGATATGTTGTTGTCGAAACAAACCCTATCCAAAACACCTTCTTTAATCCAACACTAGTCAACATGCATCTAACTCTTTATAAAATGGTTCGATTAAACCTCTCATCCATACCATTTTGCTAGGGAGTACTTGCAGTAGTTCCGTGCCTTATAATACTAGAGGATGCACAAAAACTATTGAACGCCTCATTGTAAAATTCAAGGTCGTTGTCGGTTTTCAACCTCTTGACCTTTCTTCCAGTCTGATTTTCGACTAGAGTCTTCCAACTTATGAAATTCTCAAAAGTTTCATACTTAGTCTTCTGGATGAATACCCACAACTTTCTATAATAATCATCAACTATTGATAGAAAATACCTTGCTTCTGAATGTGATGGACACCTTGCAGGCCCCCAAAGATCATCATGAATGTAATCGAAGGATCTATATGTTCTTTATTTTCCTTTATTGAACTTCACTCTGCAAGATTTTCCAAGTACACAGGGTTCACAAAACTCCAGCTTTTCGACTTTGTCTCCACCAAGAATAATTTTGCTTCCCCAATTTGACAATACCCCTTTCATTGACATGGCCCAATCTCATGTGCCAAATTTTTGTCTTCGACAAAGGTTTCCTAGATGTAATATTTGCAGAACCACTTACAACTTCAGCCTCAAAGGTATACAAGTATTGTTTCTTCGCGCCTCCCAAGACTTCCTTCGACCCCTTCATGACTCTTAGGATACTTTTATCTCCTTAAAACACATATCCTTTCTTGTCGAACTCACCAAGAGAAATCAAATTCTCTTTAAATCAGGTACATACCCGAATTCAATCAACAACCTTATTAACTCCCCATGGAGCTTGAATCACACAGATCCAACACCCGCAATCTTATAATCTTTGTTGCTTTCCAGCAATACAGATCCACCATCTTGATCACATAGCTCCTCGAACAAGTATTTGTTTGGAGTCATGTGCTAGGTGCGACCTGAATCCATAATCCACTCTTTTCTTAAGTCGCTGCTTGAAACCATAAGAATATCAAATGAGTGGAAATCATCTTGGACAATGGTTGTGTTGCCATTATCCTTACCTCCATGATCTTTCACGCGTTCAAGGCATACCTTTCTTATATAACCCTCATTCTTACAGTGATAACACCGAATACCAAATGCATCACCCTATAATACTTCTGCTGACTTTTATCCTTCTTCTTGTCGAACTTACCATCACTCTTAGTGAATTTTGCCTTAATCGACACACCTTCACCAGCCGAAGATGGCTTGTGCTCCTTTTGTTTTTTCAAATCCTTAGAGTACATGGCTGATTGAACTTCTTCAAAGGTCAGAGTCTCTCTTCTATACAAGAGAGTTTCTTTGAAGTGAGTGCCCCTGTTTAATCTTCTTAAGCCTGAAGAGTTAGATTGACATGTTTTGCCATTCGTGACTCCAAGGCGGAAGATGATTAGACACTAGATTGCCCAGAAATTTGCACTTGGTGATGTGATGGTTGAGGGAATGGGATTAAAGATGCCATTTAGAGAGGTGATAAAAAGTTATTGGATATGGGCTTGTAGATGCCATTCAAGAGTGATTGTTGAATTGTAATTTGTAAGCTGAAAGAATGAGTATCAGAATGGCGTCTGTGTCTGGAGTGTATCTGAACTGTATCTGGAAGAGGCTCTGAATGAGTATCAGAATGGCATCTGTGTCTAGAGCGTATCTGTACCGTATCTGGAAGTTGAAAACTGAATGAGTATCAGAATGGCATCCGTGTCTGGAGCATATCTGTATTGTATCTGAAAGAGGCTCTGAATGAGTATCAGAATGGCATCTGTGTCAGGAGCGTATCTGAAATGTATCTGGAAGAGGCTCTGAATGAGTATCAGAATGGCATCGGTGTCTGGAGTGTATCTGTACTGTATTTGGAAGTTGAAAACTGAATGATTATCACAATGGCATCCGTGTCTGGAGCGTATCTGAACTGATTCTGAAAGTTAAATTTGAATGAGTATCAGAATGGCATATGTGTCTGGAGCGTATATGTACTGTATCTAGGAGTTGAAAAATGAATGAGTATCAAAATGACATTTGTGTCTGGAGCGTACCTGAACTGATTCTGAGAGTTGAATCTGAATGAGTATCAGAATGGCATCCGTGTCTAGAGCGTATCTAAACTGTATCTGAGAGGTTGAGTCTAAATGAGTATCAAAATGGCATCCGTGTTTGGAGCGTATCTGAGCTGTATCTGAAAGTTGAACATTTGTTAATGGTAGTTGTTAACCTTATCCTGAAAAAGGGTAAAATGTTATCTAATATGCAATGTTATGTTGTATGAAATGCATGGTATAACGCATTCTTGTTATCAATGTTTATGATATATGGATGTGATGTCTGCACATGTGAGCTATCTGTTGCGCTGTTGTTGGATTGGGGAAAATAAATTCCTGACTGTTGCTGAGGATATGGAGAGTAAGTCTTCAGGTTGTGAAGTTGAAGTGTTGATGAATTTCCTCTTAGAGAAATAAACTTTGTTGTAAGGGAAATTCCATGTACTGCCTGAAAAAATCCTACTTGGGGAATCCAGAGAAATTTGGTGACTTCTACTGGGGATTGATAGCTGGGAGCTCTGTTCCACTGGGATTAAACTGCATTATGCGGGGGACTTTATGGAAATAGCTTAGAGATATTTCCCTATATCTTAAAGCCATCAGTGATTGTCTTGTTTATTTTGTTTATTGGTAAACAATAATTATGTCCAAATGCATATGTTCAACAATAAATCATTGGACGTTTTTGTAAACAAAACACAAGAGTAAAGAAAAACAGATAGTTTTGCACTTTCAAAGGAATATCTTTGTATTTGACTTTGAGTAAGTATTTTTGTACAATGAGACAAACATTCTAATAAGAGAATGTCGTCATAAAATCCCATGGGGTCCCCATTCTGCTATAGCCTCCGTATCTGCTATAACTTTCGTATCTCTGAGCGTCTTGTCTATTTGTTGCCTTGTCCTAAGATGATAGAATTGATTAGAACCTCTGAGTTTGAATGTGGAAGCCAAAGTTTGTCCATACGGTGATCCAACGGGACATAGTCATACGCTTTAATTCCCTAACTTTTTCCTGGACCGCCCTTTTGGGTTTTCAGTCCACCGGGATACCCTTTTTTGCCCAAGCCACCCTTTCGGGTTTTCAACTTGCCGGGTGTACATATTTTTTTGGTTTTATCCCTAATTTTTTCCCAAACCTTTTTGGTTCGCTGGGATGCCCTTGTTTTGCCTAGGTGTGTCAACCTAGCGGGTCTCTTATGCGTAGTATCTTTTGACTATGTCTGTGTTCGCAGGGTGTGGCAGGTCGTCGCCATCCATGGTGGTCAAGATCATTGCTCCACCACAGAATATGTTTTTGATTACAAACGGTCCTTCGTATGTAGGATTCCATTTTCCCCTAGGATCACCTTGCGGCAGTATGATGCTTTTGATCACCAGATCCCCGAATTGATACACTTGGCATCTAACCTTCTTGTTGAAAGCTTTGATCATCCGTTTTTTATACATTTGACCATGACAGACAGCAGTAAGCCTTTTCTCGTCAATCAAGTTTAGTTGATCAAGTCGAGTCTGGATCCAATCTTCTTCATTCAACCCTGCATCTTTCATAATTCTCAGAGAAGGGATCTGAGCCTCAATAGGCAAGACAACCTCCATGCTGTATACTAGAGAATAGGGTGTTGCCCCGGTTGATGTGCGCGTTGTGGTACGATAACCATAAAGAGCGAATGGTAGCATCTCATGCCAGTCTTTGTATGTGACTGTCATTTTCTGTATGATCTTTTTGATGTTCTTATTCGTGGCTTCAAGGGCACCATTCATCTTCGGCTGGTAAGGGGAAGAATTGTGATGTCGGATCTTGAATTGCTCGCACAGGGCGGTGGTCATAGTATTATTTAGATTCGTACCATTGTCCGTGATGATCCTCTCTGGGATACCGTACCAACAAATGAGATTTTGCTTAATGAACCGGGCTACAATATTCTTGGTGACGGAAGCGAAAGAAGCTGCCTCCACCCACTTGGTAAAATATTCAATAGCCACTAAGATGAAGTGGTGTCCACTGGAGGTTGTTGGATTGATTTCCCCAATCATATCAATCCCCCACATAGCAAAGGGACAAGGAGTCGTCAAGACATTCAGAGGAACCGGAGGTACGTGTACCTTGTCAGCATAAATCTGACACTTGTGGCAGGTTTGAGAGTGTTGATAGCAATCTGCTTCCATGGTAGACCAATAATAGCTTGTCCGTAGGATTTTCTTTGCCATCGTATGCCCACTGGAATGGGTTCCAAAAGTGCCTTCATGTAACTCAGCCATGATCCTTTTAGCTTCAACCTTATCTACGCACCGAAGTAACACAGAGTCATGGTTGCGTTTGTAAAGAATGACATTACTAAGGAAGAATTTAGCAGAGAACCTCCTTAAGAACTTCTTATCATTGACTGAAGCTCCTTCTGGATATTCTTGGGTTTCGAGATACCTCTTGACTTCGTGAAACCAAGCCTGGTCCACTATTTCTTCAGTATTAATCTCGTGACAGTGTACTAGTTCATCCCTTCGTTCAATGGTGATCTGGGGAGCCTCATTATCCTATTTAAGTTTAAACATAGATGACATTGTGGCTAGTGCGTCTGCTAGCTGATTTTCTTCTCACGAGAAATTCCCGAAGGTAATCTTCTCAAAATGGGGGAGAAATGTCAAAACATGTTATTTGTAAGGGATAAGGTTAGGGTGTTTGGTGTCCCATTCCCCTTTGATATGGCTGATAACCAAAGTTGAATCTCTGAATACATTCAAAGATTTGACCCCCAAGTCTATGGAAGCTTTGAAGCCAAAGATGCACGCTTCGTATTCCGCCATGTTATTTGTACAATTGAAGCAGAGTCTTGCCGTAAAGGGAGTGTGACATCCTTCTGGAGATATGAGTACATCACCAATACCATTGTCGAGTGCGTTAGATTCCCCATCAAAAACCAGGGTCCATCGGGATCCTTGTTCAGGTCCGTCATATGGTCTGAATTCTTCATAGTTGTTTACCATCGCGATGTCTTCATTTGGGAATTCGATCTTCATGGACTATTAGTCTTCTACAGCTTGGTGAGCAAGGTGATCAACTAGTACACTGCCCTTTATTGCTTTCTGGGTAGTATACTATATGTCATATTTTGTCATGATCATCTGCCATCTCGCTATTCTCCCAGAGAGAGTAGGCTTCTCGAAGATGTATTTTATTGGATCCATTTTAGATATTAATAAGGTAGTATGGGTCAACATATACTGTCTTAGCCAGCGAGTAGCCCATGCCAGAGCACAACAAGTTTTCTCAAGCAGTGAATATCTTGTTTCACAGTTGGTAAACTTTTTGCTCAGGTAATAAATAGCATGCTCTTTTCGGCCAGACTCGTCATGCTTCCCAAGCACACACCCCATCAAATTTTCCAAAACGGTCAGATACATGATCAATGATCTTTCCTCGACTGGTGGCATCAACACAGGAGGCTCTTGCAGGTACTCTTTGATCTTGTCGAAAGCAGTTTGGCACTCGTCATTCCATTTGACTACTTGATCTTTCTTCAGTAACTTGAAGATTGGTTCACAAGTAGTTGTCAAGTGAGAAATGAATTTGGCAATGTAGTTTAAACGTCCCAAGAATCCTCTGACTTCTTTCTCAGTACGAGGAGAAGGAATCTCTTGTATCGCTTTAACCTTAGCAGGATCTACCTCAATACCCTTATTGCTGACGATAAAGCCTAGGAGGTTACCAGACCTCACCCAAACGTGCATTTATTTGGGTTTAACCTCAGCTTGTATTTCTTTAGCCTCCCAAACAGTTTATGTAAATGATCAAGATGTTCTTCTTCTGTTTGAGACCTAGCTATCATGTCGTTCATATAGACCTCCATTTCTTGATGTATCATGTCGTGAAATAGGGCTACCATGGCACGCTGATAGGTTGCCCCAACATTCTTCAGTACGAATGGCATAACCTTGTAGCAGAATGTGCCCCATCGTGTGACAGAGGTTGTTTTCTCCATGTCCTCAGGCGCCATTTTGATTTTGTTGTATCTTGAGAAACTGTCCATGAAGGAAAACACTTTATGATGTGCCGTATTGTAACTAGAATGTCAATGTGGGGAAGTGGGAAATCATCCTTAGGGCTTGCCCTATTCAAATCTTTGTAGTCCACGCACATTCGTACCTTGCCGTACTTTTTGGGCACGGGAACAACATTGGCAACCCATTGCAGATAGAAGGTAACGTCCAAGAATCTAGTGTTGAATTGTTTCATGACTTCTGCTTTAATCTTCTGTGATACAGTGGGAGAACTGACTTGAAGGTTTTGCGTTTTATCGCAAATGTTGCGGTTAGCAAGAGTTGCCACCGACTTTTCTTTTATCCAAAAGGAAAGGTGAAAAAGCACAGGAAAGACCTTTGAGATTGTTTCTTGAGTTCGAGGGTAGATTATGAAAAGGGAATGTATTAGCACCCTTTTCATCCATGGTTTTCCATGGGCTCTTAGTTACTTGCTAGATCACTTGCTTTTGTTTTGAAATTGTGCTTTGTGTGGTTTTTGAAAGTATTTTGTAAAAGAGGCCATTGTTTAGGCAATCTTTGTAATGATTCTCGTTCGTAAGAATGTATACAAAGATGTTTGTCTTTTTGAAAATGTTTTCAATATTTGTAAGATGTTTGGAAATGTGTGTGTTTGTTTTTGAAAATAGCAAGGATAGTTATTTTAAAATGGAGCAAGTAACTAGAAGTAATCTACCTACTCAAATGTCTTTCTTGTTCATTTTATTTTCCTTTGATATTGTTGTCTTACCAATGATGTGGTAAGCAACCCTATCTTTGGATGTAGACGGGACATGCGTGGGTCATCGTATAACCATGATTAGAAATGTTGCAAAGTATCTTAGCATTTTTGAGGGACTAAGATCATTTTGTAAGGCAACTTTGAATATCGTCATCGAGAGACTATGATCTTATATTTGTTTGTTTTGCTAAGATACTTCGCATGCGTAATATGGCCATTTTTATGTAAGGCAACCAAGTAGAGTAACCCTAGGGGTGCTTGTGTGCAAGTGTGTTATTTTCATGCTTGATTTTGTCTTGGATTAGGGTTTTCTATTTGATTGTTTTTATCTTGCCATACAAACCCTAATTACTAACATGTTATGTAAAAGCGATAAATTGCGTAATTTAAATATTACTACGCTATTACAACATTTTATGGGAGGGGGTATACAAATTATGAATGGGGATTTGCAATAATGTAAATCTAATTAAACTATTACAACCAAATCGAATTTGTACAAATATTTGAATAAATAATATACAATATAAATTAAATATGCAAAGATATGTATATGTGTGATACAGTGGGAGAACTGACTTGAGGGTTTTGCATTTTATCGCAAATGTCGCGGTTAGTAAGAGTCGCCACCGACTTTTCTTTTATCCAAAAGGAAAGGTAAAAAAGCACAGGAAAGACCTTTGAGATGTTTTCTTGAGTTTGGAGGGTAGATTATGAAAAGGGAAGGTACTATCACCCTTTTCATCCATGGTTTTCCATGGGCTCTTAGTTACTTGCTTAGATCACTTGCTTTGTTTTGTTTAAAATGGTGTTTGATGTGGTTTTGAAAGTATTTTGTAAAAGAGGCCATTCATTTAGGCAATCTTTGTAATGATTCTCGTTCGTAAGAATGTATACAAAGATGTTTGTCTTTTGAAAATATTTTCAATGTTTTGTAAGATGTTTTTGAAATGTGTATGTGTTTGTTTTGAAAATAGCAAGGATTTTGTTTGAAATTGAGCAAGTAACTTAGAAGCTATCTACCCACTCAAATGTCTTTCTTGTGCATTTTCTATTCCTTTGACATTGTTGACTTACCATTGATTTGGTAAGCAGTCCTATCTTTGGATGTAAACGGGACGGGCGTGGGTCATCATATAACCATGATAGCAATGTTGCCAAGTATCTTAGCATTTTTTGAGGGACCAAGATCATTTTGTTTAGGCAACTTTTGAATAGCGTCATCGAGGGACTATGATCTTATATTTGTTTTGTTTTGCCAAGATAGTTCGCATGCGTAACATGGCCATTTTATTTTAGGCAACTAAGTGGGAGAAACCCTAAGGGTGTTTGTGTGCAAAGTGTATCATTTTTCATGCTTTTGATTTTGTCTTGCATTTAGGGTTTTTTATTTTTCTTTGTTTTGTTCTTGTCATGCAAACCCTAATTTACTAATCATGGTATATAAAGCGATAAATTGCGTAATGTAAATATACTAAGATATTACAACAATTTTTATGGGAGGGGGAATACAAATTTGAATGGGGATTTGCACAAATATAATGTTAAATATATTATTACAACCAAATCGAATATGCGCGAATTTAGATAAATATAATACAAATATGTAAAATGCAATGCAATGTTCATGTTAGAAAAATGTTTTATGTATTGTTTTTGTGTAAGAAAAGTATTTAATTTAAACCTAAAAAAAGGAGAGAAAAAATAATATTTAATTTTGGAAGGGGATTAAACCCTAGTTTTTATTCAAACAAAATAATGTTCTATATTATTATTTTGTGTATTTTTTGTATAAAAATAATAAATAATATTATGCCTAAATACTAAAAATTAAATATGTACAAAAGATAAGTATTTATGAATATGAAAATGTATAATAAAAATATTAAGTATATTTGATTATTTACAAACTTATTAAGAAAATAAATTATATTCTATCAAAATAAATCAATTTTTTATGTGAGAAAATAATAAAAAAATAAAATAAAAGTGTGAAAATAAATAAATCATTTTTAGGATTTTTTATCATTCAGAAAAAAATAAACAAAAGTATTAAATATGAAAATATGAAAAAAATACAAAAGTATAAAAAAGTTAGTCACGGGGTGCAATAGCAAGTCAGAGGGGTGTATTTAGAAAAAACAAAAAGGCCACGCTACCAAAAAAAAGCCCAGAACTTCATCCATGTCCTTCGTCCATCTCCTTCGCGCGTTTTCCAGTTCAACCTGTATCTTCCTTATGCTTGCATAAAAATGAAAACTCATAACATGAAAAATGTGGCATTTGAGCTCACAATTCCAACCATATAAATTATGTAACCTAACTATCAAAGATCAAAGAGAATTTTGGAATCCCTAAATCGTGACCTAATTTTTTCAGAGATTTCAAGCTTCAAATTCTCTTAGCACAAGTAATATAAATGCAAAGTAATGGTATGTATAGCTTCGTTGTGATGAGAACTATATTTTTTCTTTACAAATCGTGACTTGAAGTTGCCTGTATAAAGAGATAGAGTTTAAGAAAATACCTCCTTCAGCTGGAATCGTGTATGGCAATGTAGGGACTTTAATGGAGGCTTGGTGATTGTTTGAGCTTCCTTGAACTTCCCTGAACCTATTCCAATCTTTATCTTACTCTGAGGATGGCTGGAACTCCCTGACCAAGTCCAACTGCAAGCTTCTAAATTGAAAATGGCAGATGGTGAAACAGAGGTTACAGAACCAGGGTGATGGCTTGGATTGACTAGGTATCAAGTGTATAAGATGTTTGAATCAGTTAGACACAAAACGCACGAGCCAAATGAGAGTTGGCTGAGCTTTTGCAGAAACTGTGTACTTAGGAAGATTTTTAGTGTTTTTGAGTTTGAGAGAGTTCTCAGTCTAATACAAGCCTGTGATGCCTTGCATAATGTTTTCATATTAGTATAGAAGTGATACCGAGTCAGCTTCCTACTAGTTGTGCAAGCTTTATCCCTTTTGCCATCTTTCTTGTACTTTAAGCAAAGTTGACAAGACCAATCTCACATGCTTGTACCAGCTTGCTTTAGGGCTGATATGAGTTTGTACTAATTGCTTGAGAGATGTGTAGTTTGCTTGTATCAAGGGGACAAGTCCAATGCTCTAAGTTGACAAAGTTGCAAAAGTGTCTTTATGAAAATGGCAATGAAGCCTTTTTGCCCAAAATGGAATTACAACTTGTGTAAAGCTTCAAAAGCAAGGATAAAGGCTTTGTCAACTGAGTATGCATTAAATTAAGGAGTGTATAGAAAGCTTAGGACCTGAAAAGCAAGATATAACCAGTATAGGTTTGGTTTGCAACTTGATTCTATGTGAAAATGGTTTGAACAAAAAGTGAGAAAATGCCAACTTCCTCTCTTCGATTCTCCCTACTCAAAAATGATCTTGGAGAGTTCTTGGACATTTTGGAAATCTTGCAATGTTCTCTATAATCCATCTTTGAAATGAATTTTGAGATACTTCTTGGAACTAGGTGAAAAGTTACCATGAAGTTGGGTCCAAAACCTGCCTAAATTAGGGCAAAATTTCACTAAGTTATTTAGTTCATGGCCCTATATTCACAAATTCATAACTTGAGATCCAAGCATATTTAAGGAAAGGTTTGTGAAGAAAAGTTGTATATTTCATGGAGGACTACAACTTTCATGTTGGGAACTTTTCATGAATCAAAATGCATCATGGTGAAAAAGTGGTGAAAAGTTGAGAAAAAATAAGAAAATATTTATACTCATAAAAATTCTAAGTTATGAAAAATTTCAAATTAAAACCCTAATTTTCAAATTTAGTTTTCTTGGTGAACAAGTTTCACATTTTGACATATCTTGATGAATTATGACCCTTGGAACTTGATTTTGACCAAAAAGTCAAAGTTTGACTTTTCAGTGCACAATTGACTTTTGATCAGTTGACTACAAATTTCATCTGTCAATCCAATGAACTTAAGATCTTTTGAACCATGTAATTAGATCAATATGATGCCATTGAAACCTTGAAATCATGCTTGAACTCAATTGGTCATTGGCTAGGTTAAAAATTAGAAATTTCCCTTTCTCAGTCAAAACCCTAATTTTGACCATTTTGCCATTTTGATGATTTGATCAAATTTATTGAGGAGTTGTGATCCAAACTTGATCAAATGGTACATATGAGTCTAAAATGTTGTTGTGGATCAAAAATTATGAATTTTGACTGTAAATTGGTCATGGTTGACTTTTTCCCCAATACAGCTGATTTTTAGGTCAACTGTCCAATTGACTGATCAAAAATGTGGTTCAAGGCTTGAAACTTAACATGAGCAATCTTAGGGGTCCAAAATGATGTATGAAAGTCACATGAAGCATAGGTGGTCCAAAAATCCTTGTGAAAACTCAAACCCTAATTTTGGGTTATCAGTGCAAGATGAGATGTCTTGAGCTAACCAAACCCTAGTCTTGTCTTGAGTCAAAGAAGTCTTGTGAGAAAAATCTTGATAAATGAGAGGGCAAATTTTGGGGTACAACAATATGCAAGAAAGGATTTTTGTTTTGTTTTTTATGTGAAAAAAGAGTTTTGAACTAAACCTAATCATTTAAGAAAAGGAACTTATTTCTTGGAAATTGATTAACCCTAATTCAAATTTGTTAAAAAAAAAATAAAGTTCTTTAAGTATTATTTTTTTATTTTTGTCTTGAAGATAATAAATAGTATTTATGAAATATTTTAGTCCTTTTACATGTTAAAATAAATATTTATAAGTGTGAAAAAAAGAATAAATAATTAAACCTAATTCTATTTTTATTTACAAATTTATTAAGAAAAATAGTTAATATATAACTAGATAAAAAATATTTTTTTATGAGGAAATAAAATAAAATAAACAAAATACAATATTTATATTTTTATATTTTTTATGATTTTATAATATTTAAGAAAAATATATTTAATGAAGTAAAACAAAATAAAATAAATAAATGAAAATAATTGGACCAGGGGTGCCCTGAGTAATCAGGAGGTAGGTGTTAGAAAAAAACATAGGGCCCAAATGTTGAAGCCCACGCGGAAAACAACTAAAAAATAGATGAAAATGTGAAAAATGCAAAAAGGCAGCGCCAAGGCTCGAACCTGTGACCTTAAGCATTTTTGCGCGCTGCCTTACCACTGGGGTGGCTGTACATCCCTTAGTTAAAATGAAAACAAAAATACATAACATGAATCACTTCCTTGCCTTGTACTTCGTCTTCTTCCTCTAGCTAGCCGGACCCCCTGTATCTCTCTCATTTCTCCATGAAAATGGAAACTTCAAACATGAAAATAATAGTACTCCTTCCCACGATTTCAACCATGTAACTCATATAAACTAAAAGTTAAAGATCAAAACTAATTTTACTGGCCCTAATTTCAAACCTAATTTTTACAGAAACTTCAAATCCAAGATTCTATATACACAATGAATATAAATTAAATCTATGAACATGGTTGGCTTTAGTGCAAGGATATCTACATTTTATTTTCCCAAATCGAGACCAAAGGATGCCTGTATGAAGAGATAGAAGTTAGAGTTTTTACCTCTTTCAGTTGAGATCGTGAATGGAGTTTGAGTGAGTTTTGAGAAGGCCTGAGAATCTGTTTAGCTTGCTTGGACCTCCCTGAGTGTGTTCCAATCCTTACTTTTCCTTGAGAGTTCCTGAATCTCCCTACTCAAGTCAACCTGCAAGCTTGAAATGCAAAAATGGTAGATGGAGAAGGAGGAGTTACAGTGAAGGGATGATGGTCTGGAACACTTAGATATGATGTAGGTTAAGTGTTTAGGTGATTAGAACTTGAAACGCACGAGTGGTTTTTGAGATTGCTATGCAAGATGCAAAACTGTAAGTTATGGAAGGTTTTCAGTGGTAGAGAGTTTGAGAGAGTTTCTGAGCTTTAGCAATCATTTCCTAAGTCACAATACATTTGTGTATAAGTATAGAAAAGGTTAGACCTCAAGCTTCCTCAAGATTTCTGAGTTATAGACTTTTTGCTCTATTGCTTGCTTTTGAAGAAAAGTGAGGAGACAACTCTCTATGTGCTTGTACAAGCCTGGTCTGAGTTGGTACAGGTCTTAGCCACATTGATTTTGGTTTATAGGGTTTGTGTGTGCAGAAAGAACAAGTTCAAAGCTCAAGGAGTTGACAATTGCAAAAGTTGTGCTTTACTAAAATGGAAATGGCAACTTTGTGTCATTTATGGAATTGTAGCTTGGACAAAGGCTCTAATGCTTGGATTAAAGCTTTATAAGTTGTGTAAGCATTTGATTATGGAGTGAGAAACAAGTTTGAGACCTTAAAAGCAAGGATTATGCAGTCTAGGTTTGGATTTGAATTTTGGTTCATCATGAAATGGCTTGAAATGAAAGTGAGAAATTGCCAACTTCATCTCTTCGATTCTCCCTACTCAAGAATGATCTCAAGGAGTTCTTGGACATTTTGGAAATCTTTAAATGTTCTCTATAACTCATATTTGAATTTCTTTTCAAGATTCCACTTGGAACTAGGTGAAAAGTTGCCATGAAGTTAGGTCAAAAACCTGCCTAAATTAGGGGGAAATTTCACTTAGTTATTTTAGTTCATGAGCATGTATTCACAAAATTATATCTTGAGATCCAAGCATCTTTAGGATAAAATGTGTGAAGAAAAGTTTTAGATTTCATGGAGATATACAACTTTCATGTTGGGAACTTTCTTTGAATCATCTTGTATCATGGTGAGAATTTGGCATAAAGTTGAGAAAAAATAAGAAATTTTCTATACTTAGAAAAATTTCTAAGTTAAGAAAATTTCAAATTTCAAAACAAAATCTTCAATCTTTGATTTCTTGATAAACAAGTTTCACATTTTGACATGTTTTGATGAATTGTGATCCTTGGCATTTGATTTTGACCAAAAAGTCAAAGTTTGACTTTTCAGTATACAATTGACTTTTGATCAATTGACTGAAAAATTCATCTGTCAATCTAATGTATTTGAAATGTTTTGAACCATGTCTTTAGGTCAAGATGATTCAATTTAACTCTTGAAATCATGCTTCAAATCAATTGGTCATTTGCTAGGTCAAAAATCAGAAATTTCCCTCTCTCAGTCAAAACCCTAATTTTGACCATTTTGCCCTTTTGATGATTTGATCAAATTTCTTGAGGAATTATGGTCCAAACTTGATCAAATGATACATATGAGTCTAAAATGTTGATGTGGATAAAAAATTATGAAGTTTTACTGTAAATTGGCCATGGTTGACTTTTTCCCTAATACAATTGATTTTTAGGTCAACTGTCCAATTGGCTGATCAAAAATGTGATTCAAGACTTGAAACTTGACATGAGTAATCTTAGGGGTCCATAGTGATACTTGAAAGTCATATGAAGCATTAATAGTCCAAAAATCTTTATGCAATTCCAAACCCTAATTTTGGGTTATTAGTGCATGATGAGATGTCTTGAGCTGGTCAAGCCCTAATTCAGTCTTGAGTCCAAAAGATCTTGTGAGAAAAATCTTGATAAATGAGGGAAAATTTTGGGGTACAACAGTTTCCCCTGTTCAATCTTCTTAAACCTGAAGAGTTTGATTGGCAAGTTTTGCCATTCGTGACTAGAAGGTGAAAGAATGATTGGACACTAGAGTGCCCAGAAATTTGCACTCGACGATGTGTGGTTGAAAGAATGGGCTTAAAGATGCCATTTGGAGAGGTGATAAAATCTTGTTGGAGATGGGCTTGTATATTCCATCCAAGAATGCTTGTCTGAATTGTAATTTGTAAGCTGAAATAATGAGTATCAGAATGGCATCCGTGTCTGGAGAGTATCTAAGTTGTATCTGAAAGTTGAACCTAAATGAGTATCAGAATGACATCTGTGTCTAGAGCGTATCTAAAATGTATCTGTAAGTTGAATCTGAATGAGTATCAGAATGGCATCCGTGTCTGGAGCGTATCTGAACTGTATCAAGAAGTTGAATCTGAATGAGTATTAGAATGGCATCCGTGTCTGGAGCATATCTGAACTGTATCAAGAAGTTGTATCTGAATGAGTATCAGGATGGCATCCGTGTTTGGAGCGTATCTGAACTGTATCTGAAAATTGGATCTGAATGAGTATCAGAATGGCATCCGTGTTTGGAGCATATCTGAATTGTATCTGTAAGTTGTATCTGAATGAGTATCAGAATGACATCCGTGTATGGAGCGTGTCTGAACTATATCTGTAAGTTGTATATGAATGAGTATCAGAATGGCGTCTGTGTTTGGAGCGTATTTGAACTGCATCAAGATTGCATACTGTTAGTGGTAGTTGTTAATCTTATCCTGAAAAGTGTAAAATGTTAGCTAAAATACAAAGTTATGTTTGCATGAAATGTATGATGCAATGTATTTGCTTTATCAATGTTTATGATATATGGATGCAATGTATGTGTATGTGAACTAATTTGCTGCATTGTTGTTTGATTGAGGAAAATAAATCCCTGATTGCTGCTGAGGATATGTGAATTTTCATGTCTTGATGTTGAAGTACTGATGAGCTTTTGTTGAGAGAAGTAAATTTTGTGGTGAGGTCAATGCCATGTACTGCCTGTAAGATTTGTTGGGTAGTCCCGAGAAATTTGATGACTTTTGCTGGGGATTGATAATTGGGAATTTGGTTCCGCTGGGGATTTAAATGACGTACTGTAAGGGATTACTTATGGAATAGCCTAGAGACATTTTCTTATTATTTCAACCTATCAGTAATTGTCTTTATCATTTTGTTTATTTGTAAACAGTAATCATGTTCAAATGCATATGTTCAACAATGAATCATTGGACATTTTTGTAAACAAAACACAAGCGTAAAGAAAAAGACAAATAGTTTTTGCACTTTCAAAGGGATATCTTTGTATTGACTTTGCATAAATATTTTATACAAAGGGGACAAAAACTCTAGTAAGAGAATGTTGTCGTAAAACAAGAAAAATTTATACAAAGAAAGATAGCTATGTGTAATGATCCCATGGGGTTCCCATTCTGCTATAGCCTTCGTATCTTTGAGCATCTTGTCTATTTGTTGCTTCGTCCGAAGATGATTGAATTGATCAGAAACTATGAGTTTGTCAGTAGAAGCCAAAGGTTGTCCGTAAAGTGATCCAACGGGACATAGTCATACGCTTTAATTCCCTAACTTTTGCCTGGACCGCCCTTTCGGGTCTTCAGTCCACCGGGAAACCCTTTTTTGCCCAAGTCGCCCTTTCGGGTTTTCAACTTGCCGGGTGTACAGATTTTTTTTCATTTTATCCCTAATTTTTGCCCGAACCTTTTTGGTTCGCCAGGATGCCCTTGTTCGGCCTAGGTATGTCAACCTAGCGGGTCCCTTATGCATAATATCTTTTAGCTATGTCTGCGTTTGCAGGGTGTGGCAGGTCGTCACCATCCATGGTGGTCAAGATCATTTCCCCACCGGAGAATATGTTTTTGATTATAAATGGTCCTTCATAGGTAGGAGTCCATTTGCCCCTGGGATCACTTTGTGGCAAGATGATACGTTTGATCACTAGATCCCCAACTTCATATACTTGGCGTCTGACTTTCTTATTGAAAGTCTTGATCATCCATTTTTGATACATTTGACCATGGCAAACAGCAGTAAGTCTCTTCTCATCAATTAAGTTTAGTTGATCAAGTCGAGTCTGGATCCAATCGTCTTCATTCAAGCCTGCATCTTTCATAATCCTCAGAGAGAGGATCTGAACCTCAATAGGTAGGACAACCTCCATGCCGTAAACCAAAGAATAGGGTGTTGCCCCAGTTGATGTGCGAGCCGTGGTACGATAATCGTGGAGAGCAAACGGTAACATCTCATGCCAGTCTTTGTATGTGACTGTCATTTTATGTATGATCTTCTTAATGTTTTTATTCGCAGCTTCGACAACACCATTCACCTTTAGCCGATAGGGAGAAGAATTATGATTCTGGATCTTGAATTGCTCGCATAACGCGGTGATCATAGTGTTATTAAGATTTGTACCATTGTCAGTGATAATCCTTTCCTGGATAACATACCGGCAAATAAGGTTTTGTTTGATGAAGCGGGAAACAACATTCTTGGTCATCCATTTTTGATACATTTGACCATGGTAAACAGCAGTAAGTCTCTTCTCATCAATTAAGTTTAGTTGATCAAGTCGAGTCTGGATCCAATCGTCTTCATTCAAGCCTGCATCTTTCATAATCCTCAGAGAGAGGATCTGAACCTCAATAGGTAGGACAGCCTCCATGCCGTAAACCAAAGAATAGGGTGTTGCCCCAGTTGATGTGCGAGCCGTGGTACGATAATCGTGGAGAGCAAACGGTAACATCTCATGCCAGTCTTTGTATGTGACTGTCATTTTATGTATGATCTTCTTAATGTTTTTATTCGCAGCTTCGACAACACCATTCACCTTTAGCCGATAGGGAGAAGAATTATGATTCTGGATCTTGAATTGCTCGCATAACGCGGTGATCATAGTGTTATTAAGATTTGTACCATTGTCAGTGATAATCCTTTCCTGGATAACATACCGGCAAATAAGGTTTTGTTTGATGAAGCGGGAAACAACATTCTTGGTAACGGAAGCGAAGGAAGCTGCCTCCACCCATTTTGTAAAATATTAAATGGCCACTAGGATGAAGCAGTGTCCATTAGAAGTTGTTGGCTTTATTTCCCTAATCATATCAATTCCCCACTTAGCAAAGGGCCAAGGAGCCGTCAAGACATTCAGAGGAACCAGAGGTACGTGCACCTTGTCAGCATAAATTTGACACTTATGAAAGGTTTGAGAGTGTTGATAACAATCTACTTCCATGGTAGACCAATAATAGCCTGCCCGTAGGATTTTCTTCTCCATCGTATGCCCACTGGAGTGGGTTCCAAAAGTACCTTCATGTAATTCAGCCATGATCTTTACAGCTTCAACCTTATCCATGCACCGAAGCAAAATGGAGTCATGATTGCGTTTGTACAGGATGCCATTACTAAGGAAGAATTTAGCAGAGAATCTCCTTAAGAACTTCTTATCATTGACTGAAGCTCCTTCTAGATATTCTTGAGCCTTAAGATACCTTTTGACTTCATGAAACCAAGGTTGGTCCACTACCTCTTCAGTATTAATCTCGTGACAGTGTGCTGGTTTATCCATTCGTTCGATGGTGATCTGGGGAGCCTCGTTATCCCAATTAAGTTTAAACATAGATGACATTGTGGCTAGAGCGTTTGCTAGCTGATTTTATTCTCGCGGGAAATGCTCGAAGGTAATCTTCTCAAAATCTGGTAGCAATGTTAAAACATGTTCTTTGAAAGGGATAAGGTTTGGGTGCTTAGTGTCCCATTCCCCTTTGATCTGACTGATGACCAAAGCTGAATCTCCAAACACATCTAAGGATTTGATTCCCAAGTCTATGGCAGCTCTGAGACCAAAGATGCACGCTTCGTATTCTGCCATGTTGTTTGTACAATTGAAGCAAAGTCTGGCAGTAAAGGGAGTATGGCACCCTTATGGAGATATGAGTACAACGCTGATACCATTACCAAGTGTGTTGGGTGCTCCATCAAAGATTAGAGTCCATCGGGATCCTTGTTCAGGTCAGTCATATGGCCTAAATTCTTCTAATGTCATGATGTCTTTATCCGGGAATTCAAACTTCATGAACTGATAGTCTTCTACAGCTTGGTGAGCGAGGTGATCAGCTAGTACACTACCCTTTATAGCTTTCTGGGTAGTATATTGTATGTCGTACTCTGTTAGGATCATCTGCCATCTCGCTATTCTCCCAGAAAGAGCAGGCTTCTCGAAGATGTATTTTATCGGATCCATCTTAGATATCAACAAGGTAGTATGAGTCAGCATATACTGTCTTAGCCAGCGAGCAGCCCATGCCAGAGTGCAGCAAGTTTTCTCGAGCAGTGAATATCTAGTTTCATTGTCGGTAAACTTTTTTCTCAGGTAATAAATAGCGTGCTCTTTTCGGCCAGACTCGTCATGCTGCCCCAATACACACCCCATCGAGTTTTCTAAAACAGTCAGATACATGATCAATGGTCTTCCCTCGACTGGTGGCATCAATACAAGAGGTTCTTGTAAGTATTCTTTGATTTTGTCAAAAGAAACTTGGCATTCATCATTCCATTTGACTACTTGATCTTTCTTCAATAGTTTGAAGATTGGCTCACAAGTAGCTGTTAGGTGAGAAATGAATCTGGCAATATAGTTCAAACGTCCCAAGAATCCTCTAACTTCCTTCTCAGTACGAGGAGCAGGCATCTCTTGTATTGCTTTAACTTTGGCAAGATCGACCTCAATACCTTTGTTACTGACGACAAAGCCTAGGAGTTTACCGGACCGTACTCCAAATGTGCACTTATTTAGATTCAACCTCAGCTTGTACTTCTTCAGTCTCTCAAACAGCTTTTGTAAGTGATCAAGATGCTCTTCTTTTGTTTGCGATCTGGCTATCATAACGTCTATGTAGACCTCTATTTCATGATGTATCATGTCGTGAAATAAAGCTACCATGACGCGTTGATAGGTTGCCCCGACATTCTTCAATCTGAATGGAATTACCTTGTAGCAAAATGTGCCCCACTGTGTGACAAATATTGTTTTCTCCATGTCCTCAGGTGCCATTTTGATTTGGTTATAACCTGAGAATCCGTCCATGAAGGAAAACACTTTGTGTTGTGCCGTATTGTCAACCAGGATATCGATGTGGGGGAGTGGAAAATCATCTTTAGGGCTCGCCCTATTCAAATCTATGTAGTCTATGCACATTTGTACTTTGCTGTCTTTTTTAGGTACGGGAACAATGTTGGAAACCCATTGAGGGTAGGAAGTGACAGCTAAGAATCGAGCATTGAATTGCTTCATGACCTCCGCTTTAATCTTTTTTGACATATCAGGTCTCATACGGCGAACCTTTTGTTTTACTGGCGGACAATCTTATCTTGTAGGCAGACGATGTACCATGATGTCTGTATTAAGTCCTGGCATGTCTTCATATGACCAAGCAAAAAATTCAACATAATCATGTAACAGTTGAACCAGACGCTTCTTGACACTGGGTTCCAGATTGGCACCCACCTTGACCTCTTTTTTATCCTCCTCGGTACCCAGGTTAATCGTATCCACAGGTTCCTCGTGAGGCTGAATGGTTCTCTCCTCTTGTTGTAGTAGTCTGGCAAGTTCCCCTGGTACTTCACAATCTTTCTCACCTTCGTCCTCGGCTTGGTAAATTAGATCCTCAGAGTCATTAAGGGCCATAGCAGTATCGTTACCCATGGGATCCATAATGGATGGATACCTGCATTTGTGAGTGTGGGTGTGTGTAAGGGTATAGCTATCTTTAAAAGAAAATAAAATGTAAAATAAAAACAATGAGCATAAAAGTTTGTATGAAAAACGTCCATGATTCATTGATGTCATATGAGGATGAAATAATAACCCTTACAAATGGACCATTGTGCCTCAGGCAAGACACAAGGTTTTAAGAGTGCGAATTGTTTTTGAATATTACAGATCCAACAAAATGTAAAGATAAATTACTGTGGGATGAAAGTTATTGGGATGAAGTCTCTAGCCTCCCAATTGCTAAGTCCTCCATTGACAGTCGGAAAGATCCAATCCTCCAGGTTACAATCATCTTCACCATCTTCTACCGCGTTGACCTCACGGTTTCTAATCTTCAAGGGTGGCCCTCCAGCATGGGCACGGCGTACATCCTTTTGACACTTGAAGTGAAACTTAGGCCAAACTTGTCAGACTTATATGGGATATCCGGAAGTTTCCCCCAGATGGTGCATCCACCTTCCTCTACTACTGCTTTGGCGTCCTTCAGAGATGACATATGGAGTGGAGGTCTTGTAATCTTGGGAATATGGGACACAGTCTTGGTCACTGCTACCTCTTGGGGGACCTCTTCTAAGTGTTGAAAAGGAGTTTCAATGAACTCGCCGTCCAATTCCACATACCTGAAGGAATTGAGATGGATGATCATGTATTCTTCCTCTCCGTGGACAGTGATAATCTTTCCTTGAACCGGATACTTCAGCATCTGGTGCAATGTAGAGGTAACAGCGCCAGCATTATGGATCCATGGCCGTCCTAGCAGACAGAAGTAAGAAGGGCGGATATCCATTACATAAAAGGTTGAATTGAAAATTTGAGTCCCAACCTTTATAGGGATATCCACCTCCTCGTGTACCATCCTCTTCGAGCCATCAAATTTCCTTACTACTATGTTACTTGGCTTTAACGTCAGTCCTTCGCAGTCAAGTCTGTCAAGAGCTTTTTTCGGTAAAACATTCAAAGATAAGCCAGTATCCACCAAAACATGGGCCAGAGTTGTGCCCCTACATTCCACAGAGACATGTAATGCCTCGTTGTGCTTTCTTCCCCTTGGTGTCAGATCAACATCCGAGAAGCCTAGGCCGTAATCCGCTGTCAAGCTGGCCACGCAGTCTTGAAATTGATCAGCAGACGTCTCTTGAGGCACATGGGCTATTTTTAAGAACTTCACCAAGGCTTTCACATGTGCCTCAGAACACAGTAGTAATGCTAGCATGGAGATTTTGGAGGGAGTTTTCCCCAACTGTTCAACTACATCGTAGTCGCTCCTCTTTATAATTTTTAGGATCTCCTCCATTTCTTTCTTGGATGTCTCGGGGATAGTCAGTGATTGAGCCTTCGTCCAGACAGGCTCCACTTGAATACTCTTTCCTCGAGTTTCAGCAGCAGGAGTGTTGGTAGGAATGACAGCAGGGGTTATAACGGCTTCGTGAATAGGAGCACTTACAGAGATGATTATGGGTAAGGAAGTAACCTTTGGAACAGACACGTGTCCAGAAACTGCCTTTGGGGGGGTAATTTCTGGAGAAAATATCCTACCGCTTCGGGTAATTTTACTAGTTCCGGCAATATTGCTGATGTCAGAATCTTCTTCTTTGGAGTTTATCCCTTCGGCGACCAGCCCATCTTGTTTAATGCCATGGTAGTAAATGTCCCCTCCGTAATTCCACGACACAGTTTTGTCTGATTCATATGGGACTGACCTAGGCATTGTGATTATTAGAGGAGTTACTTTCTGAACCGATGTAATTCTAACGGGTCTTTTGGTGGAGACCCTAGAAGAATTGGCGGAGATGGTAATGATTGAAACATCTTTAACAGGAACAGGTGAAACAGGAGTACTTTCAAACAAAATCTCTTTGTTATCTATCAAGTGTTGAATTCCTGTCTTTAACAAAGGGCAATCAGTTGGTGAGGATAAGCAGAGATGGCAGTCTTCATTACAGCCCGGGAACACACCGGCTTTCAACAAGTTTATCTTAATGGTTGGAAGTGGAGTCACGAGTTCACCAACTGTGGTAACAAACAAGTCTTCTTCAATAGCATTGGCATTGTGACCATGTCTGGGCATAGGAACAGAAATGACATTTGGCTTCTCGGGCGCATCAAACTCAATTTATTTTGCTTCAATGAGGTCTTGTATTTTATTCTTCAAGGCCCAACAATTATTAGTATCGTGACCAGGACTTTCAGAGAGATATGCGCAACGGGCATTGGGGTGATAATGAGGGGATGTTGTGTTGGGGTTTTTCGGAGCTTCTTTCAAGGTTGTCAAATTGGATCTCAGAAGATGCGGTAATACTTGAGATAGAGTCATGTTGATTCTGGTGAATTGCCTGACTGACCTTTCCACCCTTGGTTGATTACTTCTTTGTTGATCAGACGTAGGCTTTGGAATCATAACAGCCCCCACCATTGGCCGGCGTTCAGCTCTCTCTTGGTTTCTTTGTGGATATACAGTAGCTACCTCTTTCTTCCTAATAAAAGGCTTCCTCACAGCTGTAGAAGAAGATGAATCCTTCTGAATCTTTCCATTTTTTATGCCAGCTTCCACTCTCTCTGGTTAATATTAGTTCAGTAAATCCTGCAGATGAGCTTCCAATTAAATGGTTGAAGAAAGGGCCAGATAAAGTGCCAAAGAAATGTCCACCAATTCCCTTTCAGACAGAGGGGGTTGAACTCTCCCAGCCAAATCTCTCCATTTCTGTGCGTAATCCTTGAAACCTTCATTGGAAGCCATGGCCATACTCTGGAGTTGAGTACAGGTAGGCACCAAATCAGCATTGTATTGATATTGCTTGTAGAAAGCTGCGGTAATATCTTCCCAATTATGGACGTTGGCACTTTCTAGTTGGTAAAACCAGTCGAGTTATGTTCTAGACAGACTATCTTGGAAAAAATGCACCCACAAGTCTTTATCAGCGGAGTGTGGTTGGATCTTTCTTACATATGATCGGAGGTGCATCTTAGGGCATTACACCCCATCATATTTTACGAACAAAGGCACTTTGAATTTCGGAGGAATCACAATCCTCGACACTAGTCCCAACTCTTCAAAGTCTAAGCCTGGCACCTTTTGTATTTCCATTGCGCTCAAACGCTCTTCGAGATGTCTGTACTTGTCATCAGCTGGAGGATATTGTTCCTCGGAGTAGTCTTCCTCTTATTCCTCCTCTTCAGATTCTGATGGGACTGCCGTTTCCTTTCCTTTCCCCTCTCCTTCACCAGATGTTGTTGCAAAATTCAAAGTTCTTCTCGTATGCTCATGAAATCTTCTCCCCATGTTCAAGACTCCATTTACCTTCTTTGTTTTCTTTTTCTTCTCTTCATCTAACAGAGTCTTCAATTCTCCTTGCCCCTAGGCTAGGGTCATGAGAAACTGTTGAAACTGCGTGTTCTGAGCTTGGAGATCTTTCACTGTTTGTTCGAGATCCATCTTACTGAAATAAATAGTAGAGAGATGAGGAAACTTGTTGCAACAGACCTGTTTATGTTATGATGAATGATATGTGCATATGCAATGTTTTCAAGGATTTCCAAGATTCAAGTTCGTTTTAGACAAAAATAAACACATGTTATATTAATAAGATAAAGTTTGAGTACATCAATGCCGCTTGGACAAAATAATACAAAACTCTAAGATAAAAAAGTAGTGTGCATCCTCTTTGGTGTAATGTAAACATTTAGAGTCCGCTCCTCATGAAGTAGCCTAGTGAGTTCCAAAACCTTCTTCTCACTTGCGTAGAATTGGGATTCGAAAGTATCTCGCTCTCCTTTGATTTGTATCCAATCCCTTTGTAGGTCTTCAAGAGATGTGGGCATGTCAGGATGTAGGATAGTGTATGGAACATCTCCCTCCTTAACAGGCTCAATAATTACCGGAAGGATGGAAGGATAAGGCATCATAAAACTTTGAGCACGGGTTCGTACCTATCTGAGGTAGGGCTCAAGAGGGATGGAATTCTTGGGCCCCAAAGTCTTGCTATCCACCTTATTTAGCATCCTCCAAGCTCGGATGAATCTCTGGCGAATACCTTGATCGTCGTTGTCGTAGTCGAATACCAAACCTTGAATCAATATTGTGATACGATGGAAGAACTGACTATTTTTGGAATGCTGGTTTGCGTTTTGCATTTGTTTTCGCAAAATTTCGCGGTAAGAAAGATTCGCCACCGATTTTTATTTTATCCAACAAGGAAAGGAAAAAAGCACAGAAAAATTCCTTTTTTGAGATATTTCTGAGTACGGGGGTAGATTATAGAAAGGGAAGGTATTAGCACCCTTTCTATCTGTAGTTATCTACGGGCTCTTAGGTACTTGCTCACCATTTTCAAAATTGTTTCCTTTGTGCTTGTGGGTTTTGAAAAGTTTTTGTTTTGACTTCGATTTAACTCTTGCTTCTGTCTTTAAGAGTGTAATGAAGTGTTTTTGAAAACTTGTTTGTAAAAGAGTGTAAGTGTGAAAAAAAGTTTTATTTTGGATGAGCAAGTATCTAAGAACTAATCTACCTACTCGAAAAAGGAATCGTTCTATGTTTGTTTCCTTTAGACACGCTATCCTACTATTAGTGAGTAGGTAGCACCGTCATTGGAGTTTAAGGGTCAATTCGAAAAAGGGACATACAGTCACTAAAGCAACATTGGGACGTCTTAGCGGTAACCCTAATGTCTTAGATCATTTATCCGAGGCAACGATATCCGAGGCAACTTATGATTTTTTAGACAAGAGGGCGACCTCTAAAATAACCTATACTCAATGACCGTTTACAAAGGCAACCAAGTGGGGTGTACCCTAGGAGTGCGCATGTGCGACTGTGTTGATTTCAGATTATTTTAATCTTTGCACAATTAAGGGTGAACTAACTGTTTTAAGATTAAACATTCATTCTTGTCATGCAAGCCCTATTATCAAACATCTAACAGTTGAATATTTACAGAAATTAAAGTGCGGAAATTAAACTACACTATTACAAGGCGTCAGGTACTTACATCGCCAAAAACAAACCCTTCCAAATTTAAAAGCGGTAAAAATAAATAAATGTCCTAATTTAATTATTACAAACTGGGAATAGATACAATAATCGAATAAAAATGAAGCGCGCGATAAAATTAGATCGAATGCGAGGACTAGCATTTTGACCCTCTTAATTAAAAGAAAATGTTTTATTGTTTTCTAATATATTTTTAAGAAAAGAAATTAATTCCTAAAATTAAATGCAAAATTAATTGGTTATTAAATTAATTGATGAAAAATAATTACAAGACAAATTTTTAGATTTTTTGTTATTTTAGGAAAGAAATAAAATAATTAAATTAGTGTTAAAACATATTGATTCTAATTGATTTTAATTATTTACAAAAATAGATTAAAGTTATCTAATTAATCAACCTAATTAAATTAGTTAATTTATTGCTAAAAATAATATTCTAAAATTTAATTGGCCATAAAATATTTTTTGATGATTTTTTTGATAAAAAGAAAATTGTTTTATTGGTTAGTAAATAAATATAAAAGCAAATAAATTAAATAGAATAATAAGAAAAATGTGAAAGGATAGAGATGGGCCTGAAATTAGGAAGTCAATAGCAAGAATTATGGGCCCAAATGGAGGTCCATGCTGACTTTCTGGATCCTGCGCATGTGCATTGACTTGGTCTATGGTATGCTCTCAGTAGTAGCCACCAGATCTGGCCATCTGGCCATCTGGCGCATGGATGATGAAGGTCCATGGTGGGAATCAGGCCTAAGCGCGCACTGAATCACCTGAAATAATATGGAAAAAATAAAAAATGTTGGAGGCAGGGATCGAACCCCTGACCTCCAGCCTTCCAAAGCTTTAACGCTTAGCTTGCTTTCGCTGGGACACTTGTTTCTATTTGTTCATTAATCAAACGCTGAAAGTAATATGTAAAACAAAAGAATATTGGAAAACAGTAAAAAATGTGTGCAAATAATTTGAATGGGCGAATCAGAAGGATCCACTTATTCATCTTCCTCCTTGTACCGTGGCTAAAAACTAAAGGACCTATACCCACGGAGAGCATTTGTTACTACAAGCCATGCTCGTTGAAAAATCTTCTACAGGCCACATAAATGGAATCTAACACCATGGTTAGATTCGTCTCATCCTCCTGATCACAACCATACCCATCACCAAGGCTAATTGTTCCTGAAATAAAAAGCCCTAAACCAAAGTCCGAAACCCTAATAATGGTGGACTTCGTTACAGATCATATAAACGCAATTGAATGATGCCAAAAGTTTGCAAATGCTTCATAGGTTAAGAATATGCCATTAATTCAGATCAACAATGCTTAAATTGCAAGATGTGAATTCAAGAACAGAGCAAGGTTATGAACGACTTACAGCCTGTTTAGGGACCGGAACAGGCTTATTCTTGATAGCTTTAGGTTGTGGAGACTCCCTAGAAGTGATTGGGATCGTCAAAAAGTCTTGAAACTGCCTCTAATGGTGATTTCGAACTCACACTTTTCTTGGTATTTTTCAGATTTTTGTTTCTCTCTAGCGCTTGTTTCCAACCTATCTTTTGATCTGCCTCGCCTCCTTATGTATTAGTGAAGGGATTAGGATTGCAAAACTGGTTCAAATCTTCTTCTTTCAATGATTTTGGATTTGATTTGATACACTTTGAAGATCTTTCCAAACATGGCTTATTTTGAATCTTTTTGTGCACTCTAAGGCTTGGCACGAATTTGAATGATGCTAGCTGTAATTGGAACCTGAAACAAGCACAAAATCCCTTGTTATCAATGCTTTGGATTTTTATTTGATTTATTTTGATTTAAATCAAATTAATTCAAATAAAAATAAAAATAATTAATAAAAATATAATGTGGACAAGTGGCAAAGGCTAGAGCACGTGGGCTGTGATGCCAACTCAAAACAAGTGAAAAAGAATGGACCCATTTGGCAAAATTTGAAGTTTTGGGGATAGTTGACTTTTGGCAATTTTGCAAAAAAGGTCAACTTCAACAATGCATAGCTTCCTCAATTTTGACTCTTTGGAGGTGTTCTTGGACTTTTTAGAAAGCTTGAGATGTCTTCTAATCAACCCTTTTGGTATCATCTCAATTTGATATTCCATTCTCAAGTATGAAGCTTTGACAAAAAATGTGTTTTTGTTGACTTTTCAAAATGACCTATAATGTCCAAATTCATAACTTCTTGTGAGTGCATATTTTGAACTTGGGAGCTGAATATGGATTGTAGGGAATTGCATCCTCTTCAAAATGAGCTTTGTATGGGTCATTTCTCATAAAGTATGAGAAATTTTTGCTTGGTCAAAGTTGGGTTGACTTTTCTTGCAAAACCCTAATTTAGCAACTTTTGAATCTTGATGAATTATGAGCAATCCTTGATGAATCATGATCAAACCTTGATCAAATGATGAAATATACTTCAAAATGAGGATGTTGACCAAAAATATTGAAGTTTGATTGTATGTGGGTCACAGGTGACTTTTGCCCTAGCACAATTGATTTTTGGACCTTTGAGCAATTGACTGAGCAAACTTCCTCTGCAAGGCTTGAAACTTGACATGGGTGATCTTGAGAACATATTAGGACATTTGTGAGCACTTGGGGTCACTTGGACTCAAGGATCTTGATGCAACATGAAACCCTAATTTGGGGTAGATTGTCTTAGGAGAGAGCTTGTTTGGCCAACCCTTGGACTACCTTGAGCAATTTGGAGATATTTCTTGAAATGTTTTGAGAAATATGGGAGAGCAAATTTTGGGGTACAACAGCTGCCCCTGTTCAATTTTCTTAAACCTGAGGATGTAGATTTGCTTTCGTGCCTTTCATGATCCGAAGGTGGAAGAGGATTGAACACTAGAGTGCCCAGAAATTTGCACTCGCATGAAATGGTGTCCGTCTTGCGATATCAGGAATAGGATTACAGATGCCATTGCTGACAAGGGGATGGGCTTAAAGATGCCATTTAGAGGAGTGTCGATCGCATAAGAGATTCCTTAGCGAGAGCTTGCATACCTGTTATTGAGGAAGATTTAGCTGAGGAATGCTGATCTATGTTGAGAGAAGTAGAATTTTAGGAGCTTTGTTGTCCGTTATTCTGCTGGTGAGTCATCTCTGTTGATATTTAGGAACTTTGGTCGTCCGTACTCAACTGAGGAATAATCTCTGTTGATATTTAGGAACTTCATCCGTAATTCAACTAAGGAAACATCTCTGCTGAGATTTAGGAACTCGTCCGTAATTCAACTGAGGAAACAACTTTGTCAAGATTTAGGAGCTCGTCCGTAATTCAACTGAGAAAACATCTTCATTGAGATTTAGGAGCTCGTCCGTAATTCAACTGAGGAAACATCTCTGTCGAGATTTAGGAACCCGTCTGTAATTCAACTGAGGAAATATCTTTGTTGAGATTTAGGAGCTTGTCCGTAATTCAACAACTTTGCTGAGATTTAGGAACTTGTCCGTAGTTCAACTGAGAAAACATCTCTAATGAGATTTAGGAGCTCGTCCGTAATTCAACCGAGGTAATATCTTTGCTGAGATTTGGGAGCTCGTCCGTAATTCAACTGAGGTAAACATCTCTGCTGAGATTTAGGAGCTCGTCCGTAATTCAACTGAGGAAACATCTCTGCTGAGATTTAGGAGCTTGTCCGTAATTCAACTGAGGAAACATCTCTGCTGAGATTTAGGAGTTTGTCCATAATTCAGATGAGGAAATATCTCTGCTGAAATTTAGGAGCTTGTCCGTAATTTAACTGAGGTAAAAGTTCTGTCGAGATTTAGGAGCTCGTCCGTAATTCGACCGAGGTAGAAGCTTCATAGCTTGAATTTTGTGAGAACTTGATTGTATCTTTCCTGAAAGATAAAGGTTAGCTGTATGTAATGCATGATATGTATCAGGCAATGATGTTATTAAAATAAATGAGACTGTGTTGTATGATGCGTATGCGTGTCATGATGTATGGAAATGTGATGCTTTGAGTTGGGGGAAAATAAGTCCCAGATTGCTGCTGGAGAAAAGAATTGAATTCTTCGTTTCTGCCGGAGATAGTAGATGAAGATGATTATGAGAATAAACCTGCAGGAGAGGATAATTCCGTTGGGGAATAAATTGACGAGAGAATGACTCTGTGGGGAAGAGATGCTCTGCCGGAGGGTTCCGCTGATAAATTCAGTTGGGGATGAATTACTGTTGCTGCTGATAATGAACCTTGTTGGGGATTGAATTCCGGTTTTGTGAAAGGAAAGAACTCCACTGGGGATGATTTTCCAGTTGCGACTTCACGGGGAATAACCTTTTAGGCTCTACTGGGGATAATCTTCTAGAGTCTACTTGGGAAAATCTTCAAACTCCACGGGGGGAATTTTTAATACTCCGCTGGGGATGATAAGACTTTTCAGTGCTGATGGTAGATAAACTCTTCTTGGGGAGAATATTATCGATTCATTAATAGTTGCGAGTCTCAACTGGGGAGGGCTGACACCACTATCTTTCTCTTACTCTGTGGGGAATGAATGTACCTTCAATCGTTTCCTTCAGCTAGGTCTATCCCTATACCTGGTGGAGAGAGCAACTATACGGTTTGGACATTTCTCGTTTGCCCCTGTTTCTGATATTACAAGTAATCGTCTTTTGTTTCACATGTGAATATTTATGAGCAGCAATTAATGTCAAATGCATATATCAAAAACTGAACATTGGATGTTCTTGTAAAACAAAACAGAAAAAGGAAAACAGTTTGAAATTTCTTTGTAAAAATGACTTGTATTGATTTTGAAGTTAGCCTGTAAATAGGCGCCTTTTGTACAAGAGGCTGACGTCCTAGTAAGAGAACGCCTCCGAACAAATAGAGTTTATATAATTTGTGAAAAACAAAGAAAAACAGCTATGTGAACAATCCCACTGGGTTCCAACTCTGCTATTTCCTTTATGTCCTCGAGCATCTCATCACTTTGCTACTTGGTTGAAGGTGGATCAGACTGATTAACGTCGTCCGAGCTTGATAGTCGATACTGAAGTCTGGTTGCAAGGTGATCCAATGAGACATAGTGTTACACCTTTATCCCTAATTTTTGCCTGGATTGCCCTTTCGGGTTTTAGTCCACCGGGATACCCTTTTTTGCCCAAGCCGCCTTTTTAGGTTTTCGACTTGCCGGGTGTACAAATTTTTTTTATTTTCATCCCTTATTTTTTCCCAAACCCTTTTGGTTCGCCGGGAAGCCCTTATTTTTTCCTAGGCCAGTCAACCTAGTGGGTCTTTGATTATGCGTAGTATCTTTTCACTATGTCTGCATTGACGGGGTGAGGAAGGTCGTCACTGTCCATGGTGGTTAGAATCATAGCTCCTCCGGAGAAAACGTTCTTAACCATAAATGGCCCTTCGTAGGTAGGGGTCCATTTGACCCTGGGATCACCTTGAGGTAATATGATGCGCTTGATCACCAGATCCACAACTTGATACTCTTGTCGTCTGACTTTCTTGTTAAATGCCTTGATCATCCGCTTTTGATACGTCTGACCATGACAAATAGCAGTAAGTCTCTTTTCGTCAATTAAGTTCAGTTGATCAAGTTGGGTCTGAATCCAGTCATCTTCGCTTAAACATGCGTCCTTCATGATCCGAAGAGAGGGTATCTGGACTTCAATGGGCAAGACGGCCTCCATGCCATAAACCAAGGAATAGGGGGTTGCCCCTGTTGACGTCCATGCTAAGGTACGGTACCCATGAAGAGCAAATGGTAACATCTCGTGTTAATCTTTGTATGTCACCGTCATGTTCTGCACGATCTTCTTAATGTTCTTATTAGCCGCTTCTACAGCCCCATTCATCTTCGGCCGGTAAGGAGAAGAGTTGTGATGCTGTATCTTGAACTGCGCTTGCAGAGTTCGGTGATCATCTTATTATTGAGATTTGTACCATTGTTCGTAATGATCCTCTCTGGTACACCGTATTGACAGATCAGATTATGTCGAGTGAACCGTGCCATGACGTTCTTGGTTACAGTAGCAAAGGAAGCTGCTTCAACCCATTTTGTAAAGTAATCAATTGCTACCAAGATGAAACGATGCCCGTTGGAAGCCGTAGGTCTGATCTCGCCGATCATATCGATGCCCAACATTGTGAAAGGCCAAGGAGATGTCAAGATGTTCAAAGGAACTAGAGGTATGTGCACCTTATCAGCATAGACTTCGCACTTGTGACAGGTCCGAGAATGCTGATAATAGTCAGCTTCCATAGTAGACCAATAGTATCCTGCCCGAAGGATCTTCTTTGCCATGGTGTGTCCACTGGAATGAGTCCCAAAAGTACCTTCATGTAACTCTACCATAATCCTTTCTGCTTCATTCTTATCCACACAACGCAATAAGGTTGAATCATGATTACGCTTGTAAAGAATGCCATTGCTGATGAAGAATTTCACCGCGAACCTCCTCAGAAACTTCTTATCATTAACAGATGCACCCTCGGGGTATTCCTGAGCTTCAAGATACTTCTTCACCTCATGAAACCAGGGTTTATCTGCTACCTCGTCAGTCTCAATGTCACAGCAATGTGCGGGTTCGTCCAACCTTTCAATGGTAATTTGGGGAGCTTCATTGTCCCATCTGACCTTGAACATAGAAGACATCGTAGCTAGTGCATCCGCCAGCTGATTCTCCTCTCTAGGGAAGTGTTCAAAGGTTATCTCCTCGAAGTGGGGAAGCAACATCAACACATACTCTTTGTAAGGAATAACATTAGGGTGTTTCGTATCCCACTCACCTTTGATATGACTGATCACGAGAGCGGAATCTCCGAAAACACTTAGAAACTTAATCCTTAGGTCAATTGCTGCTCGAAGACCCATGATGCACGCCTCATACTCCGCCATGTTGTTGGTGCAGTTAAAACATAGTCGGGCGGTGAACGGAGTATGAGAGCCTTCAGGAGATATGATCAAGGCTCCAATGCCATTACCCAAAGCGTTTGAAGCTCCATCAAAGTACATAGACCATCAGGATCCCTCCTCGGGTCCTTCATCCGGTCCAGGTGTCTCACAGTCAGTTACCAACATGATGTTCTCATCCGGGAATTCAAAGTTCATAGACTGGTAATCGTCCACTGCCTGATGTGCCAGATGATCTGCCAACGCACTTCCTTTGATTGCCTTTTGGGTCGTGTATTGGATGTCATACTCAGTCAAAATCATCTGCCATCTTGCTATTCTTCCGGACAAGGCAGGCTTTTCGAAGATATACTTGATTGATCCATCTTTGATATCAATAGAGTAGTGTGAGTTAACACATACTGTCTCAGCTGGCGAGCAGCCCATGCCAAAGCACAACAAGTTTTCTCAAGCAACGGGTATCGGGTCTCGCAGTCGGTAAACTTTTTGCTAAGGTAATAAATAGCATGCTCTTTTTGGCCAGACTCGTCATGCTGCCCCAACACGCACCCCATTGAATTGTCGAGTATTATCAAGTATAAGATCAAAGGTCTCCCTTCAATTGGAGGCATCAGAATATGTGGCTCTTGGAGATATTCTTTGATCCTTTCTAAAGCGGCCTGACATTTATCATTCCATCTTACCACTTGATCCTTCTTCAGCAACTCGAAGATTGGCTCACAAGTAGCAGTCAGGTGTGAGATGAATCGGGAAATATAGTTCAAACGTCCCAGAAAGCCTGTGACTTCTTTTTCTGTTCGGGGAGCTTACATTTCCTGGATAGCCTTCACCTTTGCAGGATCCACTTGAATACCTTTATCACTTACGACGAAACCCAGCAGCTTACCAGACCTCACCCCGAAGGTGCACTTGTTCGGGTTTAACCTTAGTCTGTACAACCTCAACCTGTCAAATAGCTTCTGAAGGTGGTCAAGATGTTCGTCCTCAGTCTGGGACCTTGCAATCATGTCGTCAACGTATACCTCAATCTCATGATGGATCATGTCATGGAACAAAGCGACCATGGCGCGCTGATACGTTGCCCCAGCGTTCTTTAATCCAAAAGGCATGAGCTTGTAGCAAAAGGTACCCCATTTAGTAACAAAGGTTGTCTTCTCAATATCCTCGGGAGCCATCTTAATATGATTATAACTGGAGAAACAATCCATAAAGGAGAAGACCTTATGCTGTGCGGTGTTGTCAACCAGAACTTCGATATGAGGCAGAGGGAAATCATCCTTGGGGCTTGCCCTATTCAGATCCCGATAGTCAACACACATCCGAACCTTACCATCCTTCTTCGGCACTTGAACCATGTTGGACACCCACTGTGGGTAAGAAGTAACAGCTAGAAAACCGGCATCAAACTGTTTCATAACTTCAGCCTTGATTTTCTCAGACATCTCTGGGCGCATTCGGCGGACTTTCTGTTTCACTAGAGGACAGTCTTCCTTGGTAGGCAAGCGGTGAACCACGATATCAGTATCCAACCCAGGAATATCTTCATAAGACCAGGCAAAGATCTCAACATAGTCACGCAGCATCTGAATCAACCGTTGCTTAACGTTAGACTCCAGATTTGCACCAATCTTGACCTTTTTCTTGTCTACCTCTGTACCCAGATTTACTGTTTCCACTGGCTCTTCATGCGGCTGTATGGCCCTCTTTTCTTGAAGTAACAATCTAGCAAGTTCACCAGGCACTTCGCAATCATCCTCACCTTCGTCCTCGGCTTGGTTGATCGGACTTTCAAAGTCATAATTGGCAGTAGCAGAGTCGTTATCAATGGGATCTAGAGTGGATGTAGACCTGTATATGTGAGTGTGTGTAAAATAGTTGTTTTGTAAGATAGAAAAAGAAAAACAAAGAGCGCAAAATTTGTAATGCGAGAAAACGTCCAATGCTTTTATTAATGATATATGGAAATGACATACAGTAAGCCCTCAAACAAAGCCATGGTGTCTCGGGTAAGGCACCGGGCCGTAAAGTTTAAAAATTGTCTGTTACAAATCCAAAACAAAAGTCTATTACTGTGTGATAAAAGAAATTGGCACGAAGTCCTTTGCCTTCCAATTGCTTAGTCCACCGTCGGTAGTTGGGTAAATCCAGTTGTCGAACTCAGACTCTTCATCATCGTCTTCAATCATATTCACTTCAGGATTAGTAATACGCAGGGGAGGTCTTCCAATCCGCGTGTGCCGAACGGCCCTTTGAGCTTCTGCAGTGAAACCCAAACCAAAGTTGTCAGTCTTATGTACAAAATTAGGGAGTTGGCCCCAATTCTCACACCTACCTTTCTCAATAACAACCAGAGCATCCTTGAGGGAAGCCATCTTCATTGGAGGATCTTCAGCAACAGTTTCAGTCGACGCCAGCGTCTGGGGGACTTCCTCAAAATGTTGACACAGGGTTTCAATGAACTGCCCATCCATCTCCACATACCGGAAAGAGTTGAGGTGGCTCACCATGTATTCCTCTTCTCCTCGTACCGTAACGATTTTCCCTTTCACTGGGTATTTCAGCATCTGATGGAGCGTAGAAGTTACTACCCCAGCTTTGTGGATCCACAGGCGACCCAGCAAACAAGAATAAGATAGTCGAATGTCTATCACATAGAATGTAGACGCGAAAATTTGAGAACTAACCTTAACTATATCCACCTCTCCATGTACCATTCTCTTGGACCCGTCAAAGGCCCTAACCACAATATAACTCGGCTTCAACACCAGCCCTTCACAGTCTAACCGGTCTAACGCTTTCTTGGGTAAAACATTCAGCGAGGACCCAGTATCCACCAACACATGAGCTAGAGTAGTGCCCCTGCACTCGATTGAAACATGCAGAGCATCATTGTGATTCTTCCCCTTAGCAGTCAAATCTGCGTCGGAGAAACCCAACCTATTATCTGCTGTCAAACTAGCCACACAATCTTTGAACTGGTCAGCAGATGTCTCCTGTGGCACATGCGCAGTTTTCAGGAAAGCAATCAAAGCCTTAGCATGGGCCTCTGAGCACAGCAATAAAGACAACATAAAGATCTTCGACGGGGTTTGCCCCAGCTGTTTGACTACATTGTAGTTGCTTTTCTTGATGATCTTTAAAATTTCCTCTATCTCCTGTCTAGAGGATTCAACAGTAATCTTCCTTGGTGCCTCCGTCTGGGCAGGCCCACTGGTGGTCCCTTTGCCCCGAGTGTCAGATGACTCGGCGACATGGGTAATGTCTGGAACATGAACAGGGACAGTAGCAGATGTACTGGCAGGTGTAATAACAACAGGCTTCCGAACAGTTGGTGGAGAGATCTCAGGGGAGAAAAGTCTTCTACTTTGGGTGACTTTACTAGATCCAACAATATTGTTGACGTCAGTATCAGCCTCTTCATCCTTCAAGTCTTGTTTAACCCCGTGATAATACACATCGGCCCCATAATGCCACGGGACAGCCTTATCCGACGTGTAAGGAATAGGTCCAGGAACAGTAATGATCAATGGAGTAATTCTCGGAACAGATGTAATTCTAACAGGCTTTCTCGAGGAAGCCTTGGAAGAATTGGCGGAAATGCTGATTATAGAAACTTCTTCAATAGGAACTAATGGAACAAAAGTTTTCTCGAATAAGATTTCTTTGTTATCTATCAGGCGTTGGACACTTGACTTCAATAGATGGCAACCAGTAGGTAGGATAGAACACAGATGGCAACCTTTGCCACAACCCAGAAATAAACCGGCTAACAGGAGGTTCTTCTTCAGTCATTAATGGAGTAGCAATGTCTTTCACAGAAGTCACAAACGAGTCATCATCTACAGCATTCACTCCATGATTGAGCATAGGAGTAGTCATAACATTAGGCTTTTCCGACGCTTCAAACTCGATCTACTTAGCATCAATCAGATCTTGTACCTTACTCTTCAAGGCCCAGCAGTTATTGGTATCATGCCCTGGGCTATCAGAGTGATAAGCACATCGGGCGTTTGGATTATACAGCGGTGATGTGGTGTTGGGATTCTTTGGAGCTTCCCTCGGAATCAACAGGTTGGTCTTCAACAACTGCGGCAGAATTTGAGATAAAGTCATGCTGAGCCAAGTAAACTGTCTTTGAGGCCTCTCTTCTCTTGGTTGATTGTTGCATTGTGGGGAAACAGTTGGTCTTGAAATAACTACCGCATTAACTGCTTGGCAGCGCTCGGGTCGGTTATGGCTCCTCGAGCTGTAAACTGCACTAGACTCCTTCTTGAAAGGCTTCTTCTCGGTACTTGACGAAGCACCTTTCTATAACTTTCCGCTCTTGATATCGGCTTCAACCCTCTCCCCAGTCATAATCAACTCAGTGAACCCAGACGATGAACTATCGATCAAATGATTGAAGTATGGACCAGAAAAAGTCCCAAGAAACATATCCACCAACTCCCTATCAGCCAGAGGGGGTTGGACTCTACCAACAAGATCTCTCCACTTCTGAGCGTAGTTCTTAAAACCTTCGCTCGCACCCATAGACATACCCTGAAGTTGGGTACGCGTGAGAGCAAGGTCGGCATTATATTGGTACTGCTTGTAAAAAGCAGCAGCAAGGTCCTCCCAGTTACGGACATTAGCTCCTTCCAGTTGATAGAACCATTCAAGTTGAGTCCCTGAAAGACTATCTTGAAAGAAATGAATCCAGAGGTTCCTGTCAGCAGTATATGGTTGAATCTTTCTAACATACAAGCGGAGGTGTAACTTTGGGCAGGAGACCTCGTCGTACTTAGCAAAGACTGGTGCTTTGAACTTGTGGGGGATTACCACCCCAGATGCCAAACCTAAATCTCCAAAATCCAGCCCAGGTATCTTCTGGATCTCCATTGCGCTCAACCGGTCTTATAGCTGCTTATACCTATCCTCAGCAGGAGGATACTGGTCTTCATCAAAGTCAGTCTCATTGTCAGAAACAACAGGGCTAGGAGCCCTTCTTTCTTCTTGATTCTCTCCCCCTCCAGATGAGTGAGATAGATCAACCTCTTCCCGCAACCTGTTTCCAAATCTATGACCCATATTCAGGAGGACCGTCTTCTTCTTCTTCTTCTTCTTCTTCTTCTTCTTCTTCTTATCCTTCAAGATAAGAGTCTTCAAATCTTTCTGCCCCTTGGCCAGGTTCATGAACATTTCCTGGAACTGAGCATTCTGAGCTTGTAGAGCCTTAATAGCTTGATCAGTAGATGTTTCAGAAGACATGATTGCTGAAATAAACAGCGAAGAAGATGAGAAACCTATAAGGGTACCTGTAATGAGGTGCATGGGAATGGAATGCACATGATATGATTTCAAAGACTTTAGGGAGATTCAAATTCGTAAACCAAAATGAAACACACTTTTTATTAGATTAAAAAACTTGAAACAATGTTTAACAAATGCCTTTAAGGCGTTACAAAAGAAAAACTGAAAAGTAAATCAAAACTAGAAATAACAAAAGGCATCAGCGCTTCCATGGTCGTCTTCCTCGTGTGCTGACATAGTCGTTGAGGACCTTCTCATTCTCCAGCTGCCTTGTGAGCTTCAGGATCTTTTGTTCTTGTTCATGATACTTCTCTCTGTAAGTATCCCGCTCTTCTCTCAACTGGATCCAAGACCTCTTTAATGCCCCAATGTCAGTAGGCATGTATGGATGGAGGACAGTATGAGGAACCCCTTCTTCATCAGTACTCTCAATAATTACCGGTAAGACAGCTTCGTATGGCATCCCCAGTTTTTGAGCACGGATTCAAACCCACCGGAGATACGGTTCCATCGGAAGAGAGGTCTTCATCCCTAAATCATGTGGATCAGACCTATGCACCCTGTTCCAAGCTCGTATGAATCTGCGGTGATGTCCCTCAACATCCCCCATGAAATCAAAGACAATGCTCGGAATCAGCAACTCATGAGGACCGTCCTTTTGAGCTCGCCCAAATTGTCGTAAGGCCAGACAAGGATTATAGTTTTTCCTCCCCTAATTCCAAGCAAAGGAACATTTGGGTATTCTCTGCATCGGTCAATAACAACTACTTCTTCCATGTCTTTACTGCTCCAGATGATGTCCGTATAAGCAAGAGACATAATTTTGTAGGCCCAACCCATACCTTCCTTGTTCTTCAAAACAGATTTGGGGAGGTGAGAAATAAACCACCTCGCCAGCAATGGTGCACAACACATAAGGGTTCCCCGTTTCCGAGCAGTACGGGCATAAATAGCATGTAGAATGTCACCTAAGAGAGTGGGCACTAGATTACGGGATATGAAGATCTTCACTGCGTTCACGTCGATAAAAGAATCTGAATTAGGGAACAGAACCAGGCCATATATGAGAAGAGCCAGGATGTCTTCAAATGCTTGAAAGTCCAAACTGTCCCAAAACTGTTGAGCCTGATCAATCAAGAACTTAGCCAAGAAGCCTTTTACCCCACTCCGGGTCTCCCAATTAGACATTACATCAGCCTTTGTCAGATGTAGGGCTGTAGCAACATCCTCTGGCCTAAGAGCTATCTCCCAACCTGTAAATGGCGTTTTCTCTAGAATAGAAATACCAAGTAGATCAGAGAACTCCTCCAAAGTAGGGACCAACTGATAGTCCGGGAAGGTGAAACAATGATGTAGCGGGTCAAAGAACTGGAACAAAGCGCTCATCATTTTCTCATCCATCATAGAAGTGACCAAACCAAGGAGGTGTCCATGTCTTCTGAAAAAGGAAGAAGTATTAGGGACCTTTGCAACCAAATCTCTAAGCTGATCAGGGATTTGTACGAAGTTGATCCGAATAGTATTTTTGCGCATAGATGCCATGATCTGCAAAACAGAACAAAGATGAATCCCTTCAGTCTTTGAAATGGGTTAGTCTAATGAAATATGCATGCAATGTCATGATGTATGATGTTATGATAGAAACACACCACAAGTATTCACAGATAGCAAACATGGTAAGGGCAAACAAGTCACACAGTAGCCCTTAAATTTTAGGCTGGCATGGAGTTTAGGTATTACCCTCTTTCAGTTTAGTTGGTTCAACCTGTCCTAGTAATAGTAATCGGGTTCTAGAGGATCTCAATATCACTGACCACCCTCGATCGGTCATAATTCCAGTTTAGCAACCTTTTCTTGCGGCCAGAATCATCGCGAGAGTTTGGTCTCAATGAGTGTAGCATACTGCTACTTTTCTATGGCCAAGTTGGTCAATTATAGGTTCTAAGGTCAGTTGGTGCTTAATGACCCCTTAGCAGCCCCATATTCTCCTTGTTCCTCCATAAGGGATATCGGTACAAACTAAAGTGTCACACCAACGTAGCTACTGCTTCAACCGTATCGGTCTATGTCGTACAGTTCCCTCACAGTCTATTGCTACTTACCTAAAAGGTATCCCCAGATCCGGGTTAGGATCTATAGTAACTTCGATTCAAACCCACAAAGATAAAGCATACAAATCAAGCAATTGAAAACATTATGATGAACTAATCCTAAGGTACACCCCACTTATTAAGTCCCCAGCAGAGTCGCAAGTTCTGTGATACGGTGGAAGAACTCACTGTTTTTGGAATGTTGGTTCGCGTTTTGCGTTTGTTTTTGCAAAATATCGCGGTAAGCAAGAGTCACCACCGACTTTTATTTTATCCAACAAGGAAAGGAAAAAAGCACAGAAAAATTCCTTTTTTGAGATATTTCTGAGTACGGGGGGTAGATTATAGAAAGGGAAGGTATTAGCACCCTTTCTATCCGTAGTTATCTACGGGATCAAGGTACTTGCTCACCATTTTCAAAATTGTTTTCTTTGTGCTTGTGGGTTTTGAAAAGTTTTTGTTTTGACTTCGATTTAACTCTTGCTTCTATCTTCAAGAGTGTAATGAAGTGTTTTTGAAAACTTGTTTGTAAAAGAGTGTAAGCGTGAAAAAAAGTTTTGTTTTGGATGAGCAAGTATCTAAGAACTAATCTACCTACTCGAAAAAGGAATCGTTCTATGTTTGTTTCCTTTAGACAATGCTATCTTACTATTAGTGAGTAGGTAGCACGGTCGTTGGAGTTTAAGGGTCAATTCGAAAAAGGGACATACGGTCACTAAAGCAACGTTAGGACGTCTTAGCGGTAACCCTAATGTCTTAGATCATTTATCCGAGGCAACAATATCCGAGGCAACTTATGATTTTTTATACAAGAGGGCGACCTCTAAAATAACCTATACTCAATGACCGTTTACGAAGGCAGTGGGGTGTACCCTAGGAGTGCGCATGTGCGAGTGTGTTGATTTCATATTATTTTTATCTTTGCACAATTAAGGGTGATCTAACTGTTTTAAGATTAAACATTCATTCTTGTCATGCAAGTCCTATTATCAAACATCTAACAGTTGAATATTTGCAGAAATTAAAGTGCAGAAATTAAACTACGCTATTACAAGGCTTCGGGTACTTACATCGCTAAAAACAAACCCTTCGAAATTTAAAAGCGGTAAAAATAAATAAATGTCCTAATTTAATTATTACAAACTGGGAACAGATACAATAATTGAATAAAAATGAAGCGCGCGATAAAATTAGATCGAATGCGAGGACTAGGGTTTTGACCCTCTTAATTAAAAGAAAATGTTTTTGTTGTTTTCTAATATTTTTTTAAGAAAATAAATTAATTCCTAAAATTAAATACAAAATTAATTGGTTATTAAATTAATTGATGAAAAATAATTAGAAGACATATTTTTAGATTTTTTGTTATTTTAGGAAAGAAATAAAATAATTAAATTAGTGTTAAAACCTATTAATTCTAATTGATTTTAATTATTTACAAAAATAGATTAAAGTTATATAATTAATCAACCTAATTAAATTAGTTAATTTATTGCTAAAAATAATATTCTAAAATTTAATTGGCCATAAAATATTTTTTGATGATTTTTTTTATAAAAATAAAATTATTTTATTAGTTAGTAAATAAATAAAAAAGCAAATAAATTAAATAGAATAATAAGAAAAATGTGAAAGGATAGAGATGGGCCTGAAATTAGGGTGTCAATAGCAAGAATTCTGGGCCCAAATGGAGGTCCATGATGACTTTCTGGATCATGCGCATGTGCATTGACTTGGTTTATGGTGTTCTCTTAGTAGTAGCCACCAGATTTGGCCATCTGGCCATCTGGCGCATGGATGATGGAGGTCCATGGTGGGCATCAGGCCTAAGCGCGCACTAAATCACCTGAAATAATATGGAAAAAATAACAAATGCTGGAGGCAGGGATCGAACCCCTGACCTCCAGCCTTCCAAAGCTTTAACGCTTAGTTGGCTTCCGCTGGGACACTTGTTTCTATTTGTTCATTAATCAAACGTTGAAAGTAATATGTAAAACAAAAGAATATTGGAAAATAGTAAAAAATGCGCGCAAATAATTTGAATGGGCGAATAAGAAGGATCCACGTATTCGTCTTCCTCCCTGTACCGTGGCTAAAAACTAAAGGACCTATACCCACAGACAGCATCCGTTGCTACAAGCCATGCTCGTTCCAAAATCTTCTACAGGCCACATAAATGGAATCTAACACCATGGTTAGATTCGTCTCATCCTCCTGATCACAACCATACCCATCACCAAGGTTAATTGTTCCTGAAATAAAAAGCCCTAAACCAAAGTCTGAAACCCTAACAATGGTGGACTTCGTTACAGATCATATAAACGTAATTGAATGATGCCAAAAGTTTGCAAATGCTTCATAGGTTAAGAATATGCCATTAATTCAGATCAACAATGCTTAAATTGCAAGATGCAAATTCAAGAACAGAGCAAGGTTATGAACGACTTACAGTGCATTTAAGGACCGGAACAGGCTTGTTCTTGATAGCTTTAGGTTGTGGAGACTCCCTGGAAGTGATTGGGATTGTCAAAAAGTCTTGAAACTGCCTTAATGGTGATTTCGAACTCACACTTTTCTTGGTATTTTTCAGATTTTTGTTTCTCTCTAGCGCCTGTTTCCAACCTCTCTTTTGATCTGCCTCGCCTCCTTATGTATTAGTGAAGGGATTAGGGTTGCAAAACTGGTTCAAATCTTCTTCTTTCAATGATTTTGGATTTGATTTGATACACTTTGAAGATCTTTCCAAACATGGCTTATTTTGAATCTTTTTGTGCACTCTAAGGTTTGGCACGAATTTGAATGATGCGAGCTGTAATTGGAACCTAAAACAAGCACAAAATCCCTTGTTATCAATGCTTTGGATTTTTATTTGATTTATTTTGATTTAAATCAAATTAATTCAAATAAAAATCAAAATTATTAATAAAAATATGATGTGGACAAGTGGCAAAGGCTAGACCACGTGAGCTATGATGCCAACTCAAAACAACTGAAAAAGAATGGGCCCATTTGGCAAAATTTGAAGTTTTGGGGATAGTTGACTTTTGGCAATTTTACAAAAAAGGTCAACTTCAACAATGCATAACTTCCTCAATTTTGACTCTTTGGAGGTGTTATTGGACTTTTTAGAGAGCTTGAGATGTCTTATAATCAACCCTTTTGGTCTCATATCAATTTTATATTCCATTCTCAAGTATGAAGCTTTGACAAAAAAGGTGTTTTTGTTGACTTTTCAAAATGACCTATAATGTCCAAATTCATAACTTCTCGTGAGTTCATATTTTGAACTTGGGAGATGAAGATGGATTATATGGAATTTCATCCTATTCAAAATGAGATTTGGATGGGTCATTTCTAATAAAGTATGAGAAAGTTATGCTTGGTCAAAGTTGGGTTGACTTTTCCTGCAAAACCCTAATTTAGCAACTTTTGAATCTTGATGAATTATGAGCAATCCTTGATGAATCATGATCAACCCTTGATCAAATGATGAAATATAATTCAAAATGAGGACGATGACCAAAAATATTGAAGTTTGACTGTATGTGGGTCACAGTTGACTTTTGCCCTAGCACAGTTGATTTTTGGACCTTTGAGCAATTGACTGAGCAAACTTCCTCTGCAAGGCTTGAAACTTGACATGGGTGATCTTGAGAACATATTAGGACATTGGTGAGCATTGGGGGTCACTTGGACTCAAGGATATTGATACAACATAAAACCCTAATTTGGGGTAGACTGTCTTAGGAGAGAGCTTGTCTGGCCAACCCTTAGACTATCTTGAGCAATTTGGATATCTTTCTTGAAATGTTTTGAGAAATATGCGAGGGAATATTTTGGGGTACAACAAGCATCTCGTGTGGGTCGTCTCTTCGGGCGTAACCAAACTGTCTTAAGGCTAAACAAGGGTTGTAGGTGATGCCTCCCCTAATGCCAAGTAGAGGGACATAAGGGAATTCCCCACAACGGTCAACAATGATAACATTCTCTTTGGATCGGAAGCACCAATGAATGTCTGAATGTTTGAGCGTCATTAACCTTTATGACCACCTTGAACCTTGCTCATTCTTTAACACTGATTGGGGAAGATAAGAAATAAACCATCTTTCCAGGAGAGGGGTGCAACACATAAGGACACCTCTTTTCCTCATTGTGCGAGTGTGAAAAGAGTGTAGGATATCCCCTAGCAATGTAGGCACGGGGTTGCGTGACATGAAGATTTTGACGGTGCTCACATCTATGAGTTGGTCAGGATTGGGAAACAAGACCATCCCATAGATAAGAAGAGCTACAATTTCCTCAAAGGCTTGCAAGTCTAAGGAATTCCAACAGCTTTGGGCTTTCACAAACAGGAACTTTGCTAAGAAGCCTTTGACACCACTCCTAGTTTCCCAATAAGTTGTGACATCAGATGAGTGCAAGTGTAGAGCTTGAGCAATCTCTTCTGGTTTGGGTCTCTTTTCGTACCGTTGAAAGGTAGTTGATTGAGAATGGGAATCCTCAAGAGTTGGGAGAATTCTTCCAAAGTAGGCACGAGTTGATAGTCGGTAAATATGAAGCAATGGTGCAAAGGATCAAAGAACTGAAAGAGCACTTTCATCATATCCTCATCAGTGTTAAAGGTGACCAAGTTGAGTAGACGACCATGTCTTTCGGTGAATGGAGAGTTCTCAGGGATCCTTGAATCTAGCTCCTTAAGTTGTGGAAGAATTCTTACAAGGTTGACTTGAATAGTTTTCCTGCGAAGTGAATTCATATCCTACAAAACAAGAACAAAGATGAATCCCCAAAATCCTTGAAATGGTTAGTGGATGTATGTGATGTTTATGATGTCCATGATGTAATTTACAAGTATGCATATACAAGCAAAGCAAACAAGTTCTTAGTTTAGGCTTGCATGGAGTTTTATAGGTAAGTACCCTCTTGAAGTTTAGTTGGCTTAAACCTGTCCTAGTAATAGTAACCGGGTTCTAAGGAGCTCAATATCACTGGATTGTTTCCTTGGTCATTATTTCAGCTCAAGCCTCTTTAATGACGACCGAAATATCCCAAGAAACTAAACCTCAATGAGTGTAGTATCGAGTATCTACCAACTTCGGACTGCACCGAAGCCGGTAATCTCCCTACATCCTAAAGGCCAAGTTGGTCAAGTAAAGGTTCTAGAAGTTCATTAGTGCTTCATGACATCACTCAGCGGCCTCGTATTCTCTTTGATTAACTCAAAGGCTACCGGTACCCACAAATATGTCACACTAACATAGTTATTGCTTAGACCATGTCGGTATACCCTGCATAGTTTCCACAATGTATTTCTATTTACCTATAATGTATCCCAAATTTGGGTAAAGGATTCAAACCCAAACAAAGAACCATAATGTAAAGCATACAAGTCAAACAATGTAAGCAAATAAATATGATCTAGCCCTAAGGTAACCCTACTTTTAAAATTTTCCCCATCAGAGTCGCCAGTTCTGTGATACGGTGGGAGAACTGACTTGAAGGTTTTGCATTTTATTGCAAATGTTGCGGTTAACAAGAGTCGCCACCGACTTTTCTTTTATCCAAAAGGAAAGGTAAAAAAGCACAGGAAAGACCTTTGAGATTGTTTCTTGAGTTCGGGGGGTAGATTATGAAAAGGGAAGGTATTAGCACCCTTTTCATCCATGATTTTCCATGGGCTCTTAGTTACTTGCTAGATCACTTGCTTTTGTTTTGAAATTATGCTTTGTGTGGTTTTTGAAAGTATTTTGTAAAAGAGGCCATTGTTTAGGTAATCTTTGTAATGATTCTCGTTCATAAGAATGTATACAAAGATGTTTGTCTTTTTGAAAATGTTTTCAATGTTTGTAAGATGTTTGGAAATGTGTGTGTTTGTTTTTGAAAATAGCAAGGATAGTTGTTTTGAAATGGAGCAAGTAACTAGAAGTAATCTACCTACTCAAATGTCTTTCTTGTTCATTTTCTTTTCCTTTGATATTGTTGTCTTACCATTGATGTGGTAAGCAACCCTATCTTTGGATGTAGACAGGACGGACGTGGGTCATCGTATAACCATGGTTAGCAATGTTGCAAAGCATCTTAGCATTTTTGAGGGACTAAGATCATTTTGTAAGGCAATTTTGAATAGCGTCATCGAGGGACTATGATCTTATATTTGTTTGTTTTGCTAAGATACTTCGCATGCGTAATATGGACATTTTTGTGTAAGGCAACCAAGTAGAGTAACCCTATGGGTTCTTGTGTGCAAGTGTGTTATTTTCATGCTTGATTTTGTCTTAGATTAGGGTTTTCTATTTGATTGTTTTTATCTTGCCATACAAACCCTAATTACTAACATGTTATGTAAAAGCGATAAATTACGTAATTTAAAGATTACTATGCTATTACAACGTTTTATGGGAGGGGGTATACAAATTATGAATGGGGATTTGCAATAATGTAAATCTAATTAAACTATTACAACCAAATCGAATTTGTACAAATATTTGAATAAATAATATACAATATAAATTAAATATGCAAAGATATGTATATGCAAGAAAGGATTTTTGTTTTGTTTTTTATGTGAAAAAAGAGTTTTGAACTAAACCTAATAATTTAAGAAAAGGAACTTATTTCTTGGAAATTGATTAACCCTAATTCAAATTTGTTAAAAGAAAAATAAAGTTCTTTAAGTATTATTTTTTTATTTTTGTCTTGAAGATAATAAATAGTATTTATGAAATATTTTAGTCCTTTTACATGTTAAAATAAATATTTATAAGTGTGAAAAAAAAGAATAAATAATTAAACCTAATTCTATTTTTATTTACAAATTTATTAAGAAAAATAGTTAATATATAACTAGATAAAAAATATTTTTTTATGAGAAAGTAAAATAAAATAAACAAAATACAATATTTATCATTTTTATATTTTTTATGATTTTGTAATATTTAAGAAAAATATATTTAATGAAGTAAAACAAAATAAAATAAATAAATGAAAATAATTGGGCCAGGGGTGCCCTGAGTAATCAGGAGGTAGGTGTTAGAAAAAAACATAGGGCCCAAATGTTGAAGCCCACGCTGCAAACAATCAAAAAATGGATGAAAAATGTGAAAAATGCAAAAAGGCAGCGCCAAGGCTCGAACCTGTGACCTTAACCATTTTTGCGCGCTGCCTTACCACTGGGGTGGCTGTACATTTGTTAGTTCAAATGAAAACAAAAATACATAACATGAATCACTTCCTTGCCTTGTACTTCATCTTCTTCCTCTAGCTAGTCGGACCCCCTGTATCTCTCTCATTTCTCCATGAAAATGGAAACTTCAAACATGAAAATGATAGTACTCCTTCCCACGATTTCAACCATGTAACTCATGTAAACTAAAAGTTAAAGATCAAAGCTAATTTTACTGGCCCTAATTTCAAACCTAATTTTTACAGAAACTTCAAATCCAAGATTCTCTATACACAATGAATATAAATGAAATCTATGAACATGGTTGGCTTTAGTGCAAGGATATCTACATTTTATTTTCACAAATCGAGACCAAAGGATGCCTGTATGAAGAGATAAAAGTTAGAGTTTTTACCTCTTTCAGTTGAGATCGTGAATGGAGTTTGAGTGAGTTTTGAGAAGGCCTGAGAATCTGTTTAGCTTGCCTGGACCTCCCTGAGTGTGTTCTAATCCTTACTTTGCCTTGAGAGTTCCTGAATCTCCCTACTTAAGTCAACCTGCAAGCTTGAAATGCAAAAATGGTAGATGGAGAAGGAGGAGTTACAGTGAATGGATGATGGTCTGGAACACTTAGATATGATGTAGGTTAAGTGTTTAGGTGATTAGAACTTGAAACGCACGAGTGGTTTTTGAGATTGTTATGAAAGATGCAAAACTGTAAGTTATGGCAGGTTTTCAGTGGTAGAGAGTTTGAGAGAGTTTCTGAGCTTTAGAAATCGTGTACTAAGTCACAATACATTTGTGTATAAGTATAGAAAAGGTTATACCTCAAGCTTCCTCAATATTTCGGAGTTATAGACTTTTTGCTCTATTGCTTGCTTTTGAAGAAAAGTGAGGAGACAACTCTTTATGTGCTTGTACAAGCCTGATCTGAGTTGGTACAAGTCTTAGACATATTTCTTTTGGTTTATAGGGTTTGTGTGTGCAGAAATAACAAGTGCAAAGCTCAAGGAGTTGACAATTGCAAAAGTTGTGCTTTACTAAAATGGAAATGGCAACTTTGTGCCATTTATGGAATTGTAGCTTGGACAAAGGCTCTAATGCTTGGATTAAAGCTTTATCATCTGTGTAAGCATTTAATTATGGAGTGATAAATAAGTTTGAGACCTGCAAAGCAAGGATTATGTAGCCTAGGTTTGGATTTGAATTTTGGTTCATCATGAAATGGCTTGAAATCAAAGTGAGAAATTGCCAACTTCATCTCTTCGATTCTCCCTACTCAAGAATGATCTCAAGGAGTTCTTGGACATTTTGGAAATCTTGCAATGTTATCTATAACTAATCTTTGAATTGCTTTCCAAGATTCCACTTGGAACTAGGTGAAAAGTTGCCATGAAGTTAGGTCAAAAACCTGCCTAAATTAGGGCAAAATTTCACTAAGTTATTTTAGTTCATGAGCATGTATTCACAAAATTATATCTTGAGATACAAGAATCTTTAGGAGAAAATGTGTGAAGAAAAGTTGTAGATTTCATGGAGATCTACAACTTTCATGTTGGGAACTTTCTTTGAATCATCTTGTATCATGGTGAGAATTTGACTTAAAGTTGAGAAAAAATAAGAAATTTTCTATACTTAGAAAAATTTCTAAGTTAAGAAAATTTCAAATTTCAAAACAAAATCCTCAATCTTTGATTCCTTGATGAACAAGTTTCACATTTTGACATGTTTTGATGAATTGTGATCCTTGGCATTTGATTTTGACCAAAAAATCAAAGTTTGACTTTTCAGTATACATTTGACTTTTGATCAATTAACTGAAAAATTCATCTGTCAATCCAATGTATTTGCAATGTTTTGAACCATGTCTTTAGGTCAAGATGATGCAATTGAACTCTTGAAATCATGCTTCAAACCAATTGGTCATTTGCTAGGTCAAAAATCAGAAATTGCCCTCTCTCAGTCAAAGCCCTAATTTTGACCATTTTCCCTTTTGATGATTTGATCAAATTTCTTGAGGAATTATGGTCCAAACTTGATAAAATGTTACATATGAGTCTAAAATGTTGATGTGGATCAAAAATTATGAAGTTTGACTGTAAATTGGCCATGGTTGACTTTTTCCCTAATACAACTGATTTTTAGGTCAATTGTCCAATTGGCTGATAAAAAATGTGATTCAAGGCTTGAAACTTGACATGAGTAATCTTAGGGGTCCATAATGATACTTTAAAGTCATATGAAGCATTGATAGTCCAAAAATCTTTGTGCAATTCCAAACCCTAATTTTGGGTTATCAGTGCATGATGAGATGTCTTGAGCTGGTCAAGCCCTAATCCAGTCTTGAGTCCAAAAGATCTTGTGAGAAAAATCTTGATAAATGAGAGGGAAAATTTTAGGGTACAACATTCTCCTACATATCTGGTCGCATGCGACGGACCTTTTGTTTTACTGGTGGGCAGTCCTCTTTTGTAGGTAGACGATGTACCATAATATCTGCATCAAGTCCGGGCATGTCTTCATACGACCAGGCGAAGACCTCAACATTCTCGTGTAGCAACTGAATTAGACGTTCTTTGACACTGGGTTCCAGATTTTCACCCACCTTGACTTCTCTTTTATCTTCCTCGGTACTTAGGTTGATTGTATCCACGGGTTCCTCGTGGGGCTGAATGGTTCTCTCTTCTTATTGTAGTAATCTGGCAAGTTCCCCTGGTACTTTACAATCTTCCTCACCATCGTCTTCGGCTTGGTAGATTAGATTTTCAGAGTCACAGAAAGCCATAGCAGAACCGTTACCCATGGGATCCCGAATGGATGTAGACCTGCATTATGAGTGTGAGTGTGTGTAAGAGTATAACTATCTTTGAAAGAAATGAAAGATGTAAAAAAGAAAAACAATGAGCACAAAGTTTGTATGCAAAAACGTCCATGATTCATTGATGTTATATGGAAATGAGATAATAAACCTTACAAATGGACCATTGTGCCTCGGGTAAGACACAAGGTTTTAAGAGTGTGAATTGTTTTAATATTACAGATCCAATAAAATATAAACACAAATTATTGTGGGATAAAAGTGATCGGGACGAAATCTCTAGCCTCCCAATTGCTGAGCCCTCCACTGACAATTGGGAAAATCTAATCCTCCAGGTTATAGCTGTCTTCATCATCTTCCACCACATTGACTTCGCGATTGCTGATCTTCAAGGGTGGTCCTCCGGCACGAGTGCGGCGTACAACCTTCTGGCCACCTGAAGTGAAACCCAGACCAAACTTGTCAGACTTGTATGGGATATATGGGAGTTGTCCCCAAATAGTACACCCACCTTCTTCTATCACTGCCTTGGCATCCTTCAAAGATGACATCCAAAGTGGAGGCCTTGTGACCTTGGGAACTTGAGACACAACCTTGGTTACTGCCACATCCTGCGGGACTTCTTCAAAGTGCTGGAATGGAGTTTCAATAAATTCACCATCTAACTCCATATATCTGAAGGAATTGAGATGGCTGATCATATACTCTTCTTCTCCATGAACGGTGATAATCTTCCCTTGAATTGGATATTTCAGCATTTGGTGCAACATAGAAGTAACCGTGTCGGCATTGTGAATCCATGGTTGGCCTAGCAAGTAGGAATATGAAGGGTGGATATCCATTACATAAAAGGTTGAATCAAATGTTTGGGTTCCCACCTTTATGGGGATATCCACTTCCTTATGCACTATCCTTTTTGAGCCGTCAAAAGCTCTCACTACTATGTTGCTTGGTTTCAATGTCAATCCCTCACAGTCAAGCCTATCAAGAGCCTTTTTAGGCAATACATTCAGTGATGAGCCAATGTCTACCAAGACATGAGCCAGAGTTATGCCCCTGTATTCCACTGAGACATGCAATGCCTCATTATGTTTCCTTCCTCTTGGCGTTAAATCAGCATCTGAAAAACCTAAGCCATTATCTGCAGTCAAGCTGGCTACACAGTCTTGGAGCTGATCGGCAGATGTTTCATGGGGTACATGGGTAATTTTCAGGAATTTCACCAAGGCCTTTGCATGCGCCTCGAGACATAGTAATAAAGCCAGCATGAAAATTTTAGATGGAGTTTTCCCCAGTTGCTCAACTACATCGTAGTCGCTTCTTTTTATGATCTTTAGAATTTCCTCCATCTCTTTCCGGGAGGTCTCAGGGATAGAAAATGATTGTGCCTTTGTCCAGACAGGCTCAATCAGAATACTTTTACCTCGAGTTTCAGTTGACTCGGCAGCAGGAATGTTAGTAGGAGTGATAATAGGGGTTGTATCAGCTTTGTCAGTTAGAGTATTAGCAGAGATGATTGTAGGACTGGGAACAACCTTTGGAGGAGCAACAACAATGGGAATGATTATGGGTCCAGAAACTGCTTTTGGGGGAGCAATTTCTGGAGAGAATATCCTTCCGCTTCGGGTAATCTTGCTAGTCCCTGCAATATTACTGATATTGGAATCATCCTTCTCAGAACTTGAATCTTCAGCCGCTGGCCAATCTTGCTTGATATCGTGGTAGTAAACATCCCCTCCACAATTCCATGTACGGTTTTGTCTGACGAATACGGGATTGGTCCAGGCATTGTAATTATCAAAGGAGCTACTTTTAGAACTGATGTAATTCTAACGGGTCTTTTGGTGGAGACCCTGGAAGAATTGGAGGAAATGGTAACGATGGAAACATCATTATAAGGAACAGGTGGAACAAAAGTCTTTTCAAACAAAATTTCCTCGTTGTCTATTAGGCACTGAACGCCTGCTTTCAACAAAGGGCAACTGGTTGGTGAGGACAAACAGAAATGACAGCTTTCATCACAGCCTGGGAATACACCGACAATCAACAAGTTCTTTTTGATAGTCAAGAGTGGGGTCATAAGCTCATCAACTGAAGTAACATACATATCTTCCTCAATGGCGTTGGTATTATGGCCGTGTTTGGGCATAGGGGAAGAAATGACATTGGGTTTTTCTGGCGCATCAAACTCAATCTCATTGGCTTCAATGAGGTCTTGTACTTTGTTCTTTAGAGCCCAACATTTGTTAGTGTCATGGCCGGGACTTTCAGAGTGGTATGCACAGTGGCTATTACGATGATAATGAGGAGAGGTTGTGTTAGGGTTCTTTGGAGCTTCTTTCAAAGTCACCAGGTTGGATCTTAACAGATGTGGAAATACTTGAGATAGGGTCATGTTAATTCTGGTGAATTGTCTGACTGGTCTTTCCATCCTTGGTTGGTTGTTTCTTTGCTGATCAGACGCAGGTTTAGGAATCATAATAGCCCCCATCATTGGACGGAGTTCGGCCATATCTTAATTTCTCTGAGGATATACATCAACCACTTCTTTCTTTCCGATGAATGGTTTCCTTACAGCAGCAGAGGATGCATCTTTTTGAATCTTTCCATTCTTTATCCTGGCTTCTACCCTTTCTCCGGTTAATATCAATTCAGTAAAACCTGCCGATGAACTCCCAATTAAGTGATTGAAGAAGGGACCAGACAAGGTGCCCAAAAACATGTCTACCAACTCTCTTTCAGATAGGGGAGGTTGAACTCTTCCGGCCAAGTCTCTCCATTTTTGCGCATAGTCCTTGAAGCCTTCACTTGAAACCATGGCCATACTCTGGAGTTGAGTATGGGTGGGTGCAAGATCAGCATTGTATTAGTATTATTTGTAAAAGGATGCAGCAAGATCTTCCCAGTTATGAACATTGGCACTTTCTAACTGATAAAACCAATCAAGTTGAGTTCCAGACGGACTATCTTGGAAGAAGTGTACCCATAAATCATTGTCGGTGGTATGGGGCTGGATTTTCCTCACATAAGACCGAAGATGCATTTTGGGGCATGAAACTCCGTCATATTTGGCGAACACAGGTGCTTTGTATTTTGGAGGAATGACAATCCCCGATACTAAACCCAATTCCTCAAAGTCCAATCCAGGCACTTTTTGGATTTCTATTGCGCTCAACCGCTCTTTTAGATGCTTATACTTGTCGTCGGCTGAAGGGTATTGTTCTTCAGAATAATCTTCTTCTTCCTCTTCCTCTTCTGATTCTGACTGGACAACTATTTCTTTGCCTTTCCCCTCTTGATTTTCTTTCTCACCGAATGTTGTTGCAAAGTCTAAAGCCCTTCTTGTTTACCCTTAGAATCTTCTTCCCATGTTTAGAACTCCGATTATCTTCTCCGTCTTCTTTTTCTTCTCCTTAACCAGCAAAGTCTTCAACTCTTCTTGTCCTTTGGCTAGGGTTAAGAACAACTGTTGAAACTGTGTATTCTGAGCTTGGAGGTCCTTCACTGTTTGCTCGAGATCTATCTTACTGAAATAAACAGTAGAGAGATGAGGAGACTTGTTGCAAGAAACCTGTTTATGTTATGATGAATGGTAAATGCATATGCAATGATTTCAAGGATTTTAAGATTCAAATTTGTTTTAGACAAAAAGGAAACACACGTTATATTAATAAATTAAAGCTTAAGTACATCAGTGCCTCCTTGGGCTAAATAATACAAAAACTCTAAGATAAAAATATGGTTCACATCCTCTTTGGTGCAATGTAGGAATTCAGAGTCTGCTCCTCATGAAGTAGTCTAGTGAGTTCCAAAATCTTTTTCTCGCTTGCGTAGAATTGGGCTTCGAAAGTATCTCGCTCCCCCTTGAGTTGTATCCAATCCCTTTGTAGGTCTTCAAGAGAGGTGGGCATGTCAGGATGTAGGATAGTATATGGAACATCTCCTTCCATGACAGGCTCAATGATTACCAGGAGAATGGAAGGATAAGGCATCATAAGACTCTGAGCACGAGTTCGTACCCATTTGAGGTAAGGCTCAAGAGGGATGGAATTTTTATGCCCTAATGTCTTGCTATCTACCTTGTTTAACATCCTCCAAGCTTGTATAAATCTCTGGCGAAGACCTTGATCGTCGTTGTCGTAGTCAAATACCAAACCTTGAATCAACATCTCACGAGGGCTATCCCTTTAGGCATAACCAAACTGTCTTAGGGCTAAGCAGGGGTTGTAGGTGATACCTCCCCTAATGCCAAGTAAAGGGACATTAGGAAATTCTCCACAACGGTCAACAATAGTAACATTCTCTATGGATCGAGAGCACCAATGAATGTCTGAATGTTTGAGCGTCATCAACCTTTGTGACCACCTTGAACCTTACTCATTCTTTAATATAGATTTGGGAAGATGAGAAATAAACCATATTTCCAAGAGAGGAGTGAAACACATATGGACACCTCTTTTCCTCATTGTGCGAGTGTGAAAAGAGTGCAGGATGTCTCCTAGCAATGTAGGCACCGGGTTGCGGGATATGAAGATTTTGACGGTGTTCACATCTATGAGTTGGTCAGGATTTGGAAACAAAACCATCCCATAGATAAGGAGATCCACAATTTCTTCAAAGGCTTATAAATCCAAAGAGTTCCAACAGTTTTGGGCTTTCTCGAACAAGAACTTTGCTATGGAACCTTTGACACCACTCCTTGTTTCCCAATGAGTTATGACATCAGATGAGTGCAAGTGTAGAGCTTGAGTAATCTCTTCTGGCTTTGGGTCTCTTTCCATACCGTTGAAAGGTAGTTGGTTGAGAATAGGAATCCTCAAGAGTCGGGAGAATTCTTCCAAAGTAGGCATAATTTGATAGTCGGGAAATGTGAAGCAATGTTATAAAGGATCAAAGAACTGAAAGAGCACCTTCATCATGTCCTCGTCTGTGTTGGAGGTGACCAAGTTGAGTAGGCGACCATGTCTCTCGGTGAATGGAGAGTTTTCAGAAATCCTTGAAGCTAGCTCCTTAAGTTGTGGAGGGATCCTTACAAGATTGACTTGAATAGTTTTCCTGCGAATAGAATCCATATTCTACAAAGCAAGAACAAAGATGAATCCCAAAATCCTTGAAATGGTTAGTGAATGTGTATGATGTTATGATGTTCATGATGTTATGTACAAGTATGTATATACAAACAAAGCAAACAAGTCCTTAGGTTTAGGCTTGCATGGAGTCTCATAGGTAAATACCCTCTTGAAGTTTAGTTGGCTCAAACATGTCCTAATAATAGTAATCGGGTTCTAAGGAGCTCAATATCACTGGTTTGTTTCCTTGGTCATTGTTTCAGCACAAGCCTCTTTGATGGCGACCGAAATATCCTAAGAAACCAAACCTCAATGAGTATAGTATCGAGTATCTACCAACTTCGAACTGCACCAAAGCCGGTCATCTCACTACATCCTAAAGGCCAAGTTGGTCAAGTAAAGGTTCTAGAAGTTCATTAGTGCTTTATGACATCACTCAACGGCCCCGTATTCTCTTTGATTAACTCAAAAGCTACCGGTACCCACAAATATGTCACACTAACGTAGCTATTGCTTAGACCATATCAGTGTACCCCGCACAGTTTCCACAATGTATTTCTACTTACCTATATTGTATCCCAAATCCGGGTAGAGGATTCAAACCCAAACAAAGAACCATAATGTAAAGCATATAAGTCAAACAATGAAAGCAAGTAAATGTGATCTAGCCCTAAGGTAACGCCACTTTTAGAATTCTCCCCAGCAGAGTCGCCAATTCTGTGATACAGTGGGAGAACTGACTTGGGTGTTTTGTGTTTGATCGCAAATGTTGCGGTTAGCAAGAGTTGCCACCGACTTTTCTTTTATCCAAAAGGAAAGGATACAAAGCACAGGAAAGACCTTTGAGATTGTTTCTTGAGTTCGGGGGGTAGATTATGAAAAGGGAAGGTATTAACACCCTTTTCATCCATGGTTTTCCATGGGCTCTTAGTTACTTGCTAGATCACTTGCTTTTGTTTGAAATTGTGCTTTGTGTGGTTTTTGAAAGTATTTTGTAAAGAGGCCATTGTTTAGGCAATCTTTGTAATGATTCTTGTTTGTAAGAATGTATACAAAGATGTTTGATCTTTTGAAAATGTTTTCAAGTTTGTAAGATGTTTTGAAAGTGTAGGTGTTTGTTTTTGAAAATAGCAAGGATGTTTTGTTTTGAAATTGAGCAAGTAATTAGGAGCATTCTACCTACTCAAAAGTCTTTCTTGTTCATTTTCTTTTCCTTTGACATTGTTGTCTTACCATTGATTTGGTAAGCAACCCTATCTTTGGATGTAAACGGGACGGGCGTGGGTCATCGTATAACCATGATTAGTAATGTTGCAAGGTATCTTAGCATTCTTTTTGAGGGACTAAGATCATTTGTAAGGTAACTTAGATAGCGTCATCGAGGGACTATGATCTTATATTTACTTGTTTTTTCTAAGATACCTTACATGCGTAATATGACCATTTTGTATAAGGCAACCAAGTGGGATGATCCTAGGGGTTCTAGTGTGCAAGTGTATTATTTTCATGCTTGTTTTTGTCTTGAATTGGGGTTTTCTAAGTGTTGATTTTAGTCTTTCCATACAAACCCTAATTACTAGCATTTGTATATAAAAGCGATAAATTGTGGAATTTTAAAGTTACTACGCTATTACAACATTTGTGGGGAGAGGGATATACAAATTGAATGGGGATTGCAAGAATGTAGACCTAATTAATCTATTACAACCAGATTGAATTTGATATTAATGTACAAGAAATTAAATGGATATAATGTACAAAATAAATAAATGTACAAAATGTAAAATGTGAAGTAAATGGATATTTGTTTGGATTTTTTAGAGAAAAGGATTTTGTCTTAACCTAATTAATTAAAGAAAATAATTAATTAAACTTAAATTTATTAAGAAAAGATTTTAAATAAAACCCTAGTTCTATTAATTGATTAAAAGAAAATAAGTTTAAGAAAAGTGCTTTTTGGTATTTTTGTCTTGAAAATATTTATAGTATTATAAAATATTTTTAGTCTTTTTTCATATAAAAAATAATATATTTTAAATGGTATGAAAAATAAATAAATAAAATATAGTATTAATTAAATTTACAAGACTAGTTAATAAAATAAATAAAGTATGGTTGAATAAAAATATTTTTTATGAGAAAAATAAAATAAATTAAGTTAAAAATAAAAATCTAATTTTTGTATTTTTTAATATTAGGAAAAATGATTAAGAAAATATAAATGAAATAAATAAAAATAAAAAAATAAAAAAAAACAAAGTCGGGCCAGGGGGCGCAAACAGCTTGCAGGGGGTTAGTTAGAAAAAAAACAAAATGAACAGGCCCAAGAAGGCCCAGCGTGTCAAAAAAAGAAAAATCAGAAAACAAGAAAAATGTGAAAAATCCAAAAGGGTACCACTAGGGCTCGAATCCAGGTCCCAAAGGTTACAGGCGTGCGCTTCTACCACTGGGGTGACTATACATTCGTTAACATAAGCAAAACAATAAATATACAAGGCAAAACGCGCCCTGAAGACTTCATCTTCAACCTCCAGCCAGACCAACTGTAACTTGCTCATTTCTCATCAAAAATGAAAACTGTAAACATGAAACTTGTAGCAAATTTTCTCACAGTTTTAGAAATGTAAAGCATTAAAACTATAGATCAAAGATAAGCATGAATTTTAATGGCCCTAATCTAAACCCTAAAAATCTCAGAAATTTCAGTTTCAAAATTCTCTAAGCTCAAGCAAAATTAATGGAAACTATGGACATGGTTAGCTTCAGGGCAATGATATCTACATGTTTTGTTCACAAATAAACTATTGATGATGCCTGTATGAAGAGTTCCAAGTTGATAAAACTTACCTCAAAATTGGAAATCGTGTTGAGTTTGAGCTTGTTTCAAGTGATGGTGATGATCAGGTTAGCTTCCTTGAGGTCCTAGGAAGCTAATGTAATGGTTTACTTGAGTTGAGAGTGGCTGAAATGGCCTGGAGAAGTCAAGTTGCAGACTCTTTTTTGGTTATGGAGGTTATGGTAAATGGTGTTACAGTTCTGGAATAAGTATGAAGATGAGTTGTATTTGAGGTAAGGAAGCTTTAGGAATGAATTTGAGGGAAAACACACGAGGGAAATGAGAGATACAAGTTTAAGGTCAGAACTGTGTACCAATGGAGTTTTTTGTGCAATTTCTGGCTAGAGGGAATTTGGGAGTGTTTCAGGATGCTAAAAATCGTCCTTTAGCTCACAAATAGTGACTCTATTTATAAGCAACAAGTTTGGAATGCTCTAGTTGATCAGAATTCAAATTTACATGTTTTAGTTCAACATGTGATTTTTTGACAAAACAAGTTTCCATGCCTTTTACTTGGTTCATAGAGTGGTTATGCTTTAAACAAGCTTTCTTCTGACTTTGTGGATGGAGTGTGATCAGAGGGAACAAGTTAGAGGCTCAAGAATGGACTTTATGCAAAAAGCTTGCTTTACAAGAATGACAATGTTAACTTTGTGCCATTAATGGAAATACAACTTAGATAATAGCTCAATTGCTTAGATCAAAGCCCTAACAGATGTGTAAACATTTAATTAGGGAGTGACAAACAAGTTTGAGGCCTGAAAAGCAAAGATTATGCATCCTAACATGAATTTGGTTCATGTGTTCATCAAAAAGTGACTTGTAATTCAAGTGATAAAACCCTAACTTCATCTCTTCGATTCTCCCTACTCAAGAATGATATCAAGGAGTTCTTAGATATTCTGGAAAGCTTGAAATGTGATATAGAATCCATCTTTGAATTGCTTTTGAAGATTCCCCTTGGAACTATATGAAAAAGTGCCATGAAGTTGGGTCAAAATCCTGACCAAATTAGGGCAAAATTTCATCAAGTGTTTAGTTTCATGACCACATGTTCATAAAATTATAACTTGAGACCTAAGCATTTTTGGAAGGAGTTGTGTAAAGAAAAGTTGTAGATTTCATGGAGATCTACAACTTTCATGTTGGAAATTTCTCTTGAATCATCTTGCATCATGGTGAAAATTTGGCTCAAAGTTATGAAAAACATGAAATTTCCAACACTTAGAAAAATATTTAAGTTTAGAAATTTTGACTTTTCAAAATGAAATCTTGACTTTTTGATTTCTTGATGAATAAGTTTCATATTTTGACATGTTTTGATGAATTATGATCTTTGGCACTTGAATTTAACCAAAAAGTTAAAGTTTGACTTTTCAGTATACAATTGACTTTTGATCAGTTGATTGAAAAATTCATCTGTCAATCCAATGGACTTGCAATGTTTTGAACCATGTCATTAGGTAAAAATGATGAAATGGACTCTTTAGATAATTCCTTAAACCAATTGATCATTTGCTAGGTAAAAAATCAGAAATTGCCCTTTCCCAGTCAAAACCCTAATTTTGACCATTTTGCCCTTTTGGAGATTTGATCAAATTTCTTGAGGAGTTGTGGTCCAAACTTGATCAAGTGATACATACGAGTTTAAAATGTTGATGTGGATAAAAAATTATGAAGTTTGACTGTAAATTGGCCATGGTTGACTTTACCTAATACAACTGATTTTTAGGTCAACTGCTCAATTGACTGATCAAAAATGTAATCCAAGGCTTGAAACTTGACATGAGTAATCTTGGGGCTTCATAATGATCCACTAAAGTCATATGGGGTATTAGAAGCTCAAAAATCCTTGTGCAATCCCAAACCCTAATTTTGGTCATCAGTGCTTAAGGAGGTGCTTTGAGCTGATCAAACCCTAGTGCAGTCTTGAGCCCAAGGAGATCTTGTGAGAAAATTCTTGATAAGTGAGAGGGAAAATTTTGGGGTACAATAATGAGCATGTGTTATGGGCAAAGCACACAATACTAACAACGCTTGATCTTCATCCTCAATTTTGGCATTAATATTTTCAAGATCAAGAATCAACTTGTTGAACATATCCAACTGCTCCGACAGGACTTGGCCTTTCACTCATATAGAATGAATACAGAGCTTGCTTCAGGTAGAGGCGATTGCCAAATGATTTGGCCATGCACAAACTTTCGAGTTTCTTCTATAGACCCGACATCGTCGTCTCCTTCGACACCTGTCGAAGAACCTTATCACCAAGGCTCATAAGATGACAACATGATCTTTCTCTACCAAAGCCATATTTTCTTTATCCTTCAACGCAACATCCATGGTTGCGGTTCCCTTCAACGCTTCTAAACAACCCTGTTGAACTAGTTAAGCTTTCATCTTCAAGCGCCACATACCGAAATTGTTCACTCTAGTGAAATTTTTAATCTCATAATTTTTTGACGACATCTTCTTCACGTTCACCACACCAATTTGTTGTGAAAACGATGTCAAGAACAAAGTATAACATGTTTCTTTAAGGCAAGAAATTCACAAGGTAGGAATGAGGAAAGCAAGAAGAACACAAGAAATTGATTATTAACTGATATTCTTTACTTTCTCTTTGAAACAAGATTATAAGTGATAGAATAATAAATAACCCTCTCAGCCTAATTAAAATTTGCAGTATACAATGATGAGAGATTAATATGCTATTTATAAGAAACCTAACATACTAAATTAATGAGCTTTTACACACAGACCCATTACAAGCTAACTTAGGAAACAAGCTAACCTAAACAATTGGGCATAACAAACAAGTCTAATTCGACATGCTAATAAACCTAACATTTCGACTACAACATGTGAGTAAACTTCGACTGCATATTTGAACCTTGTCGAACCAATAAACTTTTCCTACCGACATCTCGACACTAAAGTTTCAATCAAATAATTTTCACACATTCAAATTTATTATTCAATCCACTTTTGCTTAATTTATCCAAATTTAAACCACTTTACATTCAAATCGCTTATAATTTATGAAATTAATTTTTTTCACCACAAAACTAAAACAACCAAGTATCATCATATTTTATTTGATCCAATAGTGAAATTAATTAACTTATCAAATAATAAAAAGTTACTTGTGCAAGATACAAAAGTTATCTCATTTGTATATCAAAGAACTATCCATTTCTAAACCTTGTTTTTGACATTATTACTTAACAACAATTGGAAACTAGTAATGAAGAATGCTAGTTCAAACATGATTTTTATTATAAATACAAAGTCTAGATAGATGGAGTAAGTAACTATGAATGAAGTGTTATTATGGTAGACATAAAGAAAAAATAATTCCATAACGACCAAACCGAAAAAAGTTGTCTCATTGATTATTGTTATTGTAAACCCAAACACAAAACACAAACAACATAAGAAGTATCGCCTTCTCCCACTATTCATTCATTCATATTTGGCTTTTTCTTCTCTCAAACCCCAATCTCATTCATTCATTCCTCTTATTACTACTACCAACAATAACAACTCCCTCTTTCTTTTCCCTTCATTGACGATCTCCACGAAGCTAGAGAGCCCTTATAATTTCAACAACCCTTTCTCTTTCTATCACCCATTTTTCCTCTTTCTCTTTCTCTCTCTCCTTGGTTTTGGATCTTCAATTTCTCATTCACTGGTAATTTTCTATTACTCTTTTCTTCAATTGTAATGTTGATTTTTCTTTTATTCAATCCTAGGAACATGTTTCATGGGTTGTTCATGAATGAATGTATGAATGAATGAATGTATGAATGACCCTTTTTTGAATTATGTGAATCTCTTAATTCTTACTTAATGTTACTCTATGTTTTTTTTATCGAAATTAAGCTTATTTTAGTTAATGGGTTTGTTAAAAGTTTTCATTTTGACGTTTGGATCGATGTAAAGTTTTGTTTTTTCACTCCTATTTGTGATTCGCTTTCTGGGTTTTGTTGTTTTTGTGTAATTTTTCGTTAAAGTGTAGTTTTTTATGATTTATTTATTTAGATACTGTTGGTGATCTTTTTTTCTTCTTCTGGGTTTTTAGATTTTGGTGATTTGAGGAATTGAGATTGAAGGACTGTGTTGAGGAACTATGGCTTCCTCTTCTGCGACTCTTGCTGGTTCTACTGCTTCTGATCTTTTCAGGAGTTCGACTACTGGTTTCAATGGTGTTCCTTTGAGAACCTTGGGAAGGGCAGGGTTGGTTTTGAAAAGAAGGGATTTAACTGTTAGTGTTACTGCGAAGTTGGGAAAGTGGAAGAAGCCTGAATTTCCATGGTCTGGTAAACCTGATCCCAATGTTAAAGCTAGGGAGCCGGGACGTTTCTCATCTTTCACACCACTCAAACAGAAGCCAAAGCCGGTTATTTTGGAGTTTGAAAAGCCTCTTATTGATCTGCAAAAGAAGATCATTGATGTAAGTTCTAATTTGTGTTTGAAAAAACGGCCTCCGGCCCTGAAAACGGCCGCGACAAACGGTTTTGGCAGATGCCGTTACCGATACCATTATCATTTTTTTCTATATTGAAGAACAAATTGTGGTTAATTCACACCGCGACAACCACAATCAATGCTGCAACACTTGTACCAACCAAAATCGTGAAAGCCTTTACGCGACCGCGACCGTTTTTTAAAACCCTGTGTGTGTGGCTGTGTTCTTTGTTTATTTAGGTTAGAATGAATTGGGTATATAATATATGAATCTGATTCTTCAAGGTTGTGTTAATAGTAATGGTTTTTTATGGTTGAGAACAGGTTCGGAAGATGGCAGAAGAAACTGGTTTGGATTTCGGTGATCAGATTCTCGCATTGGAGGCTAAGTACCAGAAGGTTTGACTGTTATAACAATAATGTTTTATTCCCAAGAAAATTGGATTACTTGAATGACAATACTGACGATGAATACTAGATTGAATTATGTGCACAATCTTATTAGGTTTTGGATTGTGCCTGCTGTTGCAATTATGTCCCAATCTTTGTTATTGTAGCAAATTGCAGAATAAGGTGGTCGCAATTGCAGTCATACTGTGATTGCAAGCCTTGATGTTGCGGCCGCAATTGCAGTTGCAGACCGCATTTTAAAACGACTCACGGGCAGTGTTATCAAATAGCGGTGCCATGGCTGCTATGGCGGATATACGTGGCAGTTTTTGGGCTCGCTGCAATGGTAAATATCGGTCAATATTGCGGATTTTTCCGCCATAATCCACTATAACAGCGCCACAAAGCAGCCGGTATGGCGGAATTTTGGCTCTCTGCAGTGGACTGCCATCCGCTGTCGACAACACTGCTCATGAGAAAGTTGTGACTATACTGCTCTGATTGTTGCTTGCAAGAATGAATCTCTGTCTTATTTTAGCACATGTTGGTTCAGTATGTCATAAACAAATTAGTAGAGCTTAACTTTTATTGATCCTCACAATTTCCTTGTTACAAATCCTATATTCCAATTGGCTTTTTAGTTGCTTATCTTATATACTTTGTTTTTGAAATACAAATTATCTATTTAAGCAATTGGATGCACTTTTTGCTTGTAGTTCGCCGGATAATATTTTTCTTTATATATAGGTGACTAAAGCTGAAGAGTGTTATTGTGTTTTCATGTTGTGTCGGTATTAGTTAGTGTTATTGACTTGGGCCTGTGTAAACCGCACATTAACTTTACCTATATTATCAGTTTACCTATTTCATTGTTTAAAAATATACTCTGTCATTCCCTCCTAGTCTCTAAAATTTCACTGGTAAAATTCTCATGTTTTCACTGTTTCCATTGCTATTTCAGGCTTTGAAGAATCTATATACACATCTAACTCCTATACAGCGGGTCAACATTGCACGGCATCCTAACAGGCCTACTTTCCTTGATCACGTCTTTAACATAACTGAAAAGGTCTACTAAATATTACTTGATGTTTGCACTTTTTTGATTAAATATATAATTTATTGCATTCTTATATTTTAATCGGTTGATAATATTGAACTGCTACCGTTAATAGAATTCTCATCTAAATCATTCCTCTCTTGTTTCAGTTTATAGAACTCCATGGTGATCGTGGAGGTTATGATGATCCTGCTATTGTCACTGGTCTAGGTTCTATAGATGGTAGAACCTACATGTTCGTCGGCCACCAAAAAGGTAGAAATACTAAAGAAAATATAAAGCGGAACTTTGGGATGCCAACTCCACACGGGTATGTTTGTTTTCATTAGAACTCCACACGAACTTGGATAATTTGATTAAGTTTACATGCTGTCAAATTTCTCCACATTTGGCACTTATGGATGGTAAATTTCCAAATCAAACAGTTATAGGAAAGCTCTGCGCTTAATGGAATATGCAGATCATCACGGGTTCCCGATTGTTACTTTCATTGACACCCCTGGGGCATATGCTGACCTCAAATGCGAGGAACTTGGCCAAGTATGTTGATAGTTATGCTTTATTATACATTGGCATCCATTCTATTGTTATTATGTTAATCCGTTTGATTGACTTTCATGCATGCAGGGTGAAGCAATTGCTCATAATCTGAGATCCATGTTTGGTCTGAAGGTGCCAGTTATTACCATAATTATTGGGGAAGGTGGATCTGGCGGTGCCCTTGCCATTGGATGTGGTAATAAAGTACTCATGCTTGAAAATTCAGTGTTCTATGTTGCCAGGTGATTAAATTTTTACTTCCGTTATTTGCAAGTTTTATAATGTTTATATTAATTTCTTTAATCGCCGCTTCTCTCTTTTCCTCTCTTCAATAGTGCATGTTAGATGAATCTTCTAGAACTTCTTTGTAAATAATGTCTGCTTTACAAATTATCTATGGCTAACTCTGTCGCACTGACACATCATATTGGAGACGTGTTTTGTGGCCAACACTGACACAACCACGCCTCATTTTTCTGAATTTTTTTTCTCAAACTTTGACGTGTTAGCGTAAAAGTTGTGTCCAATGTCCGTATTTGTGCTTCATAGGTGGCTAAAGATTTTCATGGTTACTTGAGTTATTTCTAGTCATATACCAATTGAAAATGTTTTGATCTGTTCTACTAGTTTAACCTTTATTTATTACATGATATAGTCCAGAAGCATGTGCTGCAATCTTGTGGAAGACTGCTAAAGCTGCTCCAAAGGTATATATATACAAAATTGATACTTGAATGTTTCAGTTTGCAATTTATTTATTCAATTATGTATTTTATCCTTACAGGCTGCTAGGAAACTGAAGATTACAGCACGTGAATTGTGCAAATTGCAAGTTGCAGATGGCATTATACCAGTAATAGTCTTATTAATTATGTCTTTTGCTCTCAAATCTTATTTGTAACAAGTATTTCAGTGCTGAGGCAAATTCGCCGAACCTTCTAACTCCTGCTTTGATTTGTAATTTGTTCTAGCTCTGCAGTTTCCTTTTCTAAGTAGAATTTCCTTTTCTTTTCAATAGGAGCCGCTCGGTGGTGCACATGTTGATCCCAGTTGGACCTCTCAACAGATTAAAAATGCAATCAATAAAGCTATGGATGTAAGTTTTACTTTTATGATGAGTTCTACCGAAATAAAAATGTTGAAGAATATTCTGATATGAAACCCTGGCTTGTTCATTGTGTAGGAGCTCACCAAGTTGAGCACAGAAGACCTATTAAAAGACCGCATGCTTAAGTTCCGGAAAATCGGTGGGGTCCGGGAAGGAATTGCTAAAGATCCCAAAAAGAAAATCAACATGAAAAAGAGCGATATACCTGTTCCGCCAAAGAAAATGAGGGTTTTACCTGATCTGCCGAAGATTTCTGATTCTGAAATAGAGGTTGAAATTGAGAAACTGAAAAAAATAATTTCGGAAGGTAAGGACTCCTCTTCTGCGCCTTCAAAACTCAATCTGGATAAGACAATAAAGAAACTGGAAAGGGAGGTTGGTCATGAATTTTCTGAGGCCGTTAAAGCCATGGGCTTAACGGAAAGGTTGTCGAAACTACGGGATGAAATTGCAAAAGCAAGTTCAGGTAACCAACCTTCGAATCCATTGCTGAAGGACAAGATAGAAAAATTTAGCGCAAGTTTTAAGAAAGGGTTATCAGCGGCTCCTAATTCCCGCAAGCTTCAGAAGAAGCAGGACTTGTTGAGAGAATTGACTAAAGTGAAGCTTTTGTTGGATAAAAACAAGGAGGCTGCAACACTTAAGCCAGAACTGAAGAAAAAATTTGAGGTTGTCATCAATAATCCTAGACTAAAGGAAAACTATGAGGCATTACAGTCTGAAATCAAGCGTGCTGGCGCATCCTCAGGAGGCGAATTGGATGATGAGCTGAAGAAGAAAGTCATTGAGTTCAATAAGGAGGTAGACTTGCAGCTGGTTAATACTGTGAAGTCAGTAGGGTTAGATGTTGAGTTTGTGAAACCAGTCGGTGGCGGAGACTTGGTCAAAGAGATAAAAGAACTAAACAAATATATCCAAAAGGAAATTGAAACCGCAGTAAACTCGTCGACGGATATTAAGAAACTGATAGAGCAATATAAACGGGAGGTTGCCAAGACTGGAGGGAAACCGGATTCTGAATCGAAGGAAATAATTGATTCTTTGACTCAACAGATTAAGAAGAGCCTTGCTGAGACTATTAAATCTCCTAGCCTGAAAGAGAAGTATGAAAGCCTGAAAGAGAAGTATGAAAGCCTGACTCGTCCGGCAGGAGAAAGTCTCACTGATGACCAATTGAGAGAGAAAGTTGGTGCAAATCGCAACGTTTCGTAATGTGAGTTCAACTAATCTACACAATAAAAGCTATTAATATTATATATAACTTCATCTGCATTAACCACTTAAAAAGTTTTCGTGAAACTTTATTAAAATTGGTTGTTGAAGAATCAGTTCTCTTTGAAAATTGACCCTTCCCAATATGATTTTTGTGAAATATCTCTTTTTTGTCAGAGGCTGCTGCTCATGTGAAGCTGGTGAAGATGGTGCTGAGAGTGGAAACTGCATCAGTCATCAGTGTCTTCCTGATGATATATTTTACCAATATCTTCTTCCAGTTGTGCATGATGGCCGATATTTGTTAGAAACATGCTTTAAAGAATTAAAGGAGATACCGGGCGAATTGTGGCTGATATTTTTCAATTGTCTAGACTACAAGCGCGAATAAAACATAAAACCATTTTGTATTTGTTTGAGTTAGAATGTTGCAGTTTTTAGAATGACTTGCTTTATTTACATCTTTTTTCTTCCCTCAAGTGTTTTCGCCGAATAGAATAGATGAACATTGTATAAATTATTGGTGTTTGAAGAACATAATAAATAACACGATGCTGTGGTGTTTGAATGTCTTATTTGCAAGAATGACTGGTCTGGTTAATTTTGATGTGCACGCTTAGATTGTCTTACTTTTATGGTTTTGCAACAATTTCTTGATTACATCACTTTTTTACAAGTGATGTTGAATATCTTTCATTTAGGGTGTTTAACCTGTTAATAGAGCACAACATCAGCAAAAAATCTCCAGCTCTATGGAGAGCACAGACAATCCTGCATAATCACAAACTATGCAGATTGGATTTCCTAAACCTGACTTTCTGCATAACTCAATTGATTCCTGTTCATCTGGACAATGCAAAATTCATAAAACATATATTCCAACTGGTATGAAAACTGCAAGATGATACTTCAACCCGATCGACCTCCAAGACACTAATTATAAGACATCGTTGAACTGTTCGCACGAGTATGACACACGTATTTGTTTTTAAAATTATAATAAAAATGAAATGAAATAAAACAAAATTGATTAGTTAATTTTTTTTAAAAATATTTATATTGGATCATTTATAGCAAAAAGGTGAACAAAAATAATTATTTTAATTTAGTGTTTTAAAAATTGATAAGTTATGATTTATTCTGTTTTGGACTAGGCTTGTCCTTGACCCAACTCCATGTGAGGTCCAATCCAATTATGTCGTTCAAGGTATGCTGGCCAGTTCTGCGCTCAACTGTGTCGGGCAGCAACTTCCACTCTCTGTAAGGAGACAATCTCACCGCACGGGGACAAACCCCAGTTACTCTTAGGAAGATCACCTTCGGTCAGGAGGACCTCGAGGTCACGCTCCAATTTTTTTCTCGACCAAGACTGATCCTCTCACACGACCTCATGTCTGGCGGGGAGCATCCACGACGAGCAGAAGCCCCTCACGAACATCCTCATCGTAGGACTGATTGTGACATCTTTGAATATCACAGAGTCTTCGTGGTCCCGGAAAGACCGCATCCATATCCTCCTGATCTTGTGGAGGAAGCCATCCAGATGGGGAACCACGTGCGGGTCCCCACTACTCACGTAGGACCTGGAAATCTCCACGTTGGGCCTGCTTGACCAGCCCAATGAGGAGACCTTGGTCCAACGCTGGGGGCTATAAATACCCTATCTTTCGAGAGGGTATGTATTGAACATTTCTTACTCTCTTGGTTGCTTGCGCATTCCGAAACTTACTTTGGCATCAAAGTGTCTTGTAGGTACCTCCCACCTCACTCTCAAATTCTGCTCGGAGCAAGCTGTGACGGTCCATTATGATCAGGTACGAGAAGTGGCGCCGTCTGTCAGAAACTTGCTTCCTCGTCTTCCATTCACACAAGACAAAAGCTAATTGCACTCATCTCTGACTGTCATGGATGATCAAACAGCAGAAAATAACATGAATGTTTGTCTCGCCGATGCCAACAATAACGTCACTGACAATAATGCTGGCGTCAATAACGATGGTCCTACTGGCCACAACACTGGCCCCACCATTGACATGCCCGGCCCATCAGAATGCAGAGACGGAGCGACTGCCTCATCGTCATCACTGCCTCGACGAATCGAAGACGATCAGCCTCCTCCTCGGAACTACCAACTGAACCAGTTCCAGGAGGTCTGTGTGCCTGCTGGAGCAGATGCCACGACCATGGCACTGTTCGCGGCGATAAACCAAACGAACTACCTGATCTTCTCTCAAGGGGAGAGACTGAGGGCACTCAAAGATTCTTAGAGAGCCCTTAGAAGAAACAGGAGGCCTGATTCTCCTCCTCCTTGACAGACAGAGGACCGTCCCCAATCTCCCTCATGGAGACGCAGACGGGATGCCTCTAGAAGCCCTTCCCCTCGACCAATCGGGCAGCGCCCCGCGTTGGAGAGGGAGAAGCCCGTAGACACGGGGAGACGTGATCACGTCCCCCTGTGTCAAGAGCAAAGACCCCTTGGAAACAGGAATGAGGGGAATAACGAACGACCATACCGCCCGAGGAACCCTCCATGCGACCAGGATCACCATCATAACCGCCACTACAACAGATCTCCTTCTCGCTCGCCAGACAGAAGTGACGTAGACGACCCCCGCGGTCCCTTGTCACAAGCTATTATGGAGGCACCCCATTCCCCCGGGAATGGAGAAACCTTCCCATCTGAAGGAGTACAACGGTGTTGCCGACCCAGTCGACCATATCGACGGGTTCGAGGCAATGCTGCATTATTATAACATCGGGGGACCGATCAAATGCTGGTTATTCCCCACGACTTTGAGGAAAGCTGCGATGGATTGGTACAAGAGCCTCGCCCCGGGGTCAATCACCTCCTGGCAAAATTTAAAAAACTAGTTCATCGGTTCATTTACTGCCTCACGTTGACATCCAAAGACTGAAGTAGCCCTCGAGGCTATCATCCAGAGACACGACGAGACCCTCAGGCAATTTATTAGTCGGTTCAACCGCGAGGCCATCCAGGTCCCTTGCACCGATCATATGAAGAGATACATGCTCGAGAGGGGACTCCTCTCGGGCACAAAGTTCAAAAAAGTCGTTGGCATCGAACCACCGCGGATATTCGATGCCCTCCTCGAGAAAGCCAGAGCCTATATGGACTATGAGGAGAGGGAAGCGGCCAATAGAAACTGGGACCTAAGGAATCATGGGTCAACCAGGAATCCGCGACAATAAGATTCTGGCCCTTCTCGATGAACTAGCAAAAAGAGGAGGGAGGACAAACCCCGAGATCCTCGCGAGCAAAGAGGACCCTCGGGGTGCTTCACCGAGTACACTCCGCTGACAGCTTCCCGCGAGTGCATCTTGGCAGAGTGTGCTAACACTGATTTCAAGTACGGCGGCGTCAAGCGTCCTCGCTCCGCTCATGCTAAGCCCGGGGTTGATCAGAGTAAATACTGCCAATATCATCGAAGTCATGGAAACCTGATTGAAGACTGTGTTCATCTCAAATATGCTATTGAGACCCTCATTAAAGGGGGAAGACTCGGGAAATATAGGTGCGGAGACACCCCCCGTCGAGATGCCCGCGACACAAAGGAGATTGAAGAGGATGCCCGACCATCAGATGAGACGGTCCCCATCCAGACAACATTCTCTGTTATAAGACCAGAGGACTTCTATGTCCCCGACTATATCGAAGAGCCTCTGTCCATGCACAGTAGGTGGGAAAGCTTCCCCTCCGCCATGGTCATAAATGGTGGGGGGGTTCAATGATATAACTATAAACTCCACGAAGAGGAAACAGGACGACCTGGTCGACGCACCCCTGCAAACAGTGACGTTCGATAGAGTTAAGGGTAAATCAGAGTCGATTACCTTTTACCTTGAAGAATTGCTCGGAGGGGCTCCTAACTCAGCCATCCCTCTTCTGGTTAGGGCGAGAGTGGCCAACTTTGACGTTCACCGCATTTTGGTCGACGAAGGAAGTTCCGTCGACGTGATGTATAACCAGCTCTTCCGAACCTTGTAGCTCGATGACTCTCACCTTTCACCATACGTGGGGTCCGACTTGCAGGGCTTTAACGACTCAACCTCCAAACTGTAGGGGTATGTGGAACTCTTCGTCACCTTCGGCGAGGATACCGCCACCAGGCAAGTCAAGGTGCAATTTCTGATCATCGACTGCCTGTCTCTCTACAATTGTATCCTAGGGAGACCGACATTGGCAGAGTTGACCGCTATTCCCTCTATCATCCATCTGAAGATGAAATTCTACACGAGGAGGGGGCGCGTCGCCACCATCCAGGGCGACCTAGCAGCTGCCCGAAGTTGCTTCAACACGACGGCCAAGGGAAAAAGCACGGTCGACACTAGAACACGACCCGCCAAGAAAGTTGCTACGGAACGACCAGAGCCACAACAACCAGGGCCACAACCCGTCAAGATATAAGAACAGAGGGATCTTCCAAAGGTTGACTCAATCTCATTGGATACCCACTTCGACCAAGATAAAGCACCCAACGGCGAGCAGGGACTCCTCCGACCAATTCCAGATGGAGACTTTGAGCTAGTCCTCCTCGGTGAAGACCCGCACAAAGGGGTGAAGATCGGCACCGGACTCCCCAACCTGGAAAGGAAAGCAGATCAAGCCTTGCTTGAGGGAAAACGCAGATTTATTCGCGTGGAGCACTGTAGAGACTAAGTCGTGGTTAATATAAATTTTTCGCGAGGGTGTCATTGAAATCATCTTGAAGAGACTAAACGAATGACACAAGTCTGAGCTCTTGATTTTACAGTTTATGAAACCTACAATTCGGGCGTGGCTGGAGGTTGAAGATAATCAGCGTGTCATCTCTCAACCAATGACATGGTGCCACACATTTTTTTCAAATATGTTTTTAATTAATGGTCCAGTGGTTTATTCACTAATGACCATGATATGCACAACACGCCAGATTCCTTGGATTTGATTACTAATGCATTTTGACATTGATCCAATGGTCTATCTCTAATTGGTTTTGTTTTTATTTTTTATTTTTTATATTTTAATTGTTTTAAACTTCAAAAATTCACAGAAAATTCATTTCAACTTCTAAAATTTTGAAAAATGCTCAAAAATAATTTTGATTTTTCTCTTTCTGATTTTTATTTTTTCACAATATTATTTTGTGATTTGATATTTTTTATGATTTTTCATTTTATTTGACTTTTTTAATTATTTAAAAATATTTTTCTTGATTTTTAAATTCTGAAAAAATTATGGAAGGATCCAATGACCTCTTGACAAATATTGGTTACCTCATTTTATTTTTATTTTTGATTTTAATATTTTTCACAAATTTTGGCTTATTTTGCTTATTTCTTTATATTTTAAAAATAGTTTCTGACTTAAAAAAATTATGAAAAGCTTTGTCAATATTTATTGACTCGTGTTTGACTTCTGATATTTTTTTAAAGTTTTATTTAGTGTTTTAACACATTTTGTGTATTTTACCATTTATTTCCCTTTTATTAATCATTTAAATATTGTTTTATTAAATATATTTTTATTATTTTTGCTTGGTCATGATTTGGATGTTATTTTGGGATAAGTTCCTCAATCTCATTGGATCTTGGGTGTTGATAGATTGAAAAATCAAATCCACCAAAATGGATGAATGATGTTGATGATATTTGAAACCCTAATTTCATTTGATACATCCCCTCCCTCTATATCTTTTCCCTTTCTTGTTTTTACTTGTGCTACATATTTTTGGATAATGATCTACATACCATTTCTCTAACATATTGTTACATAGATTGCTATTGACCAACCTCAAAATAGGTGTGACTTCTACATAAGTCCGCTTACGATTGCTTAATATAACGCTAATTTTGTTCTGATTTAAAAATGATCATGTGTGGCCCAAACCTATATTTGCAAGCCCAAGTATGTTTAATTTTAAACCTTGGATCCAATAAATTTGAATTTCATTGTTAGGAGGCTTTGATTCTATCAATTCTCTAATGAACTTCATGAACTTTGGTCTAAGTGAATCATTTGAACATCATTGATCATATGTGATTTGTTTTGAATACTTGAAATAAATGATATACTTGACAAAAAGCAAATGAGACTTGTTGTTAAGAAGTTTTGATTTTACCAATATTCTAATGAGTTCTCAAATGCAAGCTTCAAGATGGTCATTCAACTAACCTCTAACTTCTAATTCACTAACAAATAACTTTACTTTATGCCTTTATTTTTTGTGCCTTTACTTTTTATGCACCATTTATTTTAGCATTTATATTTCATGCTATTTTCATTTTTCTCACTTGAGCATTTAACTTTATGTTGTTTTATCTTTGCTCACTTGAACTTTATTTTCTTTTTGAAAACACTTAATAACCAACTTGAACCATAAGATACTTTAAGGTTACTTAGACTACTTGGTTACTATACTTGGGATTGTAGAGTTGTGGAGCTCTTGGACTTAGGATTAGAAACCTTGATACTCTTAGACATTGAGTTGATTTTCTTTGTGTGCAGGTTATTCTGATTATATGCTTTGTCTGTGATTGAGAATTCCTCTGTATACTACCATTACTCTGCCCAATTTTTGTGAAGACTTAATTCATCTGAAGCTTTATATTTATCAGAGGTTTGGTATTTTTGCTTGCTTGGTTTCAATCCAAAGGATGACAATTCTACAGTGAGACTTGGTTGATTTTAAAATCCAATCTACATCCTCCATTTTAAGATGATGCAAATTCTCCTTTCTCATAATCATGGGTAGTAAGTATGTTTTTCACTCGAATATGACAATGATGACTCTTCTCTTAAAATTAACCAACACACTTGTGTTTAAAATTTTTTAAGGTGAACTACAAGTACCATGATCTCCTATTGCATGGAAGGTGGTACTTAGGCACTAAAGGTTCACAACCTCGGAGGGTGAAAATTATAAAAAAAAATACTTCTTTTCTCATCATCACCATCAATTTTTGTATACACCTTTTATAGCCAAAATACAGAAATTTTCAAAGAGGTTTCTGCAGAGTACCATAGATGTTTAGGATGTTAATATCTTCCCTTTTCATAACCAACCCCCATAACTAGATTCTCTCCCCCTCTTTTTGGGTTTATTCGCTCTTTTCCCATTACCTTTAGAAATAATAAAGTGTGGTGGTGATTTTTTATTTGATCTGTGCGAGTTAAGTCAATCCAATGGCTTAGTCTTAACATTTCTACCGCTACACCCCCGTACCTAGATTCTCTCCCTCTTACTTTTTTGGGTCTATTCGCTCTTTTCCTATTTCCTTTGGAAATAATAAAGCGTAGTGGAGATTTTTATTTGATCTGTATGAGTTAAGTCAATCAAATGGCTTAATCTCAACATTTCTACCAATATATTTAGAAATACACATTTTTGAGGGGAAATTAGTTGGCTGAGAATTTCGACGACATATGACATTGAGAGAAATGAAAAAATTGAAGTAAGTTTAGCTTTGGAAGAAAATATGAAGATGTTTCACATGGTCTTTTACTGACCAAAATATGAATAATTTGGTTATGATTGAACAAGTCACAAAGGTTATTATGTTGTGGAATATATGGAACTTAAGGAATACGAAGATTTGAAATTTAAATCATTTTGACACTGAAACAATCGGCTGAAAATCATCAAACAATGAAGTCGCCATCGAAAGTCTTTTATCCCACATGTAAGGAAAGGTAAACATCGAGAAAACCTGAGAAGGGAGAAGTCACGATCTTGCCACCGAGAGATCGAGTAAGGGAGTCTGTTACGCGAGGGGAAGGTATTAGCACCCCACATGCCCGTAGTACTCTACGGTATCCAATCTTGTTATCTATCTTATGGGTGTATTTAATCTATGCTTAATGTTTACTATACTACTAAAGGGAGGAATGCATGCAAAAGAAAAGAGAAAAGGATGTAGGGAAAATAAAAGTTGTGCTCGTTCGGACCCTATCCCGATGCCTACGTATCCCTTTTAAGGAATCAGAGCAACCGTAGTTCGGCTGACATGTTTTTGTTGGTTTGTATTTTTTAATGAACAATATTTAATTTCGCCTTCTGCCGCAACTCGACCTTTAGATACTTACGCGTCAGCACATAAGTGAATTAACTTGTTCTTGTGAAAAGCTCTGAAAGAAAAGCCCATAGGCAAAAGGAGTTTGTATTGGTTGATGTTTTTGCTTGTAGATAACAGCTAGTTGACCTCAAGAGAGAGATTTTAGCCATTTCTCTACTTATTCATGAAATAAGTCTTTGAGACTTGAACCACACCAAAGCTTAGAATAAGAGAACAATAAGGTCGAGAAGAAACCCGCTTATCATCTCTCAACTTAACAAAGATATGATTCTCGTCAGTAAATTTTTAAGTATTTTGAAGTTTGTAAGAAAAAGAAGTTTTAGTTTTAGTGCAAATGCAAAAGGGGAAGAATAGTCAGGGGGAGTCTAGCCTATTTCTAAACCTAGTGTTATCATACGATGGTAGTCCTATGTAAAGAGTGAAAGGGGAAGTTTCTACCTAATGTTAGCATGCCAAAGAAAGTCTGACAAAACTATCCTATAGGGAACATGCAATGAGAGCGAAGTCGTGATCTCAATTTCTAAATTGAGTGACTCATCGATCAGCAAGAAATAAAGGAAAGAAACAAAATCCTATAGGGAGCATGCACTAAGAGCAAAGTCGTGATCTCAATTGCTAAATTGAGTGACTCATCAATCAACAAGAAAGTAAACAAACACAAGCACAACACATATAGCAAATGAAGTGCGAAATGCCTGCTACAGGTCTTTAAACAGCGACTTCGAGCGCACGCTCTTTATTTCCGACTTCTCATGGTATCTAGAAAAGCGGTAAAGTGCAGAAATGAGGAATAAAAGTGAAGTTGCAATGATACCGAACGGAGAAAGTCCGTTGCCTCTTCAAAACCATGCAAGCAATAGGAAAATTCTACTAAAATCTCCTTGAATTTCCTTGATGAAGATTGCACTCTTAAGTTGCTTCGAAAACTTCTTGAAAATCGTCAACCAAGTCTCTTTTATTAAACCATATCCATTATATCACAAATTCATGGCGAAGAAATAAAAGAAAGAACCTCTAATTGAATTCTAAAACACTAATCTTTTTATTCATGCATTTTTATCAACAAAAACCAATGAGAGGAAAATTAGTATGGAAATCAATTGAAATTCTAAAACAAAGGGAGGGTATAATCTAGAAATAGGTGTTTGGTAGAAATAAGCACGCTAGGTCCAGCTAGAATATGGTCCATTGAATATTTTTGTTTCAAGCTTTAAGAATATAAAAAAAACCTTGTTGTGGGGCTTACTGTTTCGGTCCAAGCCCATTCAAAATGGAGTTCAACGATATATTCACAAATAATTAAAAAGAAGTAAACTTGAAGGAAAGGGATGGATACGCTGCCGTTTGGAAGCCTAGGGTTCAGAATTTATGACTTTCTGAATTTCACGAACAAAATCTCCTCTCTTCTTTCTCAAACCACGACGAAACCTTCTTCTTCTCTGATCATCGCCGTCCTGTTTCAACATCCGCTATTCTCAACAACTTCCCTTCTTTGTCGTGCACGCATCGTTGTTCTCTGCCGCTATGAACGCTTCATCTCCGCCGTTCTCTTCCCCGGAGGGGTTCCTCTATCTCTCTTCTCCTTCTGCCATGTCTCTTTGATCAAACTCCATATTTCTGTTCACTCACAGGTTTCGTTCAACCTTCAACTTGCGATGCGTTCCCAATTCCGTTCCCAAGCGCTCACTGAAGGAAAACGGAAAGGACAACGAGAAGATCAAAGAAGCATGTGCGGTACTTACCCGCTGAAAATCGTCCTACGTATATTCAATTCGAGACTCAGGTACGCATTTCTGATTCGAGCAGTTCTGTCAATTTCCGATTCGAGCGGTTCTATCAATTTCCGATTCTTCTTCTTGTTTTTGCATTGATGCGTATTTGTGGTTGCTTCTTGAATCGATTGTGATGTATGAAGTTGTTCGTTTTTGAATTTACAGGTGAGGAATCAATGATGATTGATGAAGTTGTTGTTGCAGTAGCGTGAGGTAAGAGGCGATGATGATGTTGATGAAGACCGTAGAGAAAGATGAAGATCGTTGATGGTGTTTAAAGCGATGAAGCAAGGTGATGAAGATTTCAGAGCAGAGCGACCTTGATTGAATGAGGGTAGTGAAGCTGATAATTATCTAGTTTTAGAGAGAACCAGAAGGTGAGCTTTCTGATTTTTCTCTGTAGTTTTTTTCTGGTTCAATTCTGTTAATGAATCCCTCCCTTGAATAATGATCCCCCCCCTGCAATCTGTTATGGACTTTCTGTTATATCCTTTTTTGTAGTTCTGTTATATAGTTTTTCTGTTGAGAGGTTTTCTAGACTGTTAGGAATTTGTTTTTTTTTTTGGAAGTTGAAATTCGGTTTTGGGAACTAGTTATGGTAGTTTGAAGGTTATTGGTTTTCTGTTAAGTTTGTTACAGAATTCAGAAACTAGCTAGAAACTGTTATAAGGTTGGTTTTTTGGAAATCTGTTATGAGTTGTTAGAGGTTAGAGGATTGGTTAGATTTTCTGTTATGACAGTTGGGTGAGTTGGTTATAGATTGTTTAGGTGGAGGTTAGTTGGGAATAGGTTAGGATATAGTTTTTGATAGTTAGTTAGAGGGAGTTACAAATTGGATTATGTTATGAAAAACTGTTATGAATTCTGTTAGAGACTTTTTTTAATTTTTTTCCTGTGAACTGCTATATATCAATGGGCTGTTAATTGTGTTATTTTTTGGAATTCAAAAATTCTGCAGGTTTATAATGGCATAGGTACAGTTTGATTATCTTTGCCATGGACCAAAACAGATATGAACCAATTTAACCACTTTGCTTCATGATTAATTTGGAAACCAATCTGCATGTGAATTTATGCAAAACTGTTTGGTTAATTTGACAGGGTAGAGCTTATAATTATAAGAAGGCTTAAAATTGGAGTTCAAGGAAAATTCAAGAAGAGGGCATGAGAGATTGAATATGGCCTGAAGAAATACCGAGGCAAAACAGTTTGTAGTTTAGGCTAAGCGAAAGAGAATTTTGAAGATGGTTACTTGTTATGAACATGGAAACATGAAGATGTTAGGCTATTAACATTTTAGGCTTAGAACAAAAGTTTGTGTAGTATTTTTGTATGATGTTTAGATATTGTAAAACTTGAATAATGAATGTTAAACTTGGAATTTGAATTTGGATGAGTGAATTGAAACTTGAATGAGCTTGTGATATTCAAAATTCAAAATGCATGAATACGTTGAATTCCTTGAACCTTGAATCATGATGAACTTTGCTTTTGTAACTCCAAGCAATCCATACTTGCAGATTATGAACTCATGGCACTAAGTAGTCACTGTGATGGGTAATTCACAATAGCGAATTCAACTCAAATTCGAATCTTAAATCCAAACTTCAATCTTGAATCCAAATTAACTTGTATGATAAGTAATTTGAATAGTCAATAAGATCTCGATCCTAAAGAATTCATAACCTCACCTTTTATATTATGACTCATATTCCACGATTCAATCCACAAGTCTCTTATCTTGACAAAGTCCTTCCCTAATTGACGACCTTAAATCATCAAATATGGACATAAATTATAATGAAAGAATATGATCAAGATTAACATGAAACTTTATTTCCCCTGATCTTCAATTACTGAACATTTATCAACGAATAGAAACCCTGATTTTTAATGAAATTTTCCTTTTCTGAACCAATATTTCTTTTCCTTTTTCCATACCATTCTTCAAATGCAACTTGAATTCCTAACACATATTAGATGAAAGTTAAAGGGAGACCTTGGTCCAAAAGTTAATTTTTCAAAGCTTACTTTGACCGAAGTCAAAAGATCTTATCCACGTATCTTGAACTTGGCCCATGATTATGCATCTCAAGGTCTCATAAGAGCTTGTAAGCCCATCAACTAGGTATGCCATGTTGAACAAAACCCTGCCTTGAATGCCTTGAACCTTGAATTACTTTGCATGAATTCTTCCATGAGAAGCCTACTTCAATCTAAATCTATTCACATTGCAGATAACAAATGACAATGATAAGAACAATAATTTCCTTGGTTAAGAAGAAGTCCACAAATTCATATCTTAGGTCATGAACCACGCTTCACAATTCGATCCCCAACCCTTAGTGATTGATTATTTCAACTCGAAATTAGTGTCACGAGGAACATCTTACAGATGGATGATAAAGTCTGAATCACAAAAGAATTCCCTTGACGTGAAACCCTAGTCGCGCAAATGAAAACCCCAACACTTGCCAAGACTGGATAAAAACAATTATATCTTGAAGAGAAAGAAATCCTGTTAACCACACCTCACAATCTTGATTCCTCAATTTAGATGCACAGAGAAATATCCAGATGAAACATCTCTGAACCATGATTCAACAAAACCTAAATTGATTAACTGAAGAGTGGATGAATGCCAAGTCATAGTCATTAATCCTGATCAAATGATAAGCATACATATATGAAGAGACGCCATGATTTGAAGCCTACATACGCTAGGTCACGTCTTGACCAGAATAACCTACAACCAGTTGTTCATCAAAAGATATTAGCCCTGTAACTTGGTGGAGAAGAAGTCCAAAAATGAGCCTGCTCAAAAACCCTAGTTCCACAGTCTTATACACCAGGAAGACCCTGGATAATCAAACTTATTCAACACATACACCTCAAATCAGCTGTAAACCCTGGCTCCCTAACTTCTGATCTTTTGAACCTCAGGCGATCTATTTTATGAAAATACGTGCTATGCACATGACCCATTGGAATGATGCAGATGAATGCAAAGTCTAAGCCAGCATAAAAGTGCAATTAGGAGGGAAAATTTTGGGGTGCAACAGACACATCATGTTCTTTTGGTGCTTCGAATTAGACAAGGATTTGAATTCAAATGGTTTGGTCTTATCTAGAAGGATGCGTGGAGGTCTAACGATTCAAAATGGCATGCAAGACTCGAATGTGGCAAACTTGTAGAGAAATACCGTTAGGGTCGAATTAGTATAAATATGGATCTTTATATTAGGATTCAATGTGTTCACTTTGTACAAATTACTCATATAAACTCGAAGTACCAGTGTCAGAGAAAAGAGTCATTGAGAATGTACGTATAGAAACACCATTTTTATATTCAAAGTCTTTAACATTAAATTAAGTCTTTTACTTTCATTTAACTTTTCAGTCGAATCCTTTACTTTTCTAGTTTTTACTTTAAAACCTTTTACCTTTATTTTTAAACTTTTGCCTTTACTTTTACTTTTTTCGTATTTATCTTTTTGACATAGAACAACACTTAGGAACATTAAAACAAACACAATATTTGATACATGTCCTAGGATCAATCTAGTCAATCATGCGAGTAACTAGAAATTATCTTTATTTTTTAGGACTAGCGGCTGTTTACCAAATTTCATGGTAAACAATGTTATATTAAGGGTTTCTCCCGGTGTTACTAATATGGATGGTATTTCTTGGTGTTAATATTCAGACCCACACATTTGAACATTTTATAAGGTGCATACGGAATACTTGTTGGGTGCAAGTGTGAGTGATTAAAGTCTCACGTTGTCTCTGAATGAGGGGAATGTTGAATTTTTAAGAGAGATAATCTATTCACCTATCACATTAATATTTTAGATGGAGATGTGGCGTCTCCCTCTCTTGTGGTCTTGGAGCATTAGTCCCGTTGGTGCTCCCGACTCTCCTGAACTCCTTAACAGTGACATCAGAGCATGGTTCGACTTGCTGGGGAGCGGGAGCTGGATCCAGTGTTTGATCCTATTATAGGACGTGGGGGGCTCATACTTGTGAGGGATAATGTTGGGTGCAAGTGCGAGTAATTAAAGTCTCACATTTCCTATGTATGGGTGGAATTTTGGATTTATAAGACAGATGAACCATTCACCTATCACCTTAAGGTTTTAGATGGAGATGTGACATCTTTCTCTCTTGTAGTCTTAGAGCATTGGTCCCGTTAGTGCTCCCGAATCTCTTGGACTCCCCCGTACTCCCTCTAAATGTTTGTTTTCTAATAAATGGTATAAAGAGCCTTGATTTGGTGGGGTATAAATTTTAGTATGCTCCGTGGTTGCAGTTTCATCTGATATTCCAAATCAGAAAAGAAATTTTATATTATGTGTTGGTTGGGAAAATTTTGTTTGTTGCAGGAAATGTATTGGTTACAATGTCAAGTTTTTCTAATGCAGTGAAGATTGACTTAGAGAAATTCGATGGAAGAATCAATTTTGCCTTGTGGAAAATTCAAGTCAAATGTATTTTAATATAATTAAGATTACACAAGGTTTTGAAAGGAAACATTTCCAACATGGACAATGAGAAGTGGGAGGAACTAGATTTGAGAGCTTCGAGTACAATCAGTGTGTCTTTGGCTAAGAATATTCTTGCAAATGTTCTTGGTACGTTGTCAGCCAAAGAGTTTTGAAAAAAACTTGAAGGGCTATATCAAGGAAAGGGTATATAAAATTGTTTATTATTTAAGGAGAAATTTCATAGGTTGCATATGGATGAACATACAAAAGTATTTGATCATCTAAGAGTTCTAAATGATATTGTTTCTAAATTAGAAATTATTGGAGTAAAGATTGATGATGAAAATAAATCTTTGAGAATAATATGGTCTTTTCCATCTTCCTTTGAGCATATTAAACATGCTTTGATATATATGAAGGAAACTTTGAGTTTTGAAGAAGTTGTTAGTAAAATTATTTCTGAAGAAAGAAGATTGAAGGCGTTAGGATAATACTTTATCAAACTCAGTGTTGGGTTCTAGAGGAAGGCCTAATGTGAAGAAAAGCAATGAAACGCGTGGGAGATGTTAGAAATATGGAAAGTTTGGACATATAAAGTATAAGTGCCCTTATGTGGAAGCGTCAGAGGAAGGCTCTGAGTCAAATGCTAGCAATGTCTGTCACTGTGAGAGAGGATGATCTTATATGAAAATTGAGAAGTGTGCCCTCGTGACATTTCAACTGTCATGGAAAAAGATGTATTATTGCTAGCGGATTAACACATGGGTATTTATGCAAAGTGTGTTGTAAGATTATGTCGATGGTTGAAGAGATTTCTACCAACATGGAAATTCCACCATAATGTTTCAACCTGATTTTTGACATGTGAAAATTCTTGAAGTGGTTTAGCTTCAAGTGAAATATACTCCTTTAGGTGGAGTATGATAGTTTTTAAACTATGATTGTCAATGAAGGCAATGTTAAAATTCTTAGAGCAGTGTAGCTTCAAGTGACTATACTCTTTATGGTGGATGTGATACGGTGGGAGAACTGACTTGGGTTTTTGCATTTGTGTTTGCAAATGTTTCGGTTTAGCAAGAGTCGCCACCGACTTTTTATTTTATCCTAAGGAAAGGTCAAAAAGCACAGGAAAGACCTTTGAGATGTTTTCTTGGGTTCGGGGAGTAGATTATAGAAAGGGAAGGTATTAGCACCCTTTCTATCCATGGTTATCCATGGGATCTTAGTTACTTGCTTAGATCACTTGCTTTGCTTTTCAATTGTTTGAAATGGTGCTATTCAATTGTTTGAAATGGTGTTTTGTGTGTGATTTTGAAAGATGTTTTGAAAAGAGGCCATCGTTGTGGCAACCTTTGTAATGACTCTTGTTTGAATGTATACAAAGGTGTTTTTGTCTTTTGGAAGGTTTTCAATGTTTGAGAGTAGGGTTTTGAAATTGTGTTGTGAAGTGTGTTTTTGAAAATAGCAAGGATGCTTTTGCAAGTTTTGATCAAGTAACTAAGAGTTGTCTACCCTATTTTACTCAAAGATCTTTCTTATGTTTTTAACCCTTTTAACAGTGTTGCTTCACCATTGTATTTGGTGAATAAACCTTGTATTAGGATGTTAAATGAGACATGCGCGAGTCATTGTATAGACCATGATAGCAATGGTGTCAAGTATTTTTGGCAATTTTTCTTGAGGGACTTGATCATTTTGTTTAGGCTACTCAGATAGCGTCATCGAGGGACTACGATCTTTTGTTTTGTTTTTGTTTTGCCAAAGTACTTGACATGCATACCATGGCCCATTTTTGAAAGCAACAAGTGGATTGTAACCCTAGGGGTGCAAGTGTGCATTGTGTTTGTTTTTTCATGCATTTTGGTCTTTGATTAGGTCAAACTATTTGTTGGTTTTGATTTTGCATACAAACCCTAAGTATAATCATGGCATAATTGAAAGCATTTAAATGTGCGAGAATTTAAATTCTACACTATTACAACATGATATAGGGAGGGGGGGGGGGGGGGGGGGTACAATTTTGAATAGGAGATTACTCAGACAAGAAATTAAATTCTAAATTATTACAACCAAATTGAATGTGTAAGGCATAACAATTAAATGTACAATATTTAAATAAATACAATAAATAAATATTAAATAAAATGTATTATGCAAAAAAGTTTTTATGTATGCAAAAAGTATTTTTAATGTGAAATGTAAAGAAATAAATAAAAGTCTATTTTAATAATTTTTGTTTTTAGTGCAAAAACCCTAATTTCTTAAATAAATAGTATTATTTATTATTTATATACAATAATGCATCAATTTGTACCAAAAAAAAGTATATTGAAAAAGGTATTTTTAGTATAAAATATTAATAAAAATAAAAATGTATTATTTTTATGTTTTTTGTTCTAATTATTTAATAAAATATAGTATATATGTATGTATATGTATTAAATATATTAAGTGTGTATAAAAATAAAATGAATTATTTACAAAATGTATATATTTCAAGAAAATATTTTCAAATGTGTATAAAAATAATAAATGAAAATAAAAGTATTATTTGTATTATTTTTTAATTTAAACAAAATGATATAAAAGCATATAAACATTTTTATGTTAGTAAAAATAAAAATAAAAACCAAATAAATGTAAAAAATTATAAAAAATATTTTTGGATCATTTTTTATGTTTGAAAATAAAATATCAAAATCAGAAATGAAATAAAAATAAAAAAATAAAAAAAATACAAAGAAATGGGCCAGGGGGTGTGAACTGAAAATGCAAGTGTTAAAAGCAAAAATAACAAGGCCCAACCCAATAACTTCGACTTCTTCCTCTGTTCAAACACCAAAACACGCGTTTTCCACACAAACTTGTATCTTCTGATTCAGTGCTTTTTTGACAAAACTCAAAACATAAAACTTGTAGAGCATCAAACAACGAATCTAACCATATAAAAACTTAAGCTAACTCTCAAAGACCAGAGAGAATTTCTCTGTCCCTAATTTCTAACCTAGTTTTTTCAGAAAGTTCATGGATGAAATTCTCCTAGCACGATTAATATAAATGAAAACTAAGCACATGTATGGTTTCAGGGCTATGAATACAACATCTTTCATTCACAAACCTAAGTCTAACTATTCCTAAATAGAGAGATAGAAGTTCATGAAATATCTGTTTCAGTTGACTTCGAGCTGGACAATGCAGCAACTTCCAATGGTGTTTGAGGTTCTTTTGAGCTTGCCTGATGTCCACTGAAGCTTTCCCAATGCTTAGTTTATTTTGAAGTGGCCTGAATCGTGCTACAGAACTCAACCTGTAAAGCTTCCAAACAAAAATGGAAATGTGTGTTAATGGAGTTACAACAACTTGTGAATGATCTGGATAGCTCAGATAGGTTGATTGGAATGTGTTTGAAGTAGTTTTGGACAAAACGCACGGGGGAATTTGAATGTGGCTTGCAATATGCAGAACTGGCCCTGTTTTGCAAGAAAATAGGGATTTTGTGGACAAGGAGGTTTTAGTGGTCAAGGGCTCGTGTTTCTGGCTTGCTAGGGTATATGAAACTTGTTTGAAGTGTTTGCTTGAGTTAGTTTTATCAGATATGTGAGATGCCTTGTGTTTGACAAGTTTCTTCTTTTTGAAGCAAGAAAGTGGAAGTGAGGTTACAGGCTTGTACATGCCATCTTATCACCCTGCATACCACCCTATTGGCCCCTCTAATTAGTGGATTTGTTTTGCTGCAAGAGATTTGGCTCTATGCTAAAGGATTAGTGGTTTGACACAAAGCAATCTTTTGCAAAAATGGAAATATGCCTTTTACCATTTAGGGATTAAACTTGTGTATAATGCCCTAATGACCAAGACAAAGCATTAGCTCAATGTATTTGCATTAAATTATGTAGTACAAACTGGTTTAGAGGCCTGTAATTGTGTACCAAGCTAGCTTGGTCAGATTTGGCAAGTGGTGTGAACATGTATTGGCCATGGTTGCAAAGTGAGTTTTTGCCAACTTCAAGCATTCGATTCTCCCTAACCGCAAAGGTGTTTGAGGATTTCTTGGACAATTTGGAAATCTTGCAACATGTACTATAATCCATATTTGAAATGAAATGTAAGACTCAAAGTGGAACTATGTGAAAAATGGCCAAGAAGATGGGTTAAAATCCTGCCTAAACTAGGGCAAAATTTCTCTAAGTTAAAAGTTTTAGGTACCCTTGTTCCAAAAATCATAACTTGAGATCCAAGATTCTTTTGAGAAAACTTTGTGAATCAAAGTTGTAGACATTGTGATGGAATATAACTTTAATGTTTCAAGTTTTGTTTGAATCCATTTGCATCTTGGTGAAAAAATGAGACAAAGTTAGGAAAAAATAAGAAAATTTTATAACTTAGAAAATTTCTAAGTTATGAAAATTTTCCATTTTAAACCCTAATTTGCAATTTTGGGTTTCTTGATGAACAAGTTTCATAATTTGACATGTCTTGAGGAAAAATGACCCTTGGCACTTGATTTTGACCAAAAATTCAAAGTTTGACTTTTCAGTGTACAGTCAAATTTTGATCAGTTGACTGAAAAATTCATCTGTCAATCCTATGCATTTGAGATCTTTTGAACTTGTTGAATAGGTAAAGACAATGTAATTGAGTCCTTGAGTCCATGGTTGAGCTTGATTTGCCATTGGTTAGGTCAAACAGTAAAAAATTGCCTTTGTGCAGTCAAAACCCTAAAAATGACCATTTTGCCCTTTTGGTGATCTGATCAAATTTCTTGTGGAACTGTGATCCAACTTGATCAAATGGTTCATATGAGTTCATAATGTTGATGTGGGTCAAAATTCATGAGGTTTGACTATCAATTGGCCACAGTTGACTTTTCCCCCAATACAACTGATTTCTAGGTCAACTGTCCAATTGACTGGGCAAAAATTTGAATCAAGGCTTGAAACTTGGTATGGACAAACTTGTGAGTCCAACATGAAGTATGAAAGTAATTTTGGGCATTGTGGGTCAAAACATCCCTGTGCAAACTCAAACCCTAATTTAGGTCAATAGTGCAAGGAAGTGTCTTGAGCAGAGCAAACCCTAGCTTGATCTTGAGTTCCAAGAGTCTTGTGATGAGAAAAAGTTGATGAAATGAGAGGGAAAATTTTGGGGTACAACAGTTGCCCCTGTTCAATCTTCTTGAACCTGAAGAGTTAGATTGGCAAGTTTGCCTTTCGCGACTCGAAGGTAAAAGAGGATTGGACACTAGAGTGCCCGTAAATTTGCACTTGTCAAAATATAACTGAGGGAATGGGCTTAAATATGCCATTTGGAGATGGTGGAATCTTGCTGGAGATGGGCTTAAAGATGCCATCCAAGAATGTTTGTTGAATTGCAATGTGGTAGGTCAGAAGAATGAGCATTAAAATGGTATTCGTGTCTGGAATGCATTTAAACTGTATCTGGAGACTGAGTCTGTATGAGCAAAAGAATGGCGTCTGTGTCTGGAGCGTATCTGAGCTGTAACTGTATTTGTATCTTTGAATGAATATCAGAATGACTGCCGTGTCTGGAGTGTATCTGTATTGTATCTGGAGACTGAATGGGCGACAGAGAAACATCTGTGTATGGAGCATCTCTGGGCTAGAGATAAATTTCGAATGAGTGACAAAATGGAAACCGTGTCTGGAGCGTATCTGGACTGTATCTAAAGTTTAGATCTGTATGAGTAGCAGAATGACTTCCGTGTCTGGAGTGTATCTGAAACTGTAACTGGGATCTGAATAAGTGACATAATGACTTCCGTGGCGGGTGCACTGGGGAGAATCAAACTGCTGGTGTAAAGGCCAGAATGGCATCCGTGTTTGGAGCGTATCTGAACTTGTAGTTGATAGTTAAATCTGAATGAGAGATAGAATGGCTGCCGTGTCTGGAGCGTATATAGTCTGTATCGGATTGCTGAAGTCTGAATGAGTAGTAGAATGACCGCCGTGTCTGGGGGGTATCCATACTGTATCTGAATAATTGTTAATGATAGCCTTTTAATCTTATCCTGAAAAGGGTAAAATGTTAGCTAAAACACAAAGTTATGTGACATGATATGAATGATGCAATGAACTGTATTTCATCAATGTTTATGATATATGGATGTAATGGATGTGCATGTAAGCTGAGTAGCTGTTTTCCTGAGGAAAATAAATCCTTGATAACTGGAGATAATGAAATCTTTGACTGCTGTCGGGGAAAGTAAATCCTTGACCGATGCTGGGGATTCCAAAAAATCCTTGATTGTTGAAGGTGAGAGATCCTTGCCGACTGCTTGGGGATTAAAGATCTCTGATTGTTTGAGAAGGAGAAATCCTTGGACCACTGCTGGAGATTGAAAATCCTCGGTGATTTGTGGGGATTAACAAGGCCTTTGACAAATTCTGCAGGGAATGAGAATCCTTCATGACTTTCCTGGGAAATAGGGAAAACTCTGAAAATCTCTACTGGGGGATTAAAACCTGGGAGGCTTTCTGCTTGGAGAAATGAGATCGAGAATCTTCGATCTGCTGGGAGATAACTCTGTGGGGAGAATGTTTACTTGACTGGTGAAATCAGGAGCTTTGGGTTGTATGCCAAACTACTGGGGAAGCATCCTAGTTGGGGATAAGCCAAGAAGTTAACTATTATCCGCTTGATTTTCAGACTTTTAAGATGACCTATTAAGGAAATTGGGAGAAGTTGAACAGCTGGAAATTTGACTTCGCCGGGGAAGAAGGATTAGAATAATCTGGCTTCACTGGGGATAGGTATTTCAGGGTTTTCGGGCTCCACTAGAGACCGGGAGTTTGAACTCTGATGGGAACTTTGAAACTTAACTCAGCTGGGGAATCGAGTTTAGAATGCACTGGCTCCACTGGGGATCTTGAAGCTTAACTCCGCTGGGGACACGTACTCCAAGGTTTTGGATTTGTTGAGGATCTGAATGATATATTGCAGGGGATTTCTTCTAGAACCGCACAAAGATATTTTCCTACACCTTTAACCTACCAGTAATTATCCTTTCTCAATTTCGTTTTATTTGTAAGCAATGATTATATTCAAATGCATATGCCTATTTAACAAACCATTGGACGTTTTCAAATAAAACATAAGTGTAAAAGAAAAAAGAAAGGTAAACAAATTTTTGCACTTTAAAGTATCTTTGTATTTAACTTTTGTAAGTATCTTTGTACAAAGGAGACAAACATCCTAGTAAGAGAATGTTGTCGTAAAAAAATTGAAAAATTTATACAAAAAGAAAGATGGCTATGTGTAACAATTCCATGGGATTCCCATTCTGCTATAGCCTTCACAACCCTGAATATATTGTCCATTCGCTGCTTCGTCCGCTGATGGCTGGATTGATCAGAAGCTTGGAGCTTTGTTGGTGAAGAGATTGTTCTTAAAGTGATCCGACGAGTCATAGTCATACGCTTTAATTCCCTAACTTTTGCCTGGACCGCCCTTTCGGGTTTTCGATCCACCGGGAAACCCTTTTTGCCCAAGTCGCCCTTTCGGGTTTTCAACTTGCCGGGTGTACAAATTTTTTTTTGTTTTATCCCTAATTTTTGCCTGAACCGCCCTTTCGGGTTTTCGATTCACCGGGATGCCCATTTTTTCCCAAGTCGCCCTTTCGGGTTTTCAACTTGTCGGGTTATTTTATGCGTAGTATCTTTTGACTATGTCTGCGTTCGTAGGGTGCGGCAAGTCGTCGCCGTCCATGGTGGTCAGAATCATTGCTCCACCAGAAAAGATGCTCTTGATCACAAATGGTCCTTCGTAAGTAGGAGTCCACTTGCCCCTGGGATCACTTTGCGGTAAGATGATCCGCTTGATTACAAGATCTCCGACTTGATATACCTGACGCCTGACTTTCTTGTTGAAAGCCTTGATCATCTGTTTTTGATACGTCTGACCATGACAAACATCAGTAAGTCACTTCTCGTCGATCAAGTTAAGTTGATCAAGCCGGGTCTGAATCCAATCATCTTCACTTAAACCGGCATCTTTCATAATCCTTAAGGAAGGAATCTAAACTTCCATGGGTAGAACAACTTCCACGCCATACACCAAAGAGAATGGAGTTGCCCCTGTTGAAGTACGTGCCGTGGTACGATATCCATGCAGAGCAAATGGTAACATCTCATGCCAGTCCTTGTAGGTGACTGTCATCTTCTGAATGATCTTCTTGATATTTTTGTTCGCGGCTTCAACAACACCGTTCATCTTTAGCCGATAGGGAGATGAATTGTGATGATAAATCTTGAACTGTTCGCATAGAGCGGTGATCATAGTGTTGTTCAAATTTGTACCGTTATCCGTGATAATCCTGTCGGGGATACCATACCGACATATGAGGTTTTGCTTGATGAAGCGGGCAACCACATTCTTTGTAACGGAGGCAAAGGAAGCTGCTTCGACCCATTTGGTGAAGTAATCAATAGCCACCAGGATGAAGCGATGTCCATTGGATGCCGTAGGCTTGATCTCTCCAATCATATCAATGCCCCACATTGCGAATGGCCAAGGAGCTGTCAGAACGTTGAGAGGAACAGGAGGAATATGTACCTTGTTGGTATAGACTTGGAATTTATGGCGGGTACGGGAATGTTGATGACAATCAGCTTCCATGGTAGACCAGTAGTAGCCTGCCCTTAGAATCTTCTTAGCCATCATATGTCTGCTCAAGTGGGTGCCAAATGTGCCACTATGTATTTCGGTCATGATCAACTCTGCTTCAAACTTGTCCACACAATAAAGTAGAACATAATCATGGTTGCGCTTATAAAGGATGCCATTGCTTAGGAAGAACTTGGCAGCAAATCTCCTTAAGAACTTTTTATCATTGACTGAAGCTCCTTCAGGATATTCTCTAGTCTGGAGATACCTTTTGATTTCATGAAACCAAGGTGATTCCACTACTTCTTCGGTATTAATCTCATGACAGTGCGCCGGTTCGTCCATTCGCTCGATGGTGATTTGGGGAGCCTCGTTATCCTAGTTGAGTTTAAACATGGAAGACATTGTAGCTAGAGCGTCGGCTAACTGATTTTCTTCTCGCAGGAAGTGTTCGAAAGTAATCTGCTCGAAATGAGGCAACAATGTCAGGACATGTTCTTTGTATGGGATAAGATTAGGATGTTTTGTGTCCCACTCTCCTTTGACTTGACTGATAACCAAAGCCGAGTCCCCAAATACGACAAAAGCTTTCCCAAGTCTATAGCAGCCTTGAGACCAAAGATGCAAGCTTCATATTCAGCCATGTTGTTGGTACAGCTGAAGCAAAGTCTGGCAGTGAAGGGTGTATGGCAACCTTCCGGAGAAATGAGTACCGCATCGATACCGTTGCCAAGTGAGTTTGAAGCACCATCAAAGTACAGGGTCCATCGGGATCCTTGTTCAGGTCCGTCAAACGGTCCATTACCTTCAATGTTGTCCACTGTCATGATGTCCTCGTCAGGGAAGTCGAATCTCATAGATTGGTAATCTTCGACGGCTTGATGAGCTAGATGGTCAGCTAGTATACTCCCCTTTATAGATTTTTGGGTAGTATACTGGATATCATACTCAATCAGGATCATTTGCCATCTAGCGATTCTTCCAGATAAAGCAGGCTTCTCGAAGATATACTTGATCAGATCCATCTTGGAAATCAGCAAAGTGGTATGAGTCAACATATACTGCCTTAGCCGGCGAGCAGCCCATACCAAAGTGCAATAAGTTTTCTCGAGCAGTGAGTAGCGAGTCTCATAGTCGGTAAACTTTTTGCTAAGGTAATAAATGGCATGCTCTTTTCGGCCAGACTCGTCATGTTGGCCCAGTACGCACCCCATTGAGTTATCCAAAATAGTCAGATACATGATTAACGACCTTCCTTCGACGGGTGGCATCAAGATAGGAGGTTCCAGTAAATACTCCTTGATCTTATCAAAAGCAACTTGAAAATCATTGTTCCATTCAACCACCTGATCTTTCTTCAACAGCTTGAAGATTGGCTCACAGGTAGATGTTAGGTGAGAGATGAACCTCGCGATATAGTTTAAGCGTCCCAAGAATCCTCTAACCTCCTTCTCAGTGCGGGGGGCCGACATTTCTTGTATAGCCTTTACTTTAGCTGGATCAACCTCAATGCCTTTGTTGCTGATAATAAATCCCAAAAGTTTACCAGACCTAACTCCGAAGGTACACTTTCTTGGGTTCAGTCTGAGCTTATACTCCTTCAACCTGGCAAACAGCTTTTGCAAATGCTCAAGGTGTTCTTCTTCTGTCTGTGATCGAGCTATCATGTCGTCTACGTAAACTTCGATCTCATGATGTATCATATCATGAAACAAAGCTACCATGGCGCGTTGATAGGTTGCCCCTGCATTCTTCAGTCCGAATGGCATCACTTTGTAGCAGAAGGTACCCCATTGCGTGACAAAAGTAGTTTTCTCCATATCCTCGGGGGCCATTTTGATCTGGTTGTATCCCGAGAATCCATCCATGAAGGAAAAAACCTTATGTTGAGCTGTGTTGTCAACCAAGATGTTGATATGTGGCAGGGGAAAATCGTTTTTAGGGCTAGCCCTGTTTAAATCCCGATGGTCCACACATATTCTGACTTTGTCGTCCTTCTTAGGCACGGGCACAATGTTAGCAACCCATTATGGATAGGAAGTAACAGCCAGAAAGCCAGCGTTGAATTGCTTCATTACCTCAGCCCTGATCTTCTCAGACATGTCAGGCCTCATTCGGAGAACCTTTTGCTTGATCGGTGGACAGTCTTCTCTTGTAGGGAGACGGTGAACCATGATATCTGTGTCTAGTCCCGGCATGTCTTCATAAGACCAGGTGAAGATTTCAATATATTCGTTCGACAACTGCACTAAGCGCTCTTTGACACTTGGTTCCAGGTTGGCACCCACTTTTACTTCTTTCCTGTCTTCCTCTGTCCCCAAGTTGATGGTTTCCAGCAACTCTTCATGAGGCAGAATAGCCCTCTCTTCTTGTTGTAGAATTCTGGCTAACTCTCCTGGCACTTCACAGTCTTCGTCAACTTCGTACTCAGCATGATTGACCAAATCTTCAGAGTTATCGAAGGCTAAAACAAAATGGTCACCCATGGAATCCGAAGTGGATGGGTACTGGTTGATAAAGGTGATGGGAATAAAATCCTTTGCTTCCCAGTTGCTTAAACCCCCTTCGACGGTTGGAAAGATCCAATCTTCAAAGTGGCCCTCTTCATCATCTTCTACAACATTAATTCCGTGGTGAGTGATCTTGACGGGTAGTCCTCCAGCTTTGGAGCGACGCATAGCCTTTTATCCTGTAGCAGTAAACCCTAACCCAAACTTGTCCGTCTTATGGGGAAAATCAGGCAATTGCCCCCATACTGTACTCTTCCCTTATTTAATTACATCCTCTGCGTCCTTGAGAGATGCCATCCTAGATACATGCTTGGGAACGAAAGGCACCTCAACCATTGTCTTTGCAACTGCTACCTCAGGAGAAACTTCCTCAAAATGTTGGAAAGGCATTTCGATGAACTCTCCATCCAATTCCACATAGCGGAAGGAATTGAGATGACTTATCATGTACTCTTCCTCTCCGTGCACTGTTATAATCTTACCCTTAACAGGATATTTCAGCATTTGGTGCAAAGAGGAGGTAACTGCCCCGACATAATGAATCCACGGTCTTCCTAACAAACACGAATATGACGGACGAATGTCCATCATGTAAAAGGTGGAGTTGAAAACTTCTGTGCCTACTTTGATATGAATGTCAACCTCTCCATGAACCAATCTTTTGGACCCATCAAAGGCCCTAACAACGATGTTACTAGGTTTGAGGGTCAATCCTTCGCAGTCCAAACGGTCTAAGGCTTTCTTCGACAGCACATTCAAGGAAGAACCAATATCAACTAAGACATGGGCGAGAGTGGTTCCCCTGCATTCAACTGAGACATGTAGCGCGTCGTTGTGTTTCCTTCCTTTGGGAGTTAAGTCAACATCGCAAAAGCCAAGGCCATTATCAGCAGTAAGACTGGCCACACACTCCTGAAACTGGTCAGCCGAAGTCTCTTGGGGTACATGTGCCGCCTTCAAAAATTTGATCAGGGCCTTAGCATGGGCCTAAGAGCAGAGTAGAAGAGCCAACATTGAAATTTTAGAGGGGGTCTGCCCTAATTGTTCCACGACGTCGTAGTCACTCTTTCTGATTATTTTCAAGATTTCATCCATTTCTTTCTGGGTGGTTTCGGGGATAACCACAACATGAGCCTTCGTCCCGACAAGCGCTTCTAGTATCCACTTACCCTTGTCGGTAGTATCAGCAGATGGTCTTACTTCAGGAGTATCTAATTCTTCAATTATCGGGTCTCGCACAGATGGCCTAACAGGTGCAGAAGCTTTCGAGGGTCCGAAAACTGCTCGAGGGGGAGCAATCTCCGGAGAAAAGATTCGGCCGCTGCGGGTTATCTTGCTTGTTCCCGCGATGTTCCCTATGTCAGGGATTTCCTCTTCAAAATTCTCTTGGACTGCTTCAATCTGTTTGATACCATGATATAAGATTTCTCCTCCATAGTTCCATGGTATCGTTTTGCTAGATTGATACGGGACAGGTCCCAGCATGGTGATTTTTAATGGTACAAATTTAGGGTCGGGCGTAATCCTGACAGGCCTTTTGCAAGCCTTGGGAGGATTGTCGGAAATGGTTATGATTGCAATATCGTTGGTTGAAGTAGCAAAAGTAGCAGGATTAACAGGTGTGAAGGTATCAACAGGTTTTTTTTGGAAGAGTATCTCTTGGGTATCCATCAGGCGTTGGACACCTGATTTCAACATTGGGCAGTCAACTCGTATGTTCAAACAAAAGTAACAGTCCTTTCCGCAGCCTGGGAATATCCCGGCTCTCATCAAATTCTCTTTAATCACTAGTAACGGAGTCAAAAGGTCAACAACATCGGTAATATGAAGGTCTTCCATAACGGCATAAACATTATGACCGTGCTTGGGCATCGAAGCAGAAATCACATTGGGCTTCTCAGGAGGATCAAATTCTACTTCCTTGGCGTCAATCAGGTCTTGGATTTTGTTCTTAAGCGCCCAACAATTATTCGTATCATGCCCAACACTTTCAGAGTGATAGGCACACTTGGCATTGGAGTGGTAGTATGGAGAGGAGATGTTAGGGTTCTTTGGCGCTTCCTTTAAACTGGTAAGATTCAGCTTCAACAAATGAGGGAGTACTTGAGCTGGCGTCATGTTGATTCGGGTGAACTGCCGTTGTGGCCTTTCTACCCGTTGTTGATTAGGTCTCGACGGATTGCCGCAAGGTTGATCATTTGAAGAGTTTTGAATCATCACATCCCCTACAGTTGGCCGACGCTCGGTTCTTCCCTGACTTTTCTGAGAGTGAACAGCAGAGGCTTCCTTCTTAGCCGGGAAGGCTTTCTTGACAGCAGTGGATGCGGAGGTATCTTTCTGAATCTTACCACTTTTAATATCGGCCTCGACCCTTTTGCCGGTCAAAATTAGTTCGGTGAATCCTGCGGAAGAACTCCCGATTAAATGATTGAAGAAAGGGCCAGACAAGGTCCCCAGAAACATGTCAACTATCTCTCTATCCGACAACGGTGGCTGCACCCTTCCAGCCAGATCACGCCACTTCTGGGCATACTCTTTAAATCCTTCATTGGAAGCCATCCCCATACTTTGTAACTGGGTACGAGTGGGCGCCAAATCAGCATTGTATTGGTATTGACGGTAAAAAGCAGCAGCTAAGTCTTCCCAATTGTGAACCTCTGATCTCTCGAGTTGATAGAACCAGTCCAATTGTGTGCCTGACAAGTTGTCTTGGAAAAAGTGTACCCAAAGGTCTTTATCAGATGAGTGGGGTTGGATCTTTCTGACATACGATCTCAGGTGCATCTTTGGGAAGGACAGACCGTCATACTTAGAAAATGTTGGTACTTTGAACTTGGGAGGAATAACGATCCCAGCGACCAACCTTAGTTCTTAAAAATCTAAACCAGGTACCCTCTGCAACTCCATGGCTGCCAATCTATCCTCAAGATTCTTATATTTATCATCCGCCGGGGGATATTGTTGTTCGGAGTAGTCTTCGTCTTCTTCCTCTTCCTCCTCTTCAACTTCAGATTCAAAAGGTCCCGCATGTCCTTTTCCTTTGCCAGCCCCTTCATCAGACGTTGAGGGGAACTCGAGAACTTTTCTAGCATTGCTTTCAAACCTTCTTTCAAAAGTGGCTACTCCAGGCCTTTTCTTCTTTTTCTCTTTATTCTTCTCCAACAGTGTTTTGAGGTCCTCTTGACCCTTTGTTAAGGTTATGAGGAGTTACTGGAATTGAGTATTCTGTGCTTGCAGATCCTTAACCGTCTGCTCCAAATCCATCTTGCTGAAATAAACAACAGAAAGATAAGGAAACCTGGTGTGAAGACCTGTTTATGCATATGATGAATGGTATGTTATTCATGTAATGCATTCAAGGATTCAGAAATTTAAATTTGTTGCAAACAAAAAGGAACACACGTCATATTAATAAGAAATTGTTAGTACATAAGTGCCCCGGGGGCAAAATATAACAAAATTCTTAATGTAAAAAGACATGGCGCATCCTCTTTGGTGCGATGTAAGTGTTGAGAGTTTCCTCCTCATGAAGTCGGCGGGTAAGCTCCAAAACCTTCTTCTCACTGGCATAGAAGCTGGCTTCAAAAGTATTCCGTTCTTCTTTGAGTTGGATCCAACTCTTTTGCATTTCTTCCCATGATGTTGGCATGTCAGGATGTAGGAGGGTATATGGAACCTCTCCTTCCATAACAGGCTCTTTGATCAAAGAGAGAATGTGAGGGTATGGCATCATAAGATTCTGGGCGCGGGTTCGTACCCACTTGAGATAAGGCTCAAGGGGGATGGAATTCTTGTACCCCGGTGTCTTACTATCCACTTTGTTGGGCATCATCCAAGCTCTGATGAACCTTTGTTGAAGTCCTTGCGCATAATTGTCGAAGTCAAAAACTAGGTCAGGAATCAGCATGTCATGAGGGCCATCCCTCCGAGCATATCCAAACTGTCTTAGAGCTAAACAGGGGTTGTAGGTAATGCCTCCCCTAATGCCAAGTAGTGGGACCTTAGGGAATTCCCCACAACGATCAATGATGATGACATTTTCTCTGGACCGAGAACACCAATGTACATCAGAATGTGTGAGGGTCATCAATCGTTGTGACCACCTTAAACCCTGCTCATTCTTCAAAACTGATTGTGGAAGGTGAGAAATAAACCACCTTGCTAGGAGAGGAGTATAGCACATGAGAACACCTCTTTTCCTCATTGTTCGTGTGTAAAATGAGTGTAGGATGTCCCCAAGCAATATAGGTACAAGATTCCGGGATATGAAAATCTTGACAGCATTCACATCTATAAGCTGATCCTGGTTTGGGAACAGGACCAACCCATAGATAAGGAGTGCCACAATCTCTTCAAAGGCTTGTAGATCAAGGGAATTCCAGCAATCTTGTGCCTTCTCAAACAGAAACTTTACCAAGAAACCCTTGACACCACTTCTGGTTTCCCAATGTCCCTTGATGTCAAATGGTTGCAAGTGTAATGCTTGAGAAACATCTTCAGGCTTTGGTTCTTTTTCCGTACCGTTGTAGGGTAGTTGATGAAGAATAGGAATTCTCAGGAGTTGAGAAAATTCCTCCAAAGTGGGCACCAATTGGTAATCAGGAATGTGAAACAGTGGTGTAGGGGGTCAAAGAACTGGAAGAGAACTTTCACCATGTCTTCTTCAATGTTAGAGTTGACCAAGCTGAGAAGTCTACCATGTCTTTCACTGAAGAGAGAATTCTCTGGAATCCTGGATGCAAGCTCCTTGAGTTGAGGAGGGATTCTCACAAGGTTGACTTGAATTGTTTTCCTGCGAAGAGATTCCATGACCTACAAAACAAGAACAAAGATGAAGATCCAAACCCTTGAAATGGTTAGTGGATGCATATGATGCTTTATGATGTTCATGATGTATGCACAAGCACATGTACAAGCAAGTCACACAAAACCCTAGTTTCAGGCTTGCATGAGGTTTCATAGGTAAGTACCCTCTTGAGTTTAGTTAGCTCAAACCTGTTCTATAAATAGTAACCGGGTTTTAAGGAGCTCAATATCACTGGATTGTTTTCTATGTTCATTGTTTTGGTTTAGCCACTTAACTAGCGACCAAAATATTCCAAGAAAACAACCCTCAATGAGTGTAGTATCGAGTATCTACCAACTTCGGACTGCACCAAAGCCGGTCATCTCACTACCCACAATAAAAGGCCAAGATGGTCAAGTAAGGTTCTAAAAGTTCATTAGTGCTTCATGACATCACTCAACGGCCCCGTATTCTCTTTGATTGACTCAAAGGCTACCGGTACTCACAAATATGTCGCACTAATATAGCTATTGCTTCAACCATGTCGGTATACCCCGCACAGTTTCCACAATGTATTGCTATTTACCTATGAATGTTTCCCAAATCCGGGTGGAGGATTTCAAGCCCAAACAAGAGAACCAAATGTAAATAAATCAAAACAAACATTATAATCATGCAAAGGGTGATCTAAGCCCTAAGGTTACTCCACTTTTAAACGATTCCCCAGCAGAGTCGCCAGTTCTGTGATACGGTGGGAGAACTGACTTGGGTTTTTGCGTTTGTGTTTGCAAATGTTTCGATTTAGCAAGAGTCGCCACTGACTTTTTATTTTATCCTAAGGAAAGGTCAAAAAGCACAGGAAAGACCTTTGGGATATTTTCTTGGGTTCGGGGAGTAGATTATAGAAAGGGAAGGTATTAGCACCCTTTTTATCCATGGTTATCCATGGGCTCTTAGTTACTTGCTTAGATCACTTGCTTTGCTTTTCAATTGTTTGAAATGGTGCTATTCAATTGTTTGAAATGGTGCTTTGTGTGTGATTTTGAAAGATGTTTTGAAAAGAGGTCATCGTTGTGGCAACCTTTGTAATGATTCTTGTTTGAATGTATACAAAGGTGTTTTTTTCTTTTGGAAGGTTTTCAATGTTTGAGAGTAGGGTTTTGAAATTGTGTTGTGAAGTGTGTTTTTGAAAATAGCAAGGATGCTTTTGCAAGTTTTGATCAAGTAACTAAGAGTTGTCTACCTTATTTTACTCAAAGATCTTTCTTATGTTTTTAACCCTTTTAACAGTGTTGCTTCACCATTGTATTTGGTGATCAAACCTTGTATTAGGATGTTAAACGGGACAGGCGTGGGTCATCGTATAGACCATGATAGCAATGGTGTCAAGTATTTTTGGAAATTTTTCTTGAGGGACTTGATCATTTTGTTTAGGCTACTCAGATAGCGTCATCGAGGGACTACAATCTTTTGTTTTGTTTTTGTTTTGCCAAAGTACTTGACATGCATACCATGGCCCATTTTTGAAAGCAACAAGTGGATTGTAACCCTAGGGGTGCAAGTGTGCATTGTGTTTGTTTTTTCATGCATTTTTGTCTTTGATTAGGTCAAACTATTTGTTGGTTTTGATTTTGCATACAAACCCTAAGTCTAATCATGGCATAATTGAAAGCTTTTAAAGGTGCGAGAATTTAAATTCTACACTATTAAAACATGATATAGGGAGGGGGGTACAATTTTAAATAGGGGATTATTTAGACAAGAAATTAAATTCTAAATTATTACAACCAAATTGAATGTGTAAGGCATAATAATTAAATGTACAATATTTAAATAAATACAATAAATAAATATTAAATAAAATGTATTATACAAAAAAGTTTTTATGTATGCAAAAAGTATTTTTAATGTGAAATGTAAAGAAATAAATAAAAGTCTATTTTAATTATTTTTGTTTTTAGGGCAAAAACCCTAATTTCTTAAATAAATAGTATTATTTATTATTTATATACAATAATGCATCAATTTGTACAAAAAAATAAAAGTATATTGAAAAAGGTATTTTTAGTATAAAATATTAGTAAAAATAAAAATGTATTATTTTTATGTTTTTTGTTCTAATTATTTAATAAAATATAGTATATATGTATATATATGTATTAAATATATTAAGTGTGTATAAAAATAAAATGAATTATTTACAAAATATATATATTTCAAGAAAATATTTTCAAATGTGTATAAAAATAATAAATGAAAATAAAAGTATTATTTGTATTATTTTTTAATTTAAACAAAATGATATAAAAGCATATAAACATTTTTATGTTAGTAAAAATAAAAATAAAAACCAAATAAATGTAAAAAATTATAAAAATATTTTTGGATCATTTTTTATGTTTGAAAATAAAATATCAAAATCAGAAATGAAATAAAAATGCAAAAATAAAAAAATACAAAGAAATGGGCCAGGGGGGTGTGAACTGAAAATGCAAGTGTTAGAAGCAAAAATAACCAGGCCCAGCCCAATAACTTCGTCTTCTTCCTCTGTTCAAACACCAAAACGCGCGTTTTCCACACAAACTTGTATCTCCTGATTCAGTGCTTTTTTGACAAAACTCAAAACATAAAACTTGTAGAGCATCAAACAACGAATCTAACCATATAAAAAACTTAAGCTAACTCTCAAAGACCAGAGAGAATTTCTCTGGCCCTAATTTCTAACCTAGTTTTTTCAGAAAGTTCATGGATGAAATTCTCCTAGCACGATTAATATAAATGAAAACTAAGCACATGTATGGTTTCAGGGCTATGAATACAACATCTTTCATTCACAAACCTAAGTCTAACTATTCCTAAATAGAGAGATAGAAGTTCATGAAATACCTGTTTCATTTGACTTCGAGCTGGACAATGCAACAACTTCCAATGGTGTTTGAGGTTCTTTTGAGCTTGCCTGATGTCCACTGAAGCTTTCCCAATGCTTAGTTTGTTTTGAAGTGGCCTGAATCGCGCTACAGAACTCAACCTGCAAAGCTTCCAAACAAAAATGGCAATGTGTGTTAATGGAGTTACAACAACTTGTGAATGATCTGGATAGCTCAGGTAGGTTGATTGGAATATGTTTGAAGTAGTTTTGGACAAAACGCACGAGGGAATTTGAATGTGGCTTGCAATATGCAGAACTGGCCCTGTTTTGCAAGAAAATGGGGATTTTGTGCACAAGGAGGTTTTAGTGGTCAAGGGCTCGTGTTTCTGGCTTGCTAGGGTATATGAAACTTGTTTGAAGTGTTTGCTTGAGTTAGTTTTATCAGATATGTGAGATGCCTTGTGTTTGACAAGTTTCTTCTTTTTGAAGCAAGAAAGTGGAAGTGAGGTTACAGGCTTGTACAAGCCATCTTATCACCCTGCATACCACCCTCTTGGCCCCTCTAATTAGTGGATTTTTTTTGCTGCAAGAGATTTGGCTCTATGCTAAAGGATTAGTGGTTTGACATAAAGCAATCTTTTGCAAAAATGGAAATATGCCTTTTACTATTTAGGGATTAAACTTGTGTATAATGCCCTAATGACCAAGACAAAGCATTAGCTCAATGGATTTGCATTAAATTATGGAGTACAAACTAGTTTAGAGGCCTGTAATTGTGTACCAAGCTAGCTTGGTCAGATTTGGCAAGTGGTGTGAACATGTATTGGCCATGGTTGCAAAGTGAGTTTTTGCCAACTTCAAGCATTCGATTCTCCCTAACCACAAAGGTGTTTGAGGAGTTCTTGGACAATTTGGAAAGCTTGCAACATTTAATATAATCCATATTTGAAATGCAACTTAAGACTCCAAGTGTAACTATGTGAAAAATGGCCAAGAAGATGGGTCAAAATCCTGCCTAAACTAGGGCAAAATTTCTCTAAGTTAAAAGTTTTAGGTACCCTTGTTCCAAAAATCATAACTTGAGATCCAACCTTCTTTTGAGAAAACTTTGTGAATAAAAGTTGTAGACTTTGTGATGTACTACAACTTTCATGTTTCAAGTTTTGTTTGAATCCATTTGCATCTTGGTGAAAAAATGGGACAAATTTAGGAAAAAATAAGAAAATTTTATAACTTAGAAAATTTCTAAGTTATGAAAATTTTCCATTTTAAACCCTAATTTGCAATTTTGGGTTTCTTGATGAACAAGTTTCAAATTTTACATGTCTTGATGAAAAATGACCCTTGGCACTTGATTTTGACCAAAAAGTCAAAGTTTAACTTTTCAGTGTACAGTCAAATTTTGATCAGTTGACTGAAAAATTCATCTGTCAATCCTATGCATTTGAGATCTTTTGAACTTGTTGAATAGGTCAAGACAATGTCATTGAGTCCTTGAGTCCATGTTTGAGCTTGATTTGCCATTGGTTAGGTCAAACAGTCAAAAATTGCCTTTGTGCAGTTAAAACCCTAAAAATGACCATTTTGCCCTTTTGGTGATCTGATCAAATTTCTTGTGGAATTGTGATCCAAACTTGATCAAATGGTTCATATGAGTTCATAATGTTGATGTGGGTCAAAATTCATGAGGTTTGACTGTCAATTGGCCACAATTGACTTTTTCCCCAATACAACTGATTTCTAGGTCAACTGTCCAATTGACTGGGCAAAAATTTGAATCAAGGCTTGAAACTTGGTATGGACAAACTTGTGAGTCCAACATGTAGTATGAAAGTCATTTTGGGCATTGTGGGTCAAAACATCCCGGTGCAAACTCAAATCCTAATTTAGGTCAACAGTGCAAGGAGGTGTCTTGAGCAGAGCAAACCCTAGCTTGATCTTGAGTTCCAAGAGTCTTGTGATGAGAAAAAGTTGATGAAATGAGAGGGAAAATTTTGGGGTACAACAGTGGAGTATGATTGTCGGTGAAGACAATGAAAATTAATGTATTATTTTCAACCAAGGTGGATATTGTTGGGGTTGGTTGAAAATATACATGTTAAAGAAGTCCCACATTACTTAGTTTTAGTTTTGTGAAGGAAGAGAGTCCAAGGATATACATAGGATTCAAGTACTTCATAGTCCCATGTTTCTTAGTTTTGTGAAGGAAGAGAGAGTCCAAGATTATATATATGATTCAAATTCTTCATTCCAAGATGTACAAGTCAAAAGAACTTAATGCTTGTATTTGACTTTCATTGTTCTCTTATATTCTTCTATTAAAGTGTTGTGATATGTAGTTAAATATTTATTTTGGAGGGTATGAGTGCACTGGGGACATGGGTTAGTAGATGATATATTATGTGTTGTAAAATTTTTCACATAGTGTTATTCTATGGTTGTCTTTTGACAACGACCGTGGTTTTTTCTCCGGTTTTGAAATTTCCACGTTAATCTCTTATGTTGTTCTTGTGTTCCTCTTTTTTCTCTATGTTTTTTCCCCAACAGTGGTATCAAAGTCGTGGTTCGGTTTGGTGGGGGAGCAGGAGATGGATCCGGTGTTGGATCTTATTATAGGATATGGAGGACTGACACTTGCAGGGGAGAATTTTGGGTGCAAATGTGAGTGATTAAAGTCCCACATTTCCTTTGAATGGGTGGAATATTAGATTTATAAGAGAGGACCTATTCACCTATAACCTTAAGGTTTTAGATGGAGATGTGACGTCTCACTCTCTTGTGTTTCTGAAGCATTAGTCTCATTGGTGCTCCGACTCTTTCGGACTCCCCAACAATACTTAGGATATTTCTTGACATAAGTATTTTCAAGCATTCATAGGCTTTGAGAACTATAGTTATGATGTATTGATCAATTCCCTTAACACATCAATCTTAAAATTCTTTTAATTCATCCATTTTACCACCCCTAGTCTTGCTCACGACCTTGTTAAATATGCTATCACTAATGATTATGGGATATGGTTAGATGATCTCCACACAATCTATCTTATTAGGGATATTAATTTGCATTCGCTATTGGAGATCCCATGGGGATTTACCCGTTCGAGAGCTCGTAGAATGAGAATTTTCCTCCATGTGGATGAAAATGGAGAACAAAGTCCCCCAAAGACATTTTAGGGACAGAGACATGAAACATATCCTTCTCTCCACAGAGTCTTAGTCTTGCCTAGATTTCTATAATATCTTGAATTATTATATAATATTGAATTTATATGTTGATTTATTTTTTATTTCATATAATTTATTTTATAAAAAAATTTATAACATATAAGCAAGGTTAGTCGAAGAGAGATGTCTAAATGATTTTAATTTTTTTTAACATTAAAAATATGGCGGTGATAACTCTTATGGGCATAAATTAAGAATTAACACAACAATAGATTTATGGTAAATGATTATGCTCTTAATCTCGTGGTTTGTTTATTTGACTACCAATTTGTTTAAAAATAATAAAAAAAATCTATTATTTTATGTTTATGTATCTCCACAGAAACTGCGGGGATCCGCGGGAATGAGAATGAGAGAAAAAATACTTTGTAGTGGAGATCAAAGACCGAGGTGAATAATAGATTTAAGGATAGGAATGAGGATGCATCCTCCATCTCTGGTGAGCCTCGTTAACATCCTTAATCTTATTTGTACTCTTTAGATTTGAAATATAATGGGTCTTAATTCCTTTTTCAATACATGTGTGATCGGTGGATCTGGAACTGACTATTTAACGCTGGTTCGCGAAATGTCGCGGAAGCAAGAGTCGCCACCGTATTTTATTTTCTCCAACATGGAAAGGACAAAAGCACAGAAAAATTCCTTATGAGATTGTTTCTCGGTTCGGGAGGTAGATTTATAGAAAGGGAAGGTGTTAGCACCCTTTCTATCCATGGTTATCCATGGGCTCTTAGATACTTGCTCATTTGTGTTTTCAAAATGTTTGTTTGCTTTTCAAAAGTGCGTGGGTTTGAAAAAAGTTTCATTGAAAACTTCAATTCGACTCTTGTATCAGTCCTCAAGAGTGTTGTGAAGCCTTTGTTTTGAAATCTTTTAGAAAGTGTCGGTGTGAAAAAAAGTTTTGATTTGTTTTGAATTAGAGCAAGTATCTATGAGTCATCTACCTACCCTAAGGAATTAGGCTGTGTAAATGTCCTTAAGGTAGTGCCATCCCACCATTGAGAGGTAGGTAGCACCACCGTTGGAGGTGTTCGGGTCAATTCGAGTTTGTAGGGACAGTGTGGTCACCGGAGCAACGGTAAGACACCTTAGAAGCTACCCTTATGCCATTGATCTTTTTATTCCGAGGCAACTATTCCGAGGCAACCAGATCAATGGACATAAGGACTCACTAAGATGTCCTATATTCGACGACCACAATTCGAGCTTGTAGGGACAGTGTGGTCACCAGAGCAACAGTAGGACACCTTAGAAGCTACCCTTATGCCATGTTCATGGACATAAGGACTTACTAAAACGTCCTATACTCGACGACCATGTTTCGAGGGGCAAGGCAACAGTGAGGCGTACTCTAAGAGTGGTGTGTGAATTGTGTGTCATTTTCAGTTATGTTTTATCTTGTCATGCATTATGGTGATCTACGCTTTGATTTTATTTGGGCCATTCATTCTTTCATGCAAAATTTAGTAGTTAAGGGGTACAGAAATTAAAGTACGGAAAAACGTAAATCCTACGCTATTACAAGGCGCGGGTCTATACATCGCCAAATCTTTACAAAGACCCGTTTTAAGTAAATAAGTGCGGAAAATAAAAAAACAGTAAAAGGTCCTATTTACTATTACATATCCGGAGCAATTACATAATAATCGAACAAATTAAATACGCGCGAATAAAGAAAAGGGAATTAAATTTTTTGTCTTTTTTTGGTAATTAAATGAAATTAAAAATTAATTAATTATTTTAATTACAAGAAAATATTTTTTTGTTTTTATATTTTTTATGAAAATAAAATAGAAAAAGAAATAAAATTCTAAGTTAACCTAAATCTAAATCTATTTTAATTATTAAAAGGAATGTTAAAATGGCCTAATTAACAACTAATTCAATTATGATTTATTTACAAAATAAAAATAATAATAAAAGTGTTAATTATATTTTTTTGTTTTTTATGGAAATGTTAGTTAAATTAATTTAATGATAGAGTAATTATTTTTGGTGTTTTTTGGATCAATTTTAATAACTAAAAGTAAATAAAAGTCAAATTAATGATTATTTAACAATTAATTAAAATATGCATGCAAAAATATTATTTTTAATGTCAAAAATTAAATAAACATTTTTTCTGATTAAAATGCTAAAGGAAAATATTTTTTGTGAATTTTTAAATGCATGAGAAAATTATTTGAATATAAATTAAATTAAGATTAAAAATATAAAACAAGGAAAAACAAAGAAAACAAGTTAATTATGGAAAAGGTGGAAAAAGGGCAGAACCAGGACTTGAACTCGTGCCCTTTGGAGGAATCCACTGATGCGTTGCCATCTGAGCTGCATGTTTTAATTGAAACAATAATAACACATATATATTATATTAGTAAATCAAATATTCCCCTGAAAAAAAAAGAAAAGCGCGCTGATATTCAAACGGACAAATGAGGAGGGGACGCGTCAGCGTCTTCTTCCTTGGACACTGGTTCTTTTACCTGCGGATTTCTATCCACAGGAAAGTTCGCAGGCTGCTTCAAAGATGGTCCTCAGGCCATGAAAACACCACCTAAAGCCATGGATGATCTCGTCTATGTCCACTGATCTCACTTATGCCCTTGAATGGCCTTGATTCAACCTGAAACAAAAACGCCTAAAACGAAGATACACAAACCCTAGGCACGGATTTGGTCATACAAAGCATAAAAATGGAATTGAATAATGCTATTAGATCCAGAATCAAACAAGCAACATGATTATACCAAAAAATTTGAGAAAAGATGCAAGAATAGGGAGTATGGATTTCGTGCACAGGGGCGAGTTTGAGGCAACTTACAGCGTCGTATAGGTGATCCCAGGCTGCGTTTTTGGTCTCTTCAGCTTCAGGGCGTGGTAATGAAGAAGGCTATGTGCTTCTTTTGATCTCAAAGTTCCTGTAACCTAGCTTTCAATCCTTCACTTTTTTGACAAATTTTTGTTTTGGTCCTGGCCGTTTTTTAGCTTTCTAGGTCGTGAAAAAAATATTGTGATAGCTTGCATATGTCTTATGTAATGTGTATCAAACAAAATTAAGAGCCTTGAAGCCTTGCATTCATGTTAGAGATTTGCCCATAACCTCCATTGAAGCTCTTTCCATATTTGTGTCAAATTTGAAATTCTTGCTTGATTTAGGCCTTGTACGAATTTGGGATGTGTATGATGGTGATTCAAAGCTAATCAAATCAAAATATGTCACTTAATTAATCTTTTTGATTTTCATTTGATTTTAAAAGATTTAAAATGAATTAAATCCAATAAAATTAAATAAAAATGAAAAAATTAATTTTAAATTTTGAAATAAAGTGTGGGACACGTGGGAGGCATGGCCAAGCTGAAACAAGTGGAAAAAGTGGGCCCCTTTTATCAAAAATGAAGTTTCAAGGATAATTGATTTTGGCCATTTCACAAAAATTTCCCAACTTCTCCAATGCATATCTTGCTCAATTTTGAAGCTATGAACATGTTCTTGGACATTTTGGAAAGGTCTTGGAGTCCTCTAACCAATGTCTTTGGCCCCATGTCATTTTGATTTACCAATCTCAAGTTATGGTCTTTGACTTAAAGTCCCTTTTTGTTGACTTTTGAAAATGACCTATAATCTTGAAATTGATAACTTTTTGTGAGAGCATTTCTTGGACTTGGAATGTGAAGATGAGTTGTAGGAAATGTCCTCCCCTTCAAGATAAGCATTGGATGGGATTTTTCTGAAGAACCATGAAAAAGTTATGCCTTGGTCAAGTTACAGTTGACTTTTCAGCTGTCCAAAAATGGAAACTTTTTGCATCTTGATGATTTTTGAGCCATTCTTGTGGAATCATGGTCAAGACTTAACCAAATGATGATTGTGGCTTCAAAATGAGATGTTGACCAAATTTTTTGACTTTTGACTGCCAAATGACCATTTTACCCCTACAGTTGATTGTGAGGCAATTAAGGTTTTTGACTGTGCAACTTGACCTTGTGAGCCTTGAAACTTGACATGTAGGTGCTTGACAATGTGTATGAGCATATGGGACTTGATTGAGCCCTTGAAAACTTCAATTTCTTTACCAGAATCAAAACCCTAATTTTTGACTGTTATGAGGCAAATGGACTGTGCAACCCTTGTGAGATTTTGAAGCTTGACAAGTAGGTGCTTGACAATGTGTATGGGCATATGGGACTTGATTGAGCCCTTGAAAACTTCAATTTCCTTGCAAGAACCAAAACCCTAATTTGCATGGCTTAGGAGGATGGTTGACTGTGTAGCCCTTGAGTAGACTTTGAACCATTTGAGGTGATGCTTGGCAAAACTTTGAAGATTATGGGAGGGCAAATTTTGGGGTACAACAACATGTGATTTATATTCAAAACAAAACAAAAAATATAAAGAAGCCTTTTATCGAGGGGTTTTGTAAATTTCCACCATTATTAGTAAGAAAACGTTTAATTAAAAAATTTAGAATACGAATTAAATTTTCGATAAAATAAAGGCTCGTAGTTGGGACAAAAAAATATCTTAGCCCTTTTACATTTATTTTAAAGGTTAAATAAGTTTGTAATCTCCTAAATATATCAAATTTCACTTTTGTTTCCTCAAAATATTTGGTCCCCTAAAGTTTTCGATTCACACTATAGGTCTTTCTAGTTAACTTTTGTTCACTGAGGATGACGAGACACACCACATGAAATTCTTTTAGTGATTATGCATACACATGTAAAATATGCTAACACAACATGTCATGTGACAGTTTTGACTATTTTATATTATTAATATTAATTAATTATATAACAGTGATAAAATTGCCGCTAAATATTCTTTTATTTTTTCATCCTAAAGAAATTATGACTTAGACTTGTGACGTTGAAGTCCTGAATAATCATATCTCTAACCACTCCCCTAATAAGGTCACTATCATGAATCCTAATGTGGTGCAGTTTAATCAACCTTGATTTAGATTTATCAATGTTGTGACTGAAGATGAGGAGTTCTTGGAGAAGGTGAAAAATAATTGGGAGTTAGACATCTAGGGGAGGCTAATGTATGTGCTTTGGAGAAAGTTAAAAATATTGAAACCTATAATGCGTAACCTGGGCAGGAAACTTAGCATTGGGGTTAAAAAGATCCAAGAAATGAGAGATTACCAGGAGCAAGCTCAACAAAACCTTAAAAAATTGGTAGACTCAAGTCGTAAAAATTGCTTTTGCTAAAACAATTTATGAGATTTGACAGAGTCGTAATAACAAGTCTTTTTCAAATAGAGATATAGATCATTTGGTGATAAATAAAATTAAGACTAGTAATATTATCAGAGATCTTATGAATAGAAAATTCAACATCATGTGAATGTGGCCCAAAATTGTATAGAATAGATTGGTTTGGACTCCTAAATCTTAGGGATCGGTTGTAATATATGTTTTAGTTTAATGAGGTATAATACTTTTATTCTCAAAAAAACTTAAATAATGACTTAGATTTCAATTTTCTCTATCTTTCATCAACGGAAGTTAACTGGAGGGGTCAATAGTATATATTCTAAAAAATAATATTTTGAGAGATTAAATATGAAATTTGTTAAATTTAATTAATTTAATACTCCTCTTAGTAAGACTCCAACGAAAAAATCTATCCTAACAACTTGATTAAAAAAATTGTTTTCGACTGGGCCTACCCTGGCCCAAAGTGCAGATAAAGGCCCAATCCAAGCAGACTCCTCGAGAAATGCGCACCCGCGAATCACCGCCGACGTGCCCGACCACAAACTGTAGCCACGATGCCCGCCATTGCCCGCGACGCATAGCGTCTCCGACCAAGGGAACTCCAACTCGAGTCCTGCTCGAGCACCCTCCCCGTAGGGCAAATTCTGTCAATTCTGATCGTTATCGAATCCTCTAAACTCCGGAAAGACCGCGTCTTCGTCCCTCCTCATTCTTCGTAGAGGACCATCAGGAAGGGGACCACGTGCGGGGCCCCACTACGCACGTAGAACCTGACAGTTCCTTTATTGGGCCAGTTTTGGTCAGCCCAATGAAGGAACCTTGACCCAGCGCTGGGGGCTATAAATACCCTTTGTTCCCAGAGGGTCAGGTATTCATCTATTACGCACTTATACATTTTTCACCTGCTCATTCCGTCACTCATTTCAGCATCGGAGTGTCTTGCAGGTACCCCCCCCATCTCCCTCAAATTCTGCTCGAGCCAGTCGTGATGGTCCAAGTCTGATCAGGTACGATCAGTGGCACCGTCTGTGGGAAACTAGCTTCCCCGTCTTGCAAACTCTCGAAGACCAAAGCTCAAATCACCTCCTACCGTCATGGCTGACCAAGTTCGGGACGACCAGAACGCCCGCGTCATCGACGTAAACAACAACCTCACGGATAAAAACGGAATTCCCGAAATCGCCGACAACCCCGACCATAGACACTCCCCAGGGGCACCATCCACGGGCCCTCGATCCACTGCGACGGAGCTACTGCCTCATCTTCTTCAGTCCCTCCGCCACTCGAAGAAGGCAATATGGCTCCCCCAAACTATCTAGCTGCCCAATTTCAGGAAGTCCCTGTCCCCGCCGGGGCAGATGCCACGACCCACGCACTATTCGCGACGATCAATCAAACCAACTACTTCATCTTTGCCCAGGGGGAAAGATTGAGGGCGCTAGAAGACGATAGAAGAGCCGCGAGGAGACACAGGAGGCCTCAGACCCCACCTCCTCGAGTAACAGAGGTACATCTCCCGTCTCCCCCACGGAGACAATATAGAGACACCTCCCGAAGCCCGTCGCCCCGACCATCGGGGAGACGAACCCTCTTGGAAAGGCAACCCATCATTGAAGTCGGAGGGTGCAACCACGGCCCCATACAGAAAGAAAGAAGACACTCTGGAGACAGGCACAGGAGAGTGGACCAACAAGCATCCCGCTCGAGGGGCACCCAGCACGACCAGGACCGTCGGGCCCGACAATACCTTAGGTCCCCGTCTTTATCCCCAGAGCAAAGTGACGAGGACGACCCCCGCGGTCCCCTTTCACAAGCCATCATGGAGGCGCCCATTCCCCCGGGCATGGAGAAACCTCCACATCTGAAAGAATACAACAGAGTCGCGGACCCAGTCGACCATATAGACGGGTTCGAGGCTATGCTGCATTACCATAATGTCAGAGGACCCATCAAATTCCGGTTGTTTCCCACTACCCTCAGAAAGGAAGCAATGGATTGGTATAAAGGTCTCGCCCCGGGATCAATCACCTCGTGGCGAAACCTGAAGAATCAATTCATAAGTTCGTTCACCGCGTCTCGGTGACATCCAAAAACCGAGGCAACACTCGAGGCCATCATCCAAAGACATGATGAAACCTTGAGAGAATTTATCAATCGCTTCAATCGCGAAGCCATACAGGTCCCCTGCGCGGACCACATGAAAAGATACTTGTTGGAGAGGGCCCTCCTTCCCGACACAGAATTCAGAAAGGCGGTGGGCATCGAACCACCCCGAACATTCGATGCTCTCCTCGAGAAGGCCCGAGCATATATGGATTACGAGGAAAGGGAAAAGGCTAACAGAGCCCGGGACCCCAGAACTCGCGGATCCAGCAGCAACACGCGCCAAGAGGCTGCTCCTCCTCGACGAACCGGGGAGAAAATAAAAGAGGACAAACCCCGAGAAGTCCGAGAACAGAGAGGACCCTCGGGGCGTTTCATAGATTACACTCCACTCACGGCTTCCCGCGAGCGCATCTTGGCAGAGTGTGCCAGCACGGATTTCAAAGATGGCGGAGTCAAGCGCCCCCGGCCAGCTCCTGCTAAACCCGAAGTAGACAAGAGCAAATACTGTCAGTACCATAGGAGCCATGGTCATCTGACTGAAGACTGCGTCCACCTCAAGAATGCCATCGAAACCCTCATCAAGGGAGGGAGGCTCGCCCAATACCGGCGAAACGACGCTCCTCGTCGCGACGCCTGCGAGACGAGAGAACCGGAGGAGGACGCCCGACCATCTGACGAATCGATCCCCATCCAGACCGCCTTCTCCATCACCAGACCGGAGGATTTCTACGTTCCCGAACACCTGCAGGAGCCGCTCACGACGCACAGCAGGTGGGAATATTTTCCCTCCACCATGGTCATCAATGGTGGAGGATTCAACGACCTAACCATAAATTCGGCCAAGAGGAAGATGGATGAACTGGTCGACTCGGCCCCTCCTCAGACGGTGACTTTTGAAAGGGTGAAAGGTAGGCCAGAGCCTATCACATTTTACCTCAAAGAGCTCCCCGGAAGAGCCCCCAACGCGGTCATTCCTCTGCTGATAAGAGCAAGAATGGCTAACTTTGACGTGCATCGCATCCTCATCGAAGAAGGGAGTTCCGTCGACGTGATGTACAGCCAATTATTCCGGACTCTGCAGCTAGACGACTTGACCTCTCGCCGTACGTGGGGTCGGACTAACAGGGCTTCAACGGCTCGACCTCCAAACCTTGGGGATATGTCGAGCTCATGGTTACCTTCGGCGAGGACACGGCGACGAGGCAGGTCAAGGTGCGCTTCCTCGTCATCGACTTCCCGTCCCTCTACAACTGCATCCTAGGGAGACCAACACTGGAAGAATTGACCGCAGTACCTTCCACCGTCCACTTGAAGATGAAGTTCTACACCAAGAGGGCACGGGTCGGCACCATCCAGGGGGACCTGGCCGCTGCTCAAAGGTGTTTCAACGCCGCATACAAGGGACACGACACGGTCGACACTGGGACAAGGCCCGCCAAGAGACCAGCGACGGCACGACAGGAGCCCGACAAGCCAGAGCCCGTCAAAACAGAAGAGCAGAGAGCCCCCCAAAAGGTCGACTCCATAGCTCTGGACACCCGTTTCGATCAGGACGAACCTCCCAACGGAGAGCAAATCCCCCTCCGACCAATTCCGGACGGGGACTTCAAGCTCGTCCCCCTCGGCGAGGACCCAAGAAAAGGAGTGAAGATTCGTACCGACCTCCCCAACCTAGCAAGGAAGAAAATCAAAGCCTGTTTGCGCGAGAATGTTGACTTGTTCGCGTGGAGCACCGCGGAGATGCCCGGACTCGACCCCGAGGTCGCCTGTCACTGTCTCGCCATAGATCTGGCCGCTAAGGCAGTAGTACAACGTAGGCGTAGGCAGTCTCTGGAGAAAATAGAGGCTGCTGAAAAAGCTGTAAAAGACCTCCTAGAGGCAAATTTTATTTCGGAAGCTCGGTATTCAACCTGGCTGTCAAATGTTGTACTAGTTAAAAAGAATAATGGAAAATGGCCGATGTGTGTTGATTATACTGATCTCAATCGGGCATGCCCGAAGGATGCTTTCCCTTTACCGAACATAGATATGCTGGTCGACAACTCAACCAATTACAAGATACTATCGTTCATGGATGCCTATTCAGGCTATAACCAAATCCCAATGGCCATGGGCGACAAGCATTGCACTGCGTTCATGACCAGCTCGGGCAACTATTACTATAACGTGATGCCCTTTGGACTAAAGAACGCAGGGGGAACTTACCAACGTATGATGAACAGAGTGTTCCACAAACAAATCAGAGACATGCTCGAGGTTTACATGGACGACATGATCGTCAAGTCCCGAGCAGACACCAATTAATGCAGCCCACCTCAAAGCAGTCTTCGCCCAAGCAAGACAATGTAAGATGAGGTTCAACCCCGAAAAGTGCACGTTCAAAGTCAAGGCGGGGAAATTCCTCGAGTTTTACCTGACAAAGCGAGGAATCAAAGCCAATCCTGACAAATGTCGAGCCTTCGCCGACCTCCCGACACTTACGTCAAAGAAATCAATACAAGTCATGAACGGTATGCTCACCTCGCTATCCCGCTTCGTTGCAAGATCCGCTCAGCACACCCTCCCTTTCTTCAGACTCCTTCGCAAAGAAGCGGCCTTCGAATAGACCGAGGAATGTGAACGGGCACTGCGCCACCTAAAACAAAGTCTATCCCAACCGCCCGTACTATCTCGACCAGTCAACAGGGAACCTTTATTCCTATACTTAGCCGTCTCGAACGAAGCCATCAGCGCGACTCTCATTCGCGAGACCACCGACAGGTAGAAACCCGTTTATTTCACGAGCAAAGCCCTACAAGGACCCGAGAGCAGATACCAACAAATAGAAAAAGTAGCTCTAGCCCTCTTCAACGCGGAGAGGAGACTAAGAGACTATTTTCTGGCCCACACAGTCATAGTACGAACCGACCAACCGGTAAAACAACTCTTAGGTCGACCAGACATGGAGGGCCGAATGTTGAAATGGTCCTTGGAACTCTCTGAGTTCGACATTCAATACGAGAGCAGGAAAGCTCTAAAGGCACAAACCTTGGCCAACTTCGTCGCGGAAATGACCGCTCACAACCCGCCTGCAGGGAAAGAGCACAAGTGGACCATCTTCGTCGACGGAGCTTCCAGCTCGTCAGGAAGCGGCGCGAGGATCCTCCTAGAAAATGAGGAGGGAGTAGTGATCGCAGGACTGAGGCTAGTCGAGGACATAGGAGCCCGCAAAGTACAAATTTTCACGGACTCTCAACTTGTTGCTTCCCAAGTCAAAGGGAGTTACCAAGCTAAAAACGACAGCCTCGTTGAATACCTAAAATTAGTCAAAGAACACATGAAGAAGTTCGACCGAGCAGAAATATCACACGTCCCGCGCGAGCGAAACACAAGGGCCGACATACTGTCCAAGCTCGCAAGCACAAGAAAGAAGGGCGGAAACAAATCCGCCATACAAGAATCCTTGTCGCACCCGAGCATCGAAAGGACCTCGACCACATTCGAGGTGCACGCTGTGATACGGTGGGAGAACTGACTTGAGTTTTTGCATTTGTTTTCGCAAATGTTTCGGTTGAGCAAGAGTCGCCACCGACTTTTTATTTTATCCTAAGGAAAGGTTAAAAAGCACAGCAAAAACCTTTGAGATGTTTTCTTGGGTTCGGGGAGTAGATTATAGAAAGGGAAGGTATTAACACCCTTTCTATCCATGGTTATCCATGGGCTCTTAGTTACTTTCTTAGATCAACTTGCCTTGATTTTCAATTGTTTGAAATGGTGCTTTCAATTGTTTGAAATGGTGCTTTGTGTGTGGGTTTTGAAAAATGTTTTGAAAAGAGGCCAATGTGGTGGCAACCTTTGTAATGATCCATGTTGGGATGTATACAAAGGTGTATGTCTTTTGAAAAGTTTTCAATTGTTTTAGAAAGTGTGTTGTGATGTGTGGTTTTGAAAAATAGACAAGTGTTTTTGTTTGGCAAGTTAGCAAGCAACCAAGAGCTATCTACCCTAAATTTCTCAAAGATTTTTGCTATGTTTTAACCCTTTTAACAATTTTGTTCCACCATTGTATTTGGTGGACAATCTTGTGTTAGGATGTAAACAGGACAGGCACGGGTCATCGTTTAGACCATGATTGCAATGGTGCCAAGTATCTTTGGGCAATTTCCTTTAAGGGACTTGATCATTTTTAGGTAACTTTTGAAAGCGTCATCGATGGACTATGATAATTTGATTGTTTTGTTTTTGCCAAAGATACCTAACATGCAATATGGCCCATTATTGAAGGCAACAAGTGGAATACCCTAGGGGTGCAAGTGTGATTAGTGTTGTCCATTTTCATGCTTGTTTATCTTGAATTTAGGTCAAACTATTTATTGTTTTTGATTTGCATACAAACCCTAATTCTAACATGGCATAATTAGAAAGCTTTTAAATGCGAAAAATAAAAGGTCCTAAGTTATTACAACACAATATATGGGATGGGGGATACAAATATTCAAATGGGGATATTTTGCCAAGAAAATAAATTCTAACTATTACATCAAATTGAAATTCTACAAGGGATCTAATTGCACAAGTATTAAATAAAATAAAAATAAATATGCAAAAATGCAAAAATGGTTTTCATATGTATGTAAAAAAGTATTTATCATGTGTCAAATAAACAAAAATAAAAATGAATTAATTTTGGTTTTTTTTTTTGGTATTTAGGGCAAAATCCTAATTTTATAAATAAAAAGTATTTATTATATAATATATGCAATATTTATTAATTATGTACAAAAAATAAAACAAAAAATAAATAAAAGAAGGTATTTTGTAAAAAGGTATTTTTGAGGTCAAAATATTAATAAAAATAAAATGTATTAATTCTTTGTATTTTCCCTAAATATACTAATAAATATATAAGTATTTTATATTATTTATTAAATATATATTATATGTACAAAAATAAAATATTTAATATTATTAAAAAATATATTTATTATAAAACGTTTTCAAGAGATAACATAAAATAAAAATCAGAAATAAAATATGTTTGTATTATTTTTTTAGTTATTTTAAATAATAGTATATTTATGTTTATTTATATACAAAACTAAATAAAGCCAAATAAATATCAAATAAAATGCAAAAAATGTGGGAAAAATAACTTTAATATTTTTTCATGCTTAAATAAAAATATGGAAACAAAATCAAAAGGAAAAAATGGAAAATGACAAGTAAAACTCAAAATGGGCCAGGGGGTGCATGTGAAATGCAGTTTGGGCCTCTCACCCCTTGGCTGGTTGAATTGCAGAGGAGCAGCAGCAGACTTTGAAATTACCAATACATTGACAGCTTGGCGGCGTTCCGGCTTAACCTGTCTTCTGGGACCATAAACAACACTGGCTTCCTTTTTGAAAAGCTTCTTCTCAACACTCGCAGCGGCACCTTTCTGTATCTTCCCTGACTTGATACCAGCTTCTATCCTCTCACCAGTCAAAATCAAATATGTAAACCCAGCAGAAGAATTACCAATCAGATGGTTAAAGAACGGACTAGACAAGGTCCCTAAGAACATATCAACAAGTTCACGGTCAGTCAAAGGTGGCTGCACCCTGCCATCCAGATCTCTCCACTTTTGCGCATACTCCTTGAATCCTTCGCCCGTTCCTAGTGACATACCCTGAAGTTGGGTACGCGTAGGAGCGAGGTCAGAATTGTACTGATATTGTTTATAAAATGCGGTGGCCAAGTCTTCCCAGTTTCAGATACTGGCTCCATCCAGCTGATAGAACCACTCGAGTTGAGCCCCAGAAAGGCTATCCTGAAAGAAATGGATCCAAAGGTTCTTGTCTGCAGTGTAAGGTTGGATCTTCCTTACATATGATCTGAGATGCATTTTCGGGCAGGACAGCCCGTCATACCTTACAAAAATTGGCACTTTGAACTTCGGGGGGATCACAATTCCAGCAACTAATCCCAAGTCTTCGAAATCTAAGCCGGGAACTCTCTGCAGCTCCATAGCTGCCAACCTGTCTTCCAAACCCTTGTATTTATCATCAGCAGGCGGGTATTGTTGATCAGAGTAGTCTTCGTCCTCTTCAGCCTCCTCTTCCTCAACCTCGGATTCGGAAGGTACTGCAGCCGCATTCCCTTTACTGGTTCCCTCCTCAGAAGTAGGGGAAATTCAAGCACTCTTCAGGCTTCACCCTCAAACCTTCTCCCTAGGGTAGCCACCCCGATACTCTTCTTCTTCTTTTTCACTTGGTCTTTGTTCCCTAGCAGGGCTTTCAGATCTTCCTGACCCTTAGCCAAGGTCATCAGGAGTTGTTGAAACTGTGCGTTTTGAGACTGCAAGTCCTTGACCGTTTGCTCGAGATCCATCCTACTGAAATAAACAGCAGAAAGATAAGGAAACCTGGTGTGGAGACCTGCTTATGCACATGATGAATGGTATGCTTATGAATGCAATGCATTCAAGGATTTAGAACATTAAAAATTGTTGCAAACAAAAAAGAACGCACGTCATATTAATAAGAAGAAATTTGTCAGTACATAGATGCCCCATGGGCCAAATATTACAAAAACTTCTCAAGGTAAAAAGACATTGTACATCCTCTTTGGTGCGATGTAGGTGTTGAGGGTCTCTTCCTCATGGAGTCGGCGGGTGAGCTCTAGAACCTTCTTCTCGCTGGCGTAGAAGCTGGCTTCAAAAGTGTTCTGTTCCTCCTTAAGTTGGATCCAACTCTTCTGCATCTCCTCCCACGATGTAGGCATGTCAGGATATAGGATGGTGTAGGGAACCTCTCCTTCCTTGACGGGCTCTTTAATCACAGGGAGAACATGAGGATAAGGCATCATTAGACTCTAGGCTTGGGCTCGTACCCACTTGAGGTAAGGCTCAAGAGGGATGGAGTTCTTGTGCCCCAGTGTCTTGCTGTCAACTTTGTTAGGCATCCTCCAAGCTCTGATGAATCTTTGGCGAAGTCCTTGCGCATCGTTGTCGAAGTCAAAAACTAGGTCAGGAATCAACATGTCGTGAGGGCCATATCTTTGTGCATATCCAAATTGCCTCAAAGCTAGACAAGGGTTGTAGGTAATGCCCCCTATAATACCAAGTAATGGAACATTAGGGAACTCTCCACAACGATCGACGATGATGACATTTTCTCTGGACCGAGAACACCAATGTACATCAGAGTGAGTGAGGGTCATCAATCGTTGTGACCACCTTAAGCCTTGGTCATTCTTCAGGACAGAATGTGGAAGGTGCGAAATAAACCACCTTGTAAGGAGAGGAGTACAACACATGAGAACACCCCTCTTTCTCATTGTTCGAGTGTAAAATGAGTGAAGAATGTCCCCAAGCAATGTTGGTATTGGATTTCCGGATAAGAAGATCTTGACGGCGTTGATATCTACAAGCTGGTCAGGATTTGGGAACAAGACCAACCCATAGATAAGGAGGGCCACAATTTCTTCAAAGGCTTGTAGGTCCAATGAATTCCAACACTCTTGTGCCTTCTCAAACAAGAATTTGGCTAAGAAACCTTTGACACCGCTTCTAGTTTTCCAATGCCCCTTGATGTCAGATGGCTGTAGATGTAGTGCTCGAGCAACATCTTCAGGCTTTGGTTCCTTTTCTGTACCGTTGAAAGGTAGTTGATTAAGGATAGGAATTCTCAGGAGTTGAGAAAATTCCTCCAAAGTGAGCACCAACTGGTAGTCAGGGAAAGTGAAACAGTGGTGAAGAGGGTCAAAGAACTGGAATAGCACCTTCATCATGTCCTCTTCAATGTTGGTGCTGACTAAGCTGAGCAGTCTACCATGCCTTTCACTGAAGGGAGAGCTTTCCAGAATTCTTGATGTGAGCTCCTTGAGTTGAGGAGGGATTCTCACAAGGTTGACTTGGATGGTTTTTCTTCGAAGAATTTCCATGACCTACAAAACAAGAACAAAGATGAAGATCTAAACCCTTGAAATGGTCAGTGTATGCATATGATGCTTTATGATGTTCATGATGTATGCACAAACATATGTACAAGCAAATCACACAAAAACCCTAGTTTCAGGCTTGCATGGAGTTTCATAGGTAAGTACCCTCTTGAGTGTAGTTGGCTTAAAATCCTGCCCTATAAATAGTAACCGGGTTCTAAGGAGCTCAATATCATTGGATTGTTTTCATTGTTCATTGTTTTGGTTTAGCCACTTAACTAGCGACCAAAATATTCCAAGAAAACAACCCTCAATGAGTGTAGTATCGAGTATCTACCAACTTCGGACTGCACCAAAGTCGGTCATCTCACTACCCCTAATGAAAGGCCAAGATGGTCAAGTAAGGTTCTAGGTCATTAGTGCTTAGTGACATCACTCAGCGGCCCCGTACTCTCCTTGATTGAACTCAAGGGTTACCAGTACTCACAAATATGTCGCACTAATATAGCTATTGCTTCAACCGTGTCGGTATACCCCGCACAGTTTCCACAACATATTGCTATCTATGAATGTTTCCCCAAATCCGGGTATAGGATTGCAAACCCAAACAAGAGAGTCAAGATATAAAGCAATCAAAACAAACAATTAGTCATGCAAGAGGGTGATCTAAGCCCTAAGGTTACTCCACTTTAAAGTTCTCCCCAGCAGAGTCGCCAGTTCTGTGATACGGTGGGAGAACTGACTTGAGTTTTTGCGTTTGTTTTTGCAAATGTTTCGGTTGAGCAAGAGTCGCCACCGACTTTTTATTTTATCCTAAGGAAAGGTTAAAAAGCACAGCAAAAACCTTTGAGATGTTTTCTTGGGTTCGGGGAGTAGATTATAGAAAGGGAAGGTATTAGCACCCTTTCTATCCATGGTTATCCATGGGCTCTTAGTTACTTGCTTAGATCAACTTGCCTTGATTTTCAATTGTTTGAAATGGTGCTTTCAATTGTTTGAAATGGTGCTTTGTGTGTGGGTTTTGAAAAATGTTTTGAAAAGAGGCCAATGTGGTGGCAACCTTTGTAATGATCCATGTTGGGATGTATACAAAGGTGTATGTCTTTTGAAAAGTTTTTAATTGTTTTAGAAAGTGTGTTGTGATGTGTGGTTTTGAAAAATAGACAAGTGTTTTTGTTTGGAAAGTTGGCAAGCAACCAAGAGCTATCTACCCTAAATTTCTCAAAGATTTTTGCTATGTTTTAACCCTTTTAACAATTTTGTTCCACCATTGTGATTGGTGGACAATCTTGTGTTAGGATGTAAACGGGACGGGCACGGGTCATCGTTTAGACCATGATTGCAATGGTGCCAAGTATCTTTGGGCAATTTCCTTTAAGGGACTTGATCATTTTTAGGTAACTTTTGAAAGCGTCATCGAGGGACTATGATCATTTGATTGTTTTGTTTTTGCCAAAGATACCTAACATGCAATATGGCCCATTATTGAAGGCAACAAGTGGAATACCCTAGGGGTGCAAGTGTGATTAGTGTTGTCCATTTTCATTCTTGTTTATCTTGAATTTAGGTCAAACTATTTGTTGTTTTTGATTTGCATACAAACCCTAATTCTAACATGGCATAATTAGAAAGCTTTTAAATGCGAAAAATAAAAGGTCCTAAGTTATTACAACACAATATATGGGATGGGGGATACAAATGTTCAAATGGGGATATTTTGCCAAGAAAATAAATTCTAACTATTACATCAAATTGAAATTCTACAAGGGATCTAATTGCACAAGTATTAAATAAAATAAAAATAAATATGCAAAAATGCAAAAATGGTTTTCATATGTATGTAAAAAAGTATTTATCATGTGTCAAATAAACAAAAATAAAAATAAATTAATTTTGGTTTTTTTTTTGGTATTTAGGGCAAAACCCTAATTTTATAAATAAAAAGTATTTATTATATAATATATGCAATATTTATTAATTATGTACAAAAAATAAAACAAAAAATAAATAAAAGAAGGTATTTTGTAAAAAGGTATTTTTGAGGTCAAAATATTAATAAAAATAAAATGTATTAATTCTTTGTATTTTCCCTAAATATACTAATAAATATATAAGTATTTTACATTATTTATTAAATATATATTATATGTACAAAAATAAAATATTTAATATTATTAAAAAATATATTTATTATAAAATGTTTTCAAGAGATAACATAAAATAAAAATCAGAAATAAAATATGTTTGTATTATTTTTTTAGTTATTTTAAATAATAGTATATTTATGTTTATTTATATACAAAACTAAATAAAGCCAAATAAATATCAAATAAAATGCAAAAAATGTGGGAAAAATAAATTTAATATTTTTTCATGCTTAAATAAAAATATGGAAACAAAATCAAAAGGAAAAAATGGAAAATGACAAGTAAAACTCAAAATGGGTCAGAGGGGTGCATGTGAAATGTAGTGGTGTGAAAAGGAAAAACAAATCTCAGGCCCAGCCCAAGACTCTGTCTTCTTCAACCTCCAGCATCTTTGTACAAAACACGTGCTTCTGTTGTCTCAAGATTCTTGGACTTTTAGCACAAACTCACAACATGAAAAATGTTAAGCATCAAGCCACGATTCCATACATATAAAAAACTTAACCTAACTCTCAGAAATGAGAGAGAATTTCTCCATCCCTAATTCTTAACCTAAGTTTTTGTCAATGTTCAGGTCTCAAATTCTCTCAGCACATGCAATATAAATGGAAAGTAAAGATATGTATAGCTTCAGGGGCATGAGTAGAACATTTTTCATTCACAAACTTAGAGCTAACTCTTCCTATATTGAGAGATAGAAGTCCATGAACTTACCTGTTCAGCTTGGGTCGTGTCTGACAATGGAGGCACTTTCAAGGCAAAGTGAGGATTGGTACAGCTTGCTTGAAGTTCAGGGATGCTATTCCAACCTTTAACTTGCTTTAAAACCAATTGAATCAAGCTATGACAATCAACCTGTAAAACAGAAAAAATGAAAATGGTGAAGTGGGTTAGGGGTGTTACAGGTCGTGTCCAATGCTTGGGATAGCTTGTGTATGTGGTATGGAATGTGTATGAACTGGATTTAGCAAGAATGCACGAATGGATTGGCTTATGGAAGTCCAACTGCAGAGGTCACTCTGTTTTCTGTAGTGGGAGGGTGTTTTGAGGTTTGATGATGTTTGGAAGGTGTTTGGCTCGTGCCTTAGCTCAGTGATGTTATTTGGAAGGTGTACAATAAGTTTGTATTAGCTTCTGTTAGCAGAAATGAGAGTTGGTTCAAGTTATGTCAAGTTACTTCTAACTTAAGCAAGAAATGGCAAGTTGGTTTCTAGGCCAGTACAATGCCTCTATCTATGCTGCACATTGAGTCTTGATTAGTGGGATATGTCTATGCCTTTGTGCCTCAAAGATCTGCATTGTACCTCATAGATTGCAAAGTTGACATAAAGTAACACTTTACAAAAATGGATAATATGCTTTTTCTTATTAAGGCTTAATCTTGTATGCAATGCTTAAACACACAAGATAAGACTTAAACATGAAGGATTTGCATTAAATTTATGAGTGTGGATGGGATAAAAGACCTGTAATCTAGCTTAGAGCATGCTGAGTTCAAAAATGCAAAGTTATGGACATGTAAATTGGTCATGAACAAAGTGAGTTTTTCCCATATTGCCAAATTCGATTCTCCCTAACCACAAGGCTGTTTGATGAGTTCTTGGATATTTTGGAAAGATTGGAATGTGTACTACAATCCATCTTCGTAATGAAAATTGAAATTCCAAGTGGAAGCATGTGAAAAGTGGCCATGAAGTTAGGCAAAAATCCTGCCTAGAATAGGTCAAAATTTTTCTAAGTTAAGAATGTTTTGCACCCTTGTTCCAAAAATCATAACTTGAGCTAAAAGCTTCTTTTGAAGAAACTTTGTGAATCAAAGTTGTAGATTTTGTAATGGACTACAACTTTCATGTTTTGACTTTTGTCTGAATCCAAATGCATCTTAGTGTAAAAAAGGGACAAAGTTAGGAAAAAATTAGGGATTTTCATAACTTAGAAAAATTCTAAGTTATGAAAATTCTTCATTTCAAACCCTAATTTGTGATTTTTGATTTCTTGATGAACAAGTTTCATGTTTTGACATGTTTTAATGAAAAATGAATCTTGACACTTGATTTTGACTAAAAAGTCAAAGTTTGACTTTTCAGTATACAGTCAAAAATTGATCAATTGACTGGAAAATTCATCTGTCCATCTTGTGCATCTGGGATCTTTTGAACTTGTTGAACATGTCAAGACAATTCCATTGGGTCTTTGAGTCCATATGTGAGCTTGGTTTGCCATTGTCTAGGTCAAACAATCAAAAATTGCCTTTGTGCAGTCAAAACCCTAAAAATGACCATTTTGCCCTTTTGGTGATCTGATCAAATTTCTTGTGGAATTGTGATCCAAACTTGACCAAATGGTTTATATGAGTTCAAAATGTTGATGTGGGTCAAATTTCATGAGGTTTGACTGTCAATTGACTACATTTGACTTTTTCCCCAATACAGTTGATTTCTAGGTCAACTGTCCAATTGACTGGGCAAAGTTTGGAATCAAGACTTGAAACTTGGTATGGATAAACTTGGGAGTCCAATATGAAGCATGAAAGTCACTTTAGGCATTTTAGGTCAAAACATCTTGGTGCAAACACAAACCCTAATTTGGGTTAACAGTGCAAGGAGAAGTCTTGAGCAGAGGAAACCCTAGCTGGATCTTGAGCTCCAAGGGTCTTGTGGTGAGAAAATATTGAGGAAATGGGAGGGAAAATTTTGGGGTATAACAGTTGCCCCTGTTCAATCTTCTTGAACCTGAAGAGTTAGATTGGCAAGTTTGCCTTTCGCGACTCGAGGGTAAAAGGAGATTGGACACTAGAGTGCCTGGAAATTTGCACTCGCATGCTGGAGTATCAGCAAAGTGATGGTGGGAATGGGCTTATAGATGCCATTTGGAGATAGGATGGATAGGAAGATGGGCTTGTAGATGCCATTTGGAGACGTGACAGAATCTTGTCGGGAATGGGCTTATAGATGCCATTTGAAAGTGTTGATCGCGTAAGAGATTCCTTAGCGAGAACTTGCGTACTTTGAGAAAGGAAGATGTTTACTGGCTTGTTACAGGTGTTGATCTTCAGTCTCTTCATGCAGATATGCCCTGGCTAGATACAGGTATCGAATCTACAATTGGTTGCTCACAGATGTGCCCTGGCTAGATACAGGTATCGAATCTGGAACTGTTGTCTACAGATGTGCCCTGGCTGGATACAGGTATTGAATCTGGAATTAGTTGCTCACAGATGTGCCCTGGCTGGATACAGGTATCGAATCTGGAATTGCAAAAGGTTGGTAGAGATAGCTTTCCCGGCTGGATACAGGTGTAGACCTCTGACCTGAGAACGAAAGATAATTTCCTGGTCTGTTACAGGGATTGATCTTCAAATCTCTTCACGTAGATAATTTCCTGGCTTGTTACAGGTGTTAATCTACAATCAGTCGCTCACAGATATGCCCTGGCTAGATACAGGAATCGAATCTGGAGTTGTGATAGTTGACAGTAATCATCTTTGGATTGATCTTTTTCCTGAAAAGGCAAAACATCAGTTGTATGCAATGTCATGATGTGCATGATGCTCAAAATGAGATAGTGTTGTATGCACTTTATCATGTATGCAAGCAGGATGTATGAAATGTGAAATGTCTATGAATGTATTTTTGTCTAGGAAAATAAATCCTTGACGAACGGCCGGGGAATCAAATCCTGGGCTGACGGTGAAAAGTAGAATTCTTTGTTCCGCTGGAGATAATGGTTGCAAGAATAAACCGGTAGGAGAAGATGACTTCGTTGGGGAATAAACTTTGTTGGAGAGATTACTCTAAGGGGAGTTACTCTGTGGGAAGAGATACCTTGCCGAGGTTTTGATGAGAACTCTGCTGGGGATAGGAAGAACTTCGCTGAGGACGATCTTTCTGTGGTTATTAGCTGAGGATAACCCAGTTATAAGCTCCTGTGAGAAATAACTTTGAATAAAGTCTGGGAGAGACGTCCGTACTCTGCAGGGGATAAGCTTCCAGAATCTACTGGGGGTAAGCTTCAAGACCTGCTGGGGATATGGATTCTACTTTCCTGGGGAAACTTTCAGACTGTACTGGGGTGTTGGTATTCCGCCGGGGAACAATCTTAGATTAAGACTGCCGGGGATGCTTGTTGAGGAATGTCTATACTCCGCTGGGGAATGCTGAGATATTCTGGGGATGCTTAAATTCCTTAAGGCTGACAGTGGATTATCTCTGCTTGGGGAGAGTATTGCTGACTTTCTGGGACTACTCTGTGGGGAATTGAGGTAACCTGGTTTCATTCTTCAACTGAACTTACCTTGGTACCTTGGTGACAGAGTAACTAGATTGCTTGGATAATTCAAAATTGCCCCTGTTTCTGATGTTACCTGTAATTAATCCTTTGTCTCGCATGCAAGTATTTATGATTAACAATTAATGTCAAATGCATATATCAAAAATGAACATTGGACGTTCTTCGCAAAACAAAACAGAAAAATGGATGACTTGTCTGAAAAATTGAACTTGTATTGATTTTGAGATTTGCCTGAAAATAGGCGTTTTTGTACAAGAGGCTGACGTCCTGGTAAGAGAACACCGCTGAACAACATAGAGTTTATACAATTTTGAAAAAGGAAAACAAAACAGCCATGTGAAAAATCCCACTGGGTTCCAACTCCGCTATTGCCTTTATGTCTTCAAGCGTCTCATGAATTTGCTGCTTAGTTGAAGATGAAGCTGATTGATCGATGTCGTCTGACCCTGATAGTTGATACCGAATTCTGGATGCCAGGTGATCCAATGAGACATAGTATTACGCTTTATCCCTAACTTTTGCCTGGACCGCCCTTTCGGGTTTTCAGTCCACCGGGATACCCATTTTTACCCAAGCCGCCTTTTCAGGTTTTCGACTTGTCGGGTGTACAGATTTTTTTCATTTTCATCCCTTATTTTACCCGAACCCTTTTTGGTTCGCCGGGAAGCCCTTATTTTTGCCTAGGCGTGTCAACCTAGCGGGTCTTTTTATTCATGCGTAGTATCTTTTTACTATGTCTGCATTAGCGGGGTGAGGAAGGTCGTCACCATCCATGGTGGTTAGAATCATGGCTCCTCCTGAGAAGATATGTTTAACCACAAATGGCCCTTCGTACGTAGGGGTCCATTTGCCCCTGGGATCACTTTGAGGAAGAATAATGCGCTTGATTACCAGGTCTCCGACTTGATACTCCTGTCGTCTGACTTTCTTGTTAAATGCCCTGATCATCTGTTTTTGGTACGTTTGACCATGACAAATAGCAGTAAGTCTCTTTTCGTCAATTAGGTTTAACTGATCAAGCCGAGTCTGGATCCAGTCATCTTCGCTCAAGTCTGCATCTTTCATTATCCAGAGAGAGGGTATCTGGACTTCAATAGGCAAGACTGCCTCCATGCCATAGACCAAGGAAAAGGGAGTTGCCCCTGTCGACGTTCGTGCTGAGGTGCGGTAACCATGAAGAGCAAACGGTAACATTTCGTGCCAATCTTTGTAGGTCACTGTCATCTTCTGCACAATCTTCTTGATATTCTTATTCGCTGCTTCCACAGCCCCATTCATTTTTGGCCGGTAGGGAGAAGAGTTGTGGTGCTGTATCTTGAATTGCTCGCAGAGCTCAGTGATCATCTTGTTGTTAAGATTGGTACCATTGTCCATAATGATCCTCTTAGGTACACTGTATCGACAGATCAGGTTGTGCCGAATGAATCGTGCCACGACGCTCTTGGTTACAGTGGCGTAGGAAGCTGCTTCAACCCACTTTATGAAGTAATCAATCGCTACCAAGATGAAGCGATGCCCGTTGGATGCCGTTGGTTGGATCTCGCCGATCATATCAATGCCCCACATTGCAAAAGGCCAAGGTGCCGTCAGGACGTTCAGAGGCACCAGAGGGATATGCACCTTATCAGCATAAATCTGGCATTTATGACAAGTTCGAGAATGTTGGTAACAGTCGGCTTCCATTGTGGACCAGAAATATCCCGCCCGAAGGATTTTCTTTGCCATGGTATGTCCACTGGAATGTGTTCCGAATGTACCTTCATGAAGCTCTGCCATGATCTTCTCTGCTTCAGTCTTATCCACACAACGCAGTAGGGTTGAGTCATGGTTTTGCTTGTAGAGGATGCCATTGTTGAGGAAGAACTTTGCTGCGAACCTTCTCAGAAACTTCTTGTCATTAACAGATGCACCCTCAGGGTATTCTTGAGCTTCCAAGTACCTCTTTACTTCATGATACCAGGGTTTTTCTGTTACCTCTTCAGCTTCGAGATCGCAGCAGTATGCAGGTTCGTCCAATTTCCAGATAATGATCCGGGAGACTCATTGTCCCGTTTGACTTTGAACATAGAAGACACCGTAGCCAACGCGTCCGCTAACTGATTCTCCTCTCTTGGGAAGTGTTCAAAAGTTATTTCTTCGAAGTGGGGAAGCAATGTCAGCACATACTCCTTGTAAGGAATAAGATTCGGGTGTTTCGTATCCCACTCGCCTTTGATCTGATTGATCACGAGAGCGGAATCTCCGAAGACACTTAGAAACTTGATCCTTAAGTCAATTGCAGCTTGAAGACCCATGATACATGCTTCATACTCCGCCATGTTGTTAGTGCAGTTGAAACATAACCGAGCGGTGAGTGGAGTATGAGTGCCTTTAGGGGATATGATCACAGCGCCAATACCGTTACCCAAAGCGTTCGAGGCTCCGTCAAAATGCATAGACCATCGGGATCCTTCTTCAGGTCCTTCATCTGGTCCAGGTACTTCACAATCAGTCACTACCATGATATCCTCGTCTGGAAATTCAAAGTTCAACGACTGGTAATCGTCCACAGGCTGGTGTGCCAAATGGTCTGCCAATACACTTCCTTTGATTGCTTTCTGAGTCGTGTATTGGATGTCATATTCCGTCAAGATCATTTAACATCTTGCTATTCTTCCGGACAGAGCGGGCTTTTCGAATATGTACTTGATTGGATCCATTTTTGAAATCAACAGAGTAGTGTGAGTCAACATATATTGTCTCATCCGGCGAGCCGCCCATACCAGAGCGCATCAAGTTTTCTCGAGCAGTGAGTACCGAGTCTCACAGTCGGTAAACTTTTTGCTCAGGTAATAAATAGCGTGCTCTTTTCGGCCAGACTCGTCATGCTGCCCCAGCACACACCCCATTGAGTTGTCAAGTACTGTCAAGTATAGTATTAGAGGTCTCCCTTCAACCGGTGGCATAAGAATGGGTGGTTCTTGGAGATACTCTTTGATCTTTTCGAAAGCAGCCTGACATTCATCGTTCCAACGTACTACTTGATCTTTCTTCAGCAATTTGAAGATTGGTTCACAGGTAGCAGTTAGATGTGAGATGAATCGGGCAATGTAGTTCAACCGTCCTAGAAAACCTCTAACTTCTTTCTCTGTCTTGGGAGCTGGCATCTCCTGTATGGCTTTCACCTTGGCAGGATCCACTTGAATACCTTTGTCGCTTACAATGAAACCTAGTAGTTTTCCAGATCTCACCCCAAAGGTGCATTTGTTTGGGTTCAACCTTAGCTTGTACAACTTCAGACGGTCAAACAGCTTCCGTAGATGGTCAAGGTGTTCCTCCTCAGTTTGGGACCTTGCAATCATATCATCGACATACACTTCTATCTCGTGATGGATCATATCATGAAATAAAGCAACCATGGCACGTTGGTAAGTTGCCCCAGCATTTTTCAATCCAAATGGCATGACCTTGTAGCAAAAGGTGCCCCACTGAGTAACGAAAGTGGTCTTCTCCATATCTTCGGGAGCCATCTTGATCTGATTATAACCGGAGAAGCCGTCCATGAAGGAGAAAACTTTATGCTGAGCAGTATTGTCAACCAGAACGTCGATATGAGGCAGAGGGAAATCATCCTTGGGGATGGCCCTGTTCAAATCCCTGTAATCAACACACATTCGGACCTTGCCATCTTTCTTCGGTACTGGAACCACGTTGGCAACCCATTGAGGGTAAGAAGTCACTGCTAGAAATCCGGCATCAAATTGTTTTATAACCTCAACTTTGATTTTCTCGGACATCTCTGGACGCATACGGCAGACCTTTTGTTTTACCGGAGGACAGTCTTCCTTGGTAGGCAGGTGATGAACCACAATGTCGGCATCCAAACCAGGCATGTCTTCGTAAGACCAAGCAAAGATTTCCATGTAGTCACGCAACATCTGAATCAACAGTTGCTTCACATTAAGCTCTAGATTGGCGCCGATCTTGACTTCCTTTCTATCTGTCTCCGTACCTAGATTTACCGTTTCCACTGGCTCTTCATGTGGCTGAATGGCCCTCTCCTCCTGGAGTAGCAGTCTTGCAAGTTCCCCAGGCACTTCGCAATCATCTTCACCTTCGTCCTCGGCTAAGTTGATTGGATTTTCGAAGTCATAACTGGCAGTAGCAGAGTCGTTACTAGTGAGATCCAGAGTGGATTGGAACCTGTATAAGTGAGTGTGTGTAAATATAGCTGTTTTGCAATATATGATAAGGAAAGAAAAGGAGCACAAGATTTGAAATGCAACAAACGTCCAATGTTTTGATTAATGATATATGAAAATGTCATACAAAAGCCCTCACAAATGGAGCCACGGTGCCCCGGGTAGGACACCGAGCCATAAAAGTTTCAACACATTGTTTGTTACAAATTGAAAACAAAAGAGTTTATTACTGAGTGACAAAAGTAATAGGGGTGAAGTCTTTGGCAGTCCAGTTGCTTGGTCCATTGTCGGTTGTTGGGTAGATCCAGCTGTCAAATTCTGATTCTTCCATGCCGTCTTCAATAGCATTCACTCCCGGGTTGGTGATGAACACAGGAGGTCTTCCAATCCTTGCTTTGTGAACAGCCCTCTGAGCCTCTACAGTGAAACCCAACCCAAACTTGTCAGTCTTTGGAGTGAAGTCAGGAAGTCGACCCCAGTTTGCGCACTCGCCCTTCTCAATCACAGCCCGGGCATCCTTTAAGGAAGCCATCTTTAAAGGAGGGTCTTCAATCACAGTTTCTGCTGATGCCAACGTCTGAGGCACCTCTTCAAAGTGTTGAAAGGGGGTTTCAATGAATTCTCCATCCATTTCTATGTACCGGAACGAGTTTAGGTGGCTGACCATATACTCTTCTTCCCCCTGCACTGTGACAATCTTTCCTCTGACCGGGTACTTAAGCTTTTGATGTAGTGTGGAGGTCACAGCTCCGGCCTTGTGAATCCATGGGCGACCCAGCAAACAAGAGTAGGATGGACGGATATCCATCACATAGAAAGTAGAATCAAACACCTGAGAACCAACCCTGATTGGGATGTCAACTTCGCCATGTACCATCCTTTTCGAACCGTCAAAGGCTCGGACAACAATGTTACTAAGCTTGAGCTCCAAACCCTCACAATCTAACCTGTCTAAGGCTTTCTTGGGCAATACTTTCAATGAATAACCGGTGTCTACCAACACATGGGCAAGAGTAGTGCCCCTGCATTCAATAGAGACATGCAGGGCGTCATTATGGTTCTTTCCTTTTACAGTTAGATCGGCGTTAGAAAAGCCCAGCCCGTTATCAGCAGTCAAGTTGGCCACACAATCAGTAAATTGATCAGCAGATGTTTCTTGCGGCAGATGAGCTGTCTTCAGGAAGGAGATCAGGGCCTTTGCATGGGCCTCTGAACATAACAGCAGTGATAACATAGAAATTTTTGATGGGGTGTGCCCCAACTGCTCAACAACATTGAAATCACTTTTCTTGATAATCTTGAGAATTTCCTCCATCTCTTGCTGGGAGGCTTCAACAGCGGTTGTCTTCGGCGCCTCCGTCAAGGCAGGCAAATCAGCATCAACCCCTTTGCCCCGAGCATTAGAGGACTCGGCGGCAGGGGTAGAAACAGGAACTTGATTTGGAAGGGAAACATGCACACTTGCGGGTGTGATGATAAGAGGTTTCTGAATAACTGGAGGCGAAATATCCGGTGAAAACAACCTACCACTGCGAGTAATCTTGGCAGACCCGATGATGTTGCTGACACCGGTACTTGTATCAAACTTTTGCTTCACTCCAAGCACATAAACATCTTCACCATAGTGCCATAGGGCAGCTTTGTCGGATGTATAGGGGAGGGGCCCCGGAACTGTAATGATGATGGGAGCAAACTTCTGAGTGGACATAATTTTGACTGGCTTCTTGGAAGGAGCTTTGGGAGGTTTGTTGAAAATAGTGACAATAGAAACTTCTTCGGTAGGGACAGCAGGAACGACGATTTTCTCAAATAAGATCTCTTTGCTATCCATCAGGCTTTGGATACCTGATTTTAGCAAAGGACAACCAAAAGGGGAAACAACACATAGGAGGCAATCTTCACCACATCCCGGAAATAAACCGGCTAGCAACAGATTCCTTTTAACAGTTGATAACGGAGTAACAATCTCTTCCACGGAGGCTACATATCGGTCTTCTTCCACAGCGTTCACTCTATGCTGGGGCATGGGAGCAGTCACAACATTGGGCCTTTCAGGCGCCTTAAATTGTATTTCCTTAGCATCAATAAGGTCTTGGACCTTATTCCTCAGCGCAACGGGCGTTGGGGTTGTACTTCGGAGAAGCTGTGTTCACTACCTTCAGAGCTTCTTTGACAGTTACCAAATTGGTTGATAGTAGTTGCGGCAAAATCTGAGACAGGGTCATGCTAAGCCGAGTGTACTGCCTTTTGGGCCTCTCACCCCTTGGCTGGTTGAATTGCTGAGGAGCAGCAGCAGGCTTTGAAATTACCAATGCATTGACAGCTTGGCGGCGTTCCGGCTTAACCTGTCTTCTGGGACCATAAACAGCACTGGCTTCCTTTTTGAAAGGCTTCTTCTCAACACTCGCAGCGGCACCTTTCTGTATCTTCCCTGACTTGATACCAGCTTCTATCCTCTCACCAGTCAAAATCAAATCTGTAAACCCAGCAGAAGAATTACCAATCAGATGGTTAAAGAACGGACTAGACAAGGTCCCTAAGAACATGTCAACAAGTTCACGGTCAGTCAAAGGTGGCTGCACCCTGCCAGCCAGATCTCTCCACTTTTGCGCATACTCCTTGAATCCTTCGCCCGTTCCTAGTGACATACCCTGAAGTTGGGTACGCGTAGGAGCGAGGTCAGAATTGTACTGATATTGTTTATAAAATGCGGTGGCCAAGTCTTCCCAGTTTCGGATACTGGCTCCATCCAGCTGATAGAACCACTCGAGTTGAGCCCCAGAAAGGCTATCCTGAAAGAAATGGATCCAAAGGTTCTTGTCTGCAGTGTAAGGTTGGATCTTCCTTACATATGATCTGAGATGCATTTTCGGGCAGGACAGCCCGTCATACCTTACAAAAACTGGCACTTTGACTTCGGGGGGATCACAATTCCAGCAACTAATCCCAAGTCTTCGAAATCTAAGCCGGGAACTCTCTGCAGCTCCATAGTTGCCAACCTGTCTTCCAAACCCTTGTATTTATCATCAGCAGGCGGGTATTGTTGATCAGAGTAGTCTTCGTCCTCTTCAGCCTCCTCTTCCTCAACCTCGGATTCGGAAGGTACTGCAGCCGCATTCCCTTTACTGGTTCCCTCCTCAGAAGTAGGGGAAATTCAAGCACTCTTCAGGCTTCACCCTCAAACCTTCTCCCTAGGGTAGCCACCCCGATTCTCTTCTTCTTCTTTTTCACTTGGTCTTTGTTCCCCAGCAGGGCTTTCAGATCTTCCTGACCCTTAGCCAAGGTCATCAGGAGTTGTTGAAACTGTGCGTTTTGAGACTGCAAGTCCTTGACCGTTTGCTCGAGATCCATCCTACTGAAATAAACAGCAGAAAGATAAGGAAACCTGGTGTGGAGACCTGCTTATGCACATGATGAATGGTATGCTTATGTATGCAATGCATTCAAGGATTTAGAACATTAAAAATTTTTGCAAACAAAAAAGAACGCACGTCATATTAATAAGAAGAAATTTGTCAGTACATAGATGCCCCATGGGCCAAATATTACAAAAACTTCTCAAGGTAAAAAGACATTGTGCATCCTCTTTGGTACGATGTAGGTGTTGAGGGTCTCTTCCTCATGGAGTCGGCGGGTGAGCTCTAGAACCTTCTTCTCGCTGGCGTAGAAGCTGGCTTCAAAAGTGTTCTGTTCCTCCTTAAGTTGGATCCGACTCTTCTGCATCTCCTCCCACGATGTAGGCATGTCAGGATATAGGATGGTGTAGGGAACCTCTCCTTCCTTGACGGGCTCTTTAATCACAGGGAGAACATGAGGATAAGGCATCATTAGACTCTGGGCTCGGGCTCGTACCCACTTGAGGTAAGGCTCAAGAGGGATGGAGTTCTTGTGCCCCAGTGTCTTGCTGTCAACTTTGTTAGGCATCCTCCAAGCTCTGATGAATCTTTGGCGAAGTCCTTGCGCATCGTTGTCGAAGTCAAAAACTAGGTCAGGAATCAACATGTCGTGAGGGCCATCTCTTTGTGCATATCCAAATTGCCTCAAAGCTAGACAAGGGTTGTAGGTAATGCCCCCTATAATACCAAGTAATGGAACATTAGGGAACTCTCCACAATGATCGACGATGATGACATTTTCTCTGGACCGAGAACACCAATGTACATCAGAGTGAGTGAGGGTCATCAATTGTTGTGACCACCTTAAGCCTTGGTCATTCTTCAGGACAAATTGTGGAAGGTGCGAAATAAACCACCTTGCAAGGAGAGGAGTACAGCACATGAGAACACCCCTCTTTCTCATTGTTCGAGTGTAAAATGAGTGAAGAATGTCCCCAAGCAATGTTGGTATTGGATTTCCGGATAAGAAGATCTTGACGGCGTTGATATCTACAAGCTGGTCAGGATTTGGGAACAAGACCAACCCATAGATAAGGAGGGCCACAATTTCTTCAAAGGCTTGTAGGTCCAATGAATTCCAACACTCTTGTGCCTTCTCAAACAAGAATTTGGCTAAGAAACCTTTGACACCGCTTCTAGTTTCCCAATTCCCCTTGATGTCAGATGGCTGTAGATGTAGTGCTCGAGCAACATCTTCAGGCTTTGGTTCCTTTTTCGTACCGTTGAAAGGTAGTTGATTAAGGATAGGAATTCTCAGGAGTTGAGAAAATTCCTCCAAAGTGAGCACTAACTGGTAGTCAGGGAAAGTGAAACAGTGGTGAAGAGGGTCAAAGAACTGGAATAGCACCTTCATCATGTCCTCTTCAATGTTGGTGTTGACTAAGCTGAGCAGTCTGCCATGTCTTTCACTGAAGGGAGAGCTTTCCGGAATTCTTGATGTGAGCTCCTTGAGTTGAGGAGGGATTCTCACAAGGTTGACTTGTATGGTTTTTCTTCGAAGAATTTCCATGACCTACAAAACAAGAACAAAGATGAAGATCTAAACCCTTGAAATGGTCAGTGTATGCATATGATGCTTTATGATGTTCATGATGTATGCACAAACATATGTACAAGCAAATCACACAAAAACCCTAGTTTCAGGCTTGCATGGGGTTTCATAGGTAAGTACCCTCTTGAGTGTAGTTGGCTTAAAATCCTGCCCTATAAATAGTAACCGGGTTCTAAGGAGCTCAATATCATTGGATTGTTTTCATTGTTCATTGTTTTGGTTTAGCCACTTAACTAGCGACCAAAATATTCCAAGAAAACAACCCTCAATGAGTGTAGTATCGAGTATCTACCAACTTCGGACTGCACCAAAGCCGGTCATCTCACTACCCCTAATGAAAGGCCAAGATGGTCAAGTAAGGTTCTAGGTCATTAGTGCTTAGTGACATCACTCAACGGCCCCGTACTCTCCTTGATTGAACTCAAGGGTTACCGGTACTCACAAATATGTCACACTAATATAGCTATTGCTTCAACCGTGTCGGTATACCCCGCACAGTTTCCACAACGTATTGCTATCTATGAATGTTTCCCCAAATCCGGGTATAGGATTGCAAACCCAAACAAGAGAGCCAAGATATAAAGCAATCAAAACAAACAATTAGTCATGCAAGAGGGTGATCTAAGCCGTAAGGTTACTCCACTTTAAAGTTCTCCCCAGCAGAGTCGCCAGTTCTGTGATACGGTGGGAGAACTGACTTGAGTTTTTGCGTTTGTTTTCGCAAATGTTTCGGTTGAGCAAGAGTCGCCACCGACTTTTTATTTTATCCTAAGGAAAGGTTAAAAAGCACAGCAAAAACCTTTGAGATGTTTTCTTGGGTTCGGGGAGTAGATTATAGAAAGGGAAGGTATTAGCACCCTTTCTATCCATGGTTATCCATGGGCTCTTAGTTACTTGCTTAGATCAACTTGCCTTGATTTTCAATTGTTTAAAATGGTGCTTTCAATTGTTTGAAATGGTGCTTTGTGTGTGGGTTTTGAAAAATGTTTTGAAAAGAGGCCAATGTGGTGGCAACCTTTGTAATGATCCATGTTGGGATGTATACAAAGGTGTATGTCTTTTGAAAAGTTTTCAATTGTTTTAGAAAGTGCGTTGTGATGTGTGGTTTTGAAAAATAGGCAAGTGTTTTTGTTTGGCAAGTTGGCAAGCAAACAAGAGCTATCTACCCTAAATTTCTCAAAGATTTTGGCTATGTGTTGTACCCCAAAATTTTCCCTCCCATATTCTTCAAGATTTGCAAAGAGCATGCTTCAAAATCTCCCAAGGGTTGCACAGTTCAAAGGCCTCCTAACAGTCAAAAACTAGGGTTTTGGTTATGACAAAGAAATTGAAGTTTCTAAGGGTCCAATCAAGTCCCACATGCCTACAAACATGGTCAAGCATCCACATGCCAAGTGTCAAGACTTACAGCACAAAATTGCACAGTCAAAAACCCTAATTGCTCAACAGTCAACTGTAGGGGCAAAATGGTCATTTGACAGTCAAAAGTTCAAATTTTTGGTCAACATCTTATTTTGAAGCCACAAACATCATTGGATCAATTCTTGATCATGATTCTCAAGGCATGGCTCAAAAAGTCTCAAGATGCAAAAGTTTCCATATTTGGACAGATGAAAAGTCAACTGTAACTTGACCAAGGCATAACTTCCACATGGTTTATCATAAAAATTCCATCCAAATCTCATTTTGAAGATAAAGACATTTCCTACAACTCCTATTCACACTTCAAGTCCAAGAAATGCTCTCACAAAAAGTTATCAATTTCAACATTATAGGTCATTTTCAAAAGTCAACAAAAAGGGACTTTAAGTCAAAGACCATAACTTGATATTGGTAAATCAAAATGACATGGGACCAAAGGCATTGGTTAGAGGACTTCAAGACCTTTCCAAAATGTCCAAGAACATGATCAAAGCTTAAATATTGAGCAAGATATGCCTTGTGGAAGTTGGGGAATTTTTGGGAATTTTGAAAAGTCAACTTTACTTCAAATGCCACAAAATTGCTAATGGGCCACATTTTCTTCCAAGAATCATCATCCAAAGGTTATGCACGACCATTTGGCCCAAAGGGGAATTATTTCATCATTTTTTATTATTTATTTGAATTTTTAATCACTATTAATTCATTTAATGAAATAAAATATGACAAAAATAGAAAACCATGTTTTTTAATCCTTTTTTTTGCAGCATATTCTCTCCATAAAACCTCAAGATTCATGCACATCCAATTTGGAAAGGTTTGTCCATGATTGGTATCAAAAACACATGGAAAAGATTTGAAAAGATTTCATTACAAATCAAATATTTGATTCATCAAAACATGGATCTTTTGGCTTGAATTCTTACCCTAATCCATTGGCATACATAAGCAGATGATAACCCTAATGCTCACAACCAGAAAGCTGCGCCTAAGAACCAAAACCAACTTTGCATTTTTCATCAAATTTTTCAAAACTGAAAACGATATTGCAGGGAGTTTCAAGGCGAAAGAACTATCCCAAAAGCATTCCAAGGTTGCCAGGAATCATTTCCAATCAGAATCATAATTCCATACTCAAAGAATTGGTAGATGGGAACTTGACTTTCTTCTAAAAAATTGCATATTCGTGTTTGAATTTATACATACTTTTCATGCATTTTAATGTTTGAACTATACTAATGTGATGATTCTAAAGCTAATGATGTGATTCAATTGGAGAATGGTGGTCTGAATGGGAAGTTGCCATGGAAGCTCTTTAGGGTTTCAGAGGTCAAAAATTAGGGCTCTGTGCTTGGGGAAAAATTGGCCAACAAGACCTGGACCACTGAACTCACGACCTTCATACGAATTCATTACACATATCGCGCTCAATTTATGAGTGACGGTGGCCTATTCACTATTTTCACATTTACCATTTAGTGAGGGTTTAAAACCCCTGCTATCTCTTTTTATTTTGCAGGCAGCATGAAGAAGATGGAGGACGTGTCCATTGCTCACAGGCGCGTTTGAATTTCGCGCGAAAAACACCACTCATCATTGTTTTATATTATATTCTTTATTTTCCATATTATACACAAAACGCGCTAATGGCTCAGTTGGCAGGCATATGGTTTGGTAAGCAATGGGACCTGGGTTCGATTCCCAGGTCCCCTCCCTTTCTCAATATTATTTTTCCTTCTATGTTTCCATGTAGCGTTCCCTCCAGAGTCCTACCATGCACCCAGCGCTGAAGCTTGCCACGCGTCTCAGGAGATTCATCTAATGGTCAAATCCCTTAGCCCACCGTGCATCCTCAGTCAACCCTGTGCATACAAGTCAGAGAAGTCAACGTGGCCAAGCTTCAAATGGGCCCAATTCCTACTGATTTTACCTCCAGATTGGGGTCAACACCCCCCATTGGTTTGCATTTCATTTTCTTTCTCTTTATTTTTCTATTTATTTGTTTTATTTATTTTATTTAATTCATCAAAATTAATTTTCATAAAATATAAAAAAAAATCAGAAAGTCACAAAATAAAAATATACTTTATTTAATGTTATTTTGTAAATAAATTTTATTAATTAATTTAGTTTTAATTCTAGGTTTAGTTTCAATGTTTTCTTAAATAAATAAAAAAATGTAGAATTAGGGTTTTAAATACTTTTATCCTTTTTTCTTTTCTTTTACCATTATTAATAATTAATTATTTATTTTTGTAAATAAATTTGCTATTAAATAATTAGGTTAAAACTAGGTTAAATTTAAACATTTTTTTTTATAAATTAAAAATAGTTTAGAATTAGGGTTTTAATTTCATTTAATTTTCTTACTAAAATCCATAAATACAAAAAACTCAAAAATAATTTCCTTTTCTCATTTAACTTAATTAATTTATTAATTGTAATTTAATTTCTTTAAAAGGGTCCAACGCCCTCGTTTTCGATTATAATCCCGTTTCGCGCGCTTATTTTGTTTCTCTTTGTAAATATAATGTATTTATCCCAAAGCTGTGTAATAGATTAATTAGACATTTATCTTTCCGCATTTTTATCTTATTTCAAATCGGGTCTTGGATTAATTTGGCGATGTAGACCCGCGCCTTTGTAATAGCGTAGGACCTTTCAAATTCCGCATCTTTTAAACTGTTAATAATTAGCATGAAAGAATGAATGCCAAAAATAAAAACAACGCGTAGATCACCAATGTATGAACAAGATAAACATAAATGAACATGACACACAAATCACACACCACCCCTAGGGTACATCTCACTGTTGCCTTGCCCCTCGAAAGGTGGTCGTCGAGTAGAGGATGTTTTAGTAAGTCCTCATGTCCATAAACATGGCATGAGGGTAGCTTCTAAGGTGTCTTCCTATTGCTCTGGTGATCACCATGTCCCGAACCCTCGAATTGACTCGAACACCTCCAACGGTGGTGCTACCTACCTCTCAATGGTGGGATGGCACTACTTTAAGGACATTTACACAGACGAATTCCTTAGGGTAGGTAGACAACTCGTAGATACTTGCTCTAATTTCAAAACAAATAAAAAAAAACTTCTTTTCACACCGACACCTTTCAAAGAGCTTTCAAAAGCAATTTTTCAAACACTCTTGAGGACTGATACAAGAGTCGAACTGAAATCTTCAAAGAAACTTTTTCAAACCCACTCACCTTGAAAAGCAAGCAAACAATTTTGAAAACACAAATGAGCAAGTATCTAAGAGCCCATGGATAACCATGGATAGAAAGGGTGCTAACACCTTCCCTTTCTATAAATCTACCTCCCGAACCGAGAGCAATCTCTATAAGGAATTTTTCCGTGCTTTTGTCCTTTCCATTTGGAGAAAATAAAAGACGGTGGCGACTCTTGCTTCCGCGACATTTCGCGTACCAGCGTTAAACAGTCAGTTCCAGATCCACCGATCACGGAACTGGCGACTCTGCTGGGGACTCTTATAAAGTGAGGTGTACCTTAGGATAGTTCATAACTGTGTTTTCAATTGTATTGACTTGTTTGCTTTAAATTGTGGGTTACACGGGAGTTACATAGATCCTAACCCGGATCTGGAGATACCCTGTTTAGGTAGCATAAGCTGTGAGGGACCTGTCCGGCGTAGACCGACATGGGTGAAGTAGTGGCTACGTTGGTGTGGCACCTTGGTCTGTACCGATATCCCTTGTGTTGCAACGAGGAGAATATGGGTCTTCTGAGGAGTCATTAAGCACCAACAAACCTTAGGACCTTAAATGACCCAACTTGGCCAATAGAACAGTAGCAGTATGCTACGCCCATTGAGGCTAAACTCTCGTGATGGTTCTGGCCGCAAGAAAAGATTGCGATGCTGGAGTTATGACCGATTAAGGGTAGTCAGTGATATTGGGATCCTCTAAGAACCCGGTTAATTTTGATAGGACAGGTATGAACCAACAAACTGAAAGAGGGTAATACCTAGACCTCATGCTGGCCTAAACTTTAAGGGATTTGTCTTGTGTGACTTGTGTGCCTTCCAACTTGACTATTTGCATGTTTGTTATCTGACACATGAACTACTTGCAGGTTTTGTTTATAGTCCTTAATTGGGACTCATAACAGGGTTTACTAAGTTTCTTGCAGGTTTTGTTTATAGTCCTTAATTGGGACTCATAACAGAGTGTACTGAGTTTCTTGCAGGTTTTGTTTACAGTCCTTAATTAGGGCTCACAACAGGGTTTACCTACATTACCCCATGCATAGCATAACATCATACCATTGCATGCATCCTGCATAAAGACTAATCCATTTCAAGGATCTCAAGGGTCTGTGATGCAGATCATGATGAACCCAATGTCTAGCAAAGGGCAAAGGGGATTTATCTTCCTCTAGCCAAGGTTGTCAGGGGCTATGACCCACTGGATATGGTGAGCCTTTGACCCCTTGAAGAAGGACTCTCAGCAACATGAAGTTCCTTCAATCAAGCTACCGGACCCAAATTCTAACAAATTTTCTTGTTTATCCCGCGAGGTCCTTGAAAACATTACATGCATATCATACACATCATTGCATAACAGGTACTCTTGTTGCAGGTCACTTATCTTTCTCGCTGTCTATTTCAGCAATGGCTTCCCAACAAGATAACCAGGACCTTCTTGCTCAAGAGACTCGGTTCGGGGAAATCCTCCTGAATCTATCCAAGGGGCAGGAGGAGCTGAGAACACTTCTCATGGGGACTTTGGTCAGGAACAGCGCTGAGGACGAACGGCTGAAACATCTGCAAGCTGAAGTGGATGCAATGAAAGCCCAGATGCTGGGGCAGGTGACTGCCATTCAAGGTTTAGCTCAAAGACAAGAAGAGCTCGGAGTTCTCGTCAACCAATTGCTTCGGGATAACCAACTGGGGCAAACATCTAAGGGTAAAGAGCCAGTCATCATTCAACCACCTTTGAGACAAGGAGATAAGGAGAGAGCTCTTCAAATGGCTTCAATGTCACAAATTCAGCATCAACCTCACCAGTTTCAGCCAGACAAGCCCAGGAGGCAATTCACCCAGCTCAACATGTCGCTGTTTCAAGCTTTACAACGCCTGTTGAGGTTGAATCTGATCACATTAAGGGCTCATCCCCGGAACCCCAACACAGCATCTCCTATCTATGATCCCAATAAAAGGTGTGCCTACCACTCTACCAGTCCAGGACATGATACAAATGAGTGTTGGGCTCTGAAGAACAAGATCCAGGACCTGATTGATGAAGGAGCATTGGAGTTTACACAAGATGGTCAGGCTGAGTTTTTCTACCATCCCTCCAAGGCTCACCATTTGAATTGACAAGCCCTGAGACTAGAAAACTTTTGTTCATTCGAATGTTCAAGTTGTGTTGTTCTTTGATTGTTTAAACATTTATTCATGTTAAACGTTGTTATTCCATTAATGCATCGCTTATGTCTATTTTAAAGCAATATACTCGTATTAACTATATGCAAATTATTTTCATATTTTTTCTGATGATCAACGCTCGATTAATAATGCTAAGCCTCTTGAGGGAGGATGACAAAAACGATACCACGATCCTTACAATATGCTTTTAAACAGACCCCGCTGATGAGGTACAGGCATTGTTTCAATTCCTAAACACTGGAGTTATAAGGAAGATAATCCCTCGTCAACGCCTTTGAGCCAAAGAAGTAGGAGTTTTTCTTTTCGAAAATTAAAACCCTTTATCATAACCTGGGGCAGGGTAGTTCTCTCAGTTGATCCAAGTGCATAACAAATGACACCAAAGAAGTCCTTACGAAAAAAAAAAAGAAGACAATGATGATTCCGAATAATCATAAGGATAGGCAGTCATTATATCTCAAAAATAAAAACCCAATAAGTCAAAACCTATGAAGGAGACTTACAAAACTGGGGCATCCCGCTGACTGTAATCACAAAAGAACAGCTCAGGCAAAAAAAAGGGATAACAAAAATCAAAAAAAAGAAAGAGGTCTTACAAACCCTCGACAAAAAATGACTGCCTATTCAAAATAAGTTATCAACATCCGAATCATCATCGGAAAATCAGAGCAAAGACTCAAACAAGGTCTAACGTATGATCAACTGAGTTTAGGTTTGGAGAACATCACGAAGAGCGGGTGGGTACAAATAAAATTTGAGCCTTTATCCTTTGTTTCTTAAACCGTGAACCAGGCCACGTTATAACCCTTAAAAGTCCTAGCTGAAGCATGGGTTAGTTCGAAAGCATACTGTTACGAAAGGTATCCTGACTCCTTAAGGCTTACGGTAAATACGGAGTTGACATCACGTTTTACAAACATTCACTTGTTTTATGAAAAAGAATGCATTTTCAAAATCTTCAAGACAGACATAAGCTTTGCATTTTTGATATAACATTGTTTGCATATGACTATTTGTTTGAACAGCAGGGAAATTCGCACGATGAATACCTAGTGAACAAAAGCACTTCCAATCAAGGGGCAGACGTGATTATTGTCCATCATCTGGGGCAATTCAGTCAAGATTCGGAGAATCTCTCAAAATGCCAAGATAACCAGGGGCAGATCTCCATCTGAGTAACTTGGGGCATGGACAGGAATTCCAGCAACGAATCTTGCCTGATCAAACATCTTCTGGTAATATGGCTACACAATGCTACTGACAGGGGCACCTCCCTACATCCTGAGAGCATGGACATAGTCGGAAAAAAATACTACGCACAATCAAAGACCCGCTAGGTTGACACACCTAGGCAAAAATAAGGGATTCCCGGCGAACCAAAAGGGTTCGGGCAAAATAAGGGATGAAAATGAAAAATCTATACACCCGGCAAGTCGAAAACCTGAAAAGGCGGCTTGGGCAAAAATGGGTATCCCGGTGGACTGAAAACCTGAAAGGGCGGTCCAGGCAAAAATTAGGGATCAGAGCGTACGACTATGTCCTGTCATCTCGTCACTTGCCTACCAGAAGAAGATTTGTCAAATCGGCAGTCATCAAGCACCTCCACAGGTATCTTCCTCTCCCACATCAGAAACAGGGGCAATAATGAGTTGTCTAAGCGATCTAATTGCTCTGTCCACCAAGGTACAAGGGTAGGTTCGGTTGAAAAACATGACCAAGATATCTTAATTCCCCAGAGAGTGAGCCAACAAGTCAGCGATCCTCTCTCCAAACAAAGTTACAGTCAACCTTAGGGAAGTTGGGTATCCTCCAGCAGATCTCAACATTCCCCAGCAATATACATGCATTCTTAACAAGCATCCCCGACAGTCTTGACCTAAAGATTGTTCCCCGACGGTATACCAGACATCCAGTGGAACTACTTCCCCAATATATCTCAAAGATTTCCCCAGGAGAGTCCAATCAAGATTTCCCCAGGAAAGTGGAATCCATATCCCCAACAGGTCTTAAAGCTTATCCCCAGTAGCTTCTGGAAACTTATCCCCTACAGAGCACGAACGCGTCTCCCGGCTTTATCCAAAGGTTATTTCCCTACCAGGATATAACTGGGTTATCCTCAGCCAATTGCCACTGAAAGATCGTCCTCGGCGAAGTCTTCCTATCCCCAGCGAAGTCTGTTAACACTTCCAACACAACAACGGTATCCCCAGCGGAGTTACCATCAACATCTCAACAAAGTACCTCTCTCCCCACAGAGTATTGCTCCCCAGCAAGATCACTAGAGTACTTTTCTCCCCGCAGAGTAATCCATTCGCCAAGTTTATTCCCCAACGGAGTTATCTTCTCCTACCGGTATTCTTGCAACTATTATCCCCAGCGGAAGCAAAGATCTATTCTTCAACATCAGCCCAGGAGTGACTTCCCGACACCCGTCAAGGATTTATTTTCCTAAGACGAAAAGATACATTCATAAACATAACATTTCCATACATTATAGCATGCATATACGCATCATATCTTAAAAATCTCATTTATGTTGAGAACATCATTGCTTGATCCATATCATGCATTGCATATGACTGACCTTTCCCTTTCAGGAAAGATCCAGTTAAATTCTCAGCTATATTCCAAGACCTTGTCCGGTTCAGTTAAATCGACCCTAAGATTTTTCCTGATTCTTATCCAGTCAAAGGCCTTCTCTGGTTCAGTCAGATCGACCCTAAGATCTCCCTGATTCTTATCCAGTTGAAGATACTTCAAGACCTTCTCCGGTTCAGTTAAATCGACCCTAAGATTTTCCTGATTCTTATCCAGTCAAAGGCCTTCTCTGGTTCAGTCAGATCGACCCTAAGATCTCCCTGATTCTTATCCAGTTGAAGATATTTCAAGACCTTGTCCGGTTCAGTTAAATCGACCCTAAGATTTTTTTGATTCTTATCCAGTCAAAGGCCTTCTCTGGTTCAGTCAGATCGACCCTAAGATCTCCCTGATTCTTATCCAATTGAAGATATTCTAAGACCTTGTCCGGTTCAGTTAAATCGACCCTAAGATTTTTCTGATTCTTATCCAGTCAAAGGCCTTCTCTGGTTCAGTCAGATCGACCCTAAGATCTCCCTGATTCTTATCCAGTTGAAGATATTTCAAGACCTTGTCCGGTTCAGTTAAATCGACCCTAAGATTTTTTTGATTCTTATCCAGTCAAAGGCCTTCTCTGGTTCAGTCAGATCGACCCTAAGATCTCCCTGATTCTTATCCAGTTGAAGATATTCTAAGACCTTGTCCGGTTCAGTTAAATCGACCCTAATATTTTTCTGATTCTTATCCAGTCAAAGGCCTTCTCTGGTTCAGTCAGATCGACCCTAAGATCTCCCTGATTCTTATCCAGTTGAAGATATTTCAAGACCTTGTCCGGTTCAGTTAAATCGACCCTAAGATTTTCCTGATTCTTATCCAGTCAAAGGCCTTCTCTGGTTCAGTCAGATCGACCCTAAGATCTCCCTGATTCTTATCCAGTTGAAGATTCCAAGACCTTGTCCGGTTCAGTTAAATCGACCCTAAGATTTTCCTAATTCTTATCCAGTCAAAGGCCTTCTCTGGTTCAGTCAGATCGACCCTAAGATCTCCCTGATTCTTATCCCAGTAGAAGACATCCAAAATTCTCTCAGCGTTACTGTTGAGGTTGAAGTCGCCTATGATTCTCACATCGTTACTGTTGAGGTTGAAGTCGCTTATGGTTCTCTCCCCGTTACTGCGGAGGTAGTAATCACCCCAAGATTCTCTCAGCGTTCCCGTTGAGGTAGTAATCGTCCAAGGTTCTCTCAGCGTTCCTGTTGAGGTAGTAATCGTCCAAGGTTCTCTCACCGTCCCGTTGAGGTAGTAACCATCCCTGATTCGTTCATCACCGTTTGAAGCTCCAGATTCAACTCCTGTAACCAGTCAGGGCACATCTACATAAGAGTTTGAAGACCAGCTCCTGTAACAGGCCAGGTACTCATTTTCTTTTTTCAGGTACGCAAGTTCTCGCTAAGGAATCTCTTACGCGATTGACAACCAGATGGCATCTATAAGCCCATCCACCTTCCATCATCTCTTAGCATGGCATCTATAAGCCCATCATCCTATCCATCAATCTCCAAATGGCATCTATAAGCCCATTCCCCCATCACACTAACATGTGAGCGCAAATTTCTGGGCACTCTAGTGTTCAATCATCTTCCACCTTCGGAATACGAAAGGAACGTCAGCCAATCTGCATCCTCAGGTTTAAGAAGATTGAACAGGGGCAACTTTTGTACCCCAAAATTTGCCCTCCCATATTCTTCAAGATTTGCAAAGAGCATGCTTCAAAATCTCCCAAGGGTTGCACAGTTCAAAGGCCTCCTAACAGTTAAAAACTAGGGTTTTGGTTCTGACAAAGAAATTGAAGTTTCCAAGGGTCCAATCAAGTCCCACATGCCTACAAACATGGTCAAGCATCCACATGCCAAGTGTCAAGACTTACAGCACAAAATTGCACAGTCAAAAACCCTAATTGCTCAACAGTCAACTGTAGGGGCAAAATGGTCATTTGACAGTCAAAAGTTCAAATTTTTGGTCAACATCTTATTTTGAAGCCACAAACATCATTGGATCAATTATTGATCATGATTCTCAAGGCATGGCTCAAAAAGTCTCAAGATGCAAAAGTTTCCATATTTGGACAGATGAAAAGTCAATTGTAACTTGACCAAGGCAAAACTTCCACATGGTTTATCAGAAAAATTCCATACAAATCTCATTTTGAAGAGAAAGACATTTCCTACAACTCCTCTTCACACTTCAAGTCCAATAAATGCTCTCACAAAAAGTTATCAATTTCAATATTATAGGTCATTTTCAAAAGTCAACAAAAAGGGACTTTAAGTCAAAGACCATAACTTGATATTGGTAAATCAAAATGACATGGGACCAAAGGCATTCGTTAGAGGACTTCAATACCTTTCCAAAATGTCCAAGAACATGATCAAATCTTAAATATTGAGCAAGATATGCCTTGTGGAAGTTGGGAAATTTTTGGGAATTTTGAAAAGTCAACTTTACTTCAAATGCCACAAAATTGCTAATGGGCCACATTTTCTTCCAAGAATCATCATCCAAAGGTTATGCACGACCATTTGGCCCAAAGGGGAATTATTTCATCATTTTTTATTATTTGTTTGAATTTTTAATCACTATTAATTCATTTAATGAAATAAAATATGACAAAAATAGAAAACCATGTTTTTTAATCCTTTTTTTTTGCAGCATATTCTCTCCATAAAACCTCAAGATTCGTGCACATCCAATTTGGAAAGGTTTGGCCATGATTGGTATCAAAAACACATGGAAAAGATTTGAAAAGATTTCATTACAAATCAAATATTTGATTCATCAAAACATGGATCTTTTGGCTTGAATTCTTACCCTAATCCATTGGCATACATAAGCAAATGATAACCCTAATGCTCACAACCAGAAAGTTGCGCCTAAGAACCAAAACCAACTTTGCATTTTTCATCAAATTTTTCAAAACTGAAAACGATATTGCAGGGAGTTTCAAGGCGAAAGAACTATCCCAAAAGCTTTCCAAGGTTGCCAGGAATCGTTTCCAATCAGAATCACAATTCCATACTCAAAGAATTGGTAGATGGGAACTTGACTTTCTTCTAAAAAATTGCATATTCGTGTTTGAATTTATACATACTTTTCATGCATTTTAATGTTTGAACTATACTAATGTGATGATTCTAAAGCTAATGATGTGATTCAATTGGAGAATGGTGGTCTGAATAGGAAGTTGCCATGGAAGCTCTTTAGGGTTTCAGAGGTCAAAAATTAGGGCTTTGCGCTTGGGGAAAAATTGGCCAACAAGACCTGGACCACTGAACTCACGACCTTCATACGAATTCATTACACATATCGCGCTCAATTTATGAGCGACGGTGGCCTATTCGCTATTTTCACGTTTACCATTTAGTGGGGGTTTAAAACCCCCGCTATCTCTTTTTATTTTGCAGGCAGCATGAAGAAGATGGAGGACGTGTCCATTGCTCACAGGCGCGTTTGAATTTCGCGCGAAAAACACCACTCATCATTGTTTTATATTATATTCTTTATTTTCCATATTATACACAAAACGCGCTAATGGCTCAGTTGGCAGGCATATGGTTTGGTAAGCAATGGGACCTGGGTTCGATTCCCAGGTCCCCTCCCTTTCTCAATATTATTTTTCCTTCTATGTTTCCATGTAGCGTTCCCTCCAGAGTCCTACCATGCACCCAGCGCTGAAGCTTGCCACGCGTCTCAGGAGATTCATCTAATGGTCAAATCCCTTAGCCCACCGTGCATCCTCAGTCAACCCTGTGCATACAAGTCAGAGAAGTCAACGTGGCCAAGCTTCAAATGGGCCCAATTCCTACTGATTTTACCTCCAGATTGGGGTCAACACCCCCCATTGGTTTGCATTTCATTTTCTTTCTCTTTATTTTTCTATTTATTTGTTTTATTTATTTTATTTAATTCATCAAAATTAATTTTCATAAAATATAAAAAAAAATCAGAAAGTCACAAAATAAAAATATATTTTATTTAATGTTATTTTGTAAATAAATTTTATTAATTAATTTAGTTTTAATTCTAGGTTTAATTTCAATGTTTTCTTAAATAAATAAAAAAATGTAGAATTAGGGTTTTAAATACTTTTATCCTTTTTTATTTTCTTTTACCATTATTAATAATTAATTATTTATTTTTGTAAATAAATTTGCTATTAAATAATTAGGTTAAAACTAGGTTAAATTTAAACATTTTTTTTATAAATTAAAAATAGTTTAGAATTAGGGTTTTAATTTCATTTAATTTTCTTACTAAAATCCATAAATACAAAAAACTCAAAAATAATTTCCTTTTCTCATTTAACTTAATTAATTTATTAATTGTAATTTAATTTCTTTAAAAGGGTCCAACGCCCTCGTTTTCGATTATAATCCCGTTTCGCGCGCTTATTTTGTTTCTCTTTGTAAATATAATGTATTTATCCCAAAGCTGTGTAATAGATTAATTAAACATTTATCTTTCCGCATTTTTATCTTATTTCAAATCGGGTCTTGGATTAATTTGGTGATGTAGACCCGCGCCTTTGTAATAGCGTAGGACCTTTTAAATTCCGCATCTTTTAAACTGTTAATAATTAGCATGAAAGAATGAATGCCAAAAATAAAAACAACGCGTAGATCACCAATGTATGAACAAGATAAACATAAATGAACATGACACACAAATCACACACCACCCCTAGGGTACGTCTCACTGTTGCCTTGCCCCTCGAAAGGTGGCCGTCGAGTAGAGGATGTTTTAGTAAGTCCTCATGTCCATAAACATGGCATGAGGGTAGCTTCTAAGGTGTCTTCCTATTGCTCTGGTGATCACCATGTCCCGAACCCTCGAATTGACCCGAACACCTCCAACGGTGGTGCTACCTACCTCTCAATGGTGGGATGACACTACTTTAAGGACATTTACACAGACGAATTCCTTAGGGTAGGTAGACAACTCGTAGATACTTGCTCTAATTTCAAAACAAATAAAAAAAAACTTCTTTTCACACCGACACCTTTCAAAAGCAATTTTTCAAACACTCTTGAGGACTGATACAAGAGTCGAACTGAAATCTTCAAAGAAACTTTTTCAAACCCACTCACCTTGAAAAGCAAGCAAACAATTTTGAAAACACAAATGAGCAAGTATCTAAGAGCCCATGGATAACCATGGATAGAAAGGGTGCTAACACCTTCCCTTTCTATAAATCTACCTCCCGAACCGAGAGCAATCTCTATAAGGAATTTTTCTGTGCTTTTGTCCTTTCCATTTGGAGAAAACAAAAGACGGTGGCGACTCTTGCTTTCGCGAAATTTCGCGAACCAGCGTTAAACAGTCAGTTCCAGATCCACCGATCACACTATGTTTTAACCCTTTTAATAATTTTGTTCCACCATTGTATTTGGTGGACAATCTTGTGTTAGGATGTAAGCGGAACGGGCACGGGTCATCGTTTAGACCATGATTGCAATGGTGCCAAGTATCTTTGGGCAATTTCCTTTAAGGGACTTGATCATTTTTAGGTAACTTTTGAAAGCGTCATCGAGGGACTATGATCATTTGATTGTTTTGTTTTTGCCAAAGATACCTAACATGCAATATGGCCCATTATTGAAGGCAACAAGTGGAATACCCTAGGGGTGCAAGTGTGATTAGTGTTGTCCATTTTCATTCTTGTTTATCTTGAATTTAGGTCAAACTATTTGTTGTTTTTGATTTGCATACAAACCCTAATTCTAACATGGCATAATTAGAAAGCTTTTTAATGCGAAAAATAAAAGGTCCTAAGTTATTACAACACAATATATGGGATGGGGGATACAAATGTTCAAATGGGGATATTTTGCCAAGAAAATAAATTCTAACTATTACATCAAATTGAAATTCTACAAGGGATCTAATTGCACAAGTATTAAATAAAATAAAAATAAATATGCAAAAATGCAAAAATGGTTTTCATATGTATGTAAAAAAGTATTTATCATGTGTCAAATAAACAAAAATAAAAATAAATTAATTTTGGTTTTTTTTTTGGTATTTAGGGCAAAACCCTAATTTTATAAATAAAAAGTATTTATTATATAATATATGCAATATTTATTAATTATGTACAAAAAATAAAATAAAAAATAAATAAAAGAAGGTATTTTGTAAAAAGGTATTTTTGAGGTCAAAATATTAATAAAAATAAAATGTATTAATTCTTTGTATTTTCCCTAAATATACTAATAAATATATAAGTATTTTACATTATTTATTAAATATATATTATATGTACAAAAATAAAATATTTAATATTATTAAAAAATATATTTATTATAAAATGTTTTCAAGAGATAACATAAAATAAAAATCAGAAATAAAATATGTTTGTATTATTTTTTTAGTTATTTTAAATAATAGTATATTTATGTTTATTTATATACAAAACTAAATAAAGCCAAATAAATATCAAATAAAATGCAAAAAATGTGGGAAAAATAAATTTAATATTTTTTCATGCTTAAATAAAAATATGGAAACAAAATCAAAAGGAAAAAATGGAAAATGACAAGTAAAACTCAAAATGGGCCAGAGGGGTGCATGTGAAATGTAGTGGTGTGAAAAGGAAAAACAAATCTCAGGCCCAGCCCAAGACTCTGTCTTCTTCAACCTCCAGCATCTTTGTACAAAACACGTGCTTCTGTTGTCTCAAGATTCTTGGACTTTTAGCACAAACTCACAACATGAAAAATGTTAAGCATCAAGCCACGATTCCATACATATAAAAAACTTAACCTAACTCTCAGAAATGAGAGATAATTTCTCCATCCCTAATTCTTAACCTAAGTTTTTGTCAATGTTCAGGTCTCAAATTCTCTCAGCACATGCAATATAAATGGAAAGTAAAGATATGTATAGCTTCAGGGGCATGAGTAGAACATTTTTCATTCACAAACTTAGAGCTAACTCTTCCTATATTGAGAGATAGAAGTCCATGCACTTACCTGTTCAGCTTGGGTCGTGTCTGACAATGGAGGCACTTTCAAGGCAAAGTGAGGATTGGTACAGCTTGCTTGAAGTTCAGGGATGCTATTCCAACCTTTAACTTGCTTTGAAACCAATTGAATCAAGCTATGGCAATCAACCTGTAAAACAGAAAAAATGAAAATGGTGAAGTGGGTTAGGGGTGTTACAGGTCGTGTCCAATGCTTGGGATAGCTTGTGTATGTGGTATGGAATGTGTATGAACTGGATTTAGCAAGAATGCACAAATGGATTTGCTTATGGAAGTCCAGCTGCAGAGGTCACTCTGTTTTCTGCAGTGGGAGGGTGTTTTGAGGTTTGATGATGTTTGGAAGGTGTTTGGCTCGTGCCTTAGCTCAGTGATGTTATTTGGAAGGTGTACAACAAGTTTGTATTAGCTTCTGTTAGCAGAAATGAGAGTTGGTTCAAGTTATGTCAAGTTACTTCTAACTTAAGCAAGAAATGGCAAGTTGGTTTCTAGGCCAGTACAATGCCTCTATCTATGCTGCACATTTGAGTCTTGATTAGTGGGATATGTCTATGCCTTTGTGCCTCAAAGATCTGCATTGTACCTCATAGATTGCAAAGTTGACATAAAGTAACACTTTACAAAAATGGATAATATGCTTTTTCTTATTAAGGCTTAATCTTGTATGCAATGCTTAAACACACAAGATAAGACTTAAACATGAAGGATTGGCATTAAATTTATGAGTGTGGATGGGATAAAAGACCTGTAATCTAGCTTAGAGCATGCTGAGTTCAAAAATGCAAAGTTATGGACATGTAAATTGGTCATGAACAAAGTGAGTTTTTCCCATATTGCCAAATTCGATTCTCCCTAACCACAAGGTTGTTTGATGAGTTCTTGGACATTTTGGAAAGCTTGGAATGTGTACTACAATCCATCTTTGTAATGCGAATTGAAATTCCAAGTGGAAGCATGTGAAAAGTGGCCATGAAGTTAGGCAAAAATCCTACCTAGAATAGGTCAAAAATTTTCTAAGTTAAGAATGTTTTGCACCCTTGTTCCAAAAATCATAACTTGAGCTACAAGCTTCTTTTGAAGAAACTTTGTGAATCAAAGTTGTAGATTTTGTAAGTGACTACAAATTTATGTTTTGACTTTTGTCTGAATTCAAATGCATCTTAGTGAAAAAAAGGGACAAAGTTAGGAAAAAATTAGGGATTTTCATAACTTAGAAAAATTCTAAGTTATGAAAATTCTTCATTTCAAACCCTAATTTGTGATTTTTGATTTCTTGATGAACAAGTTTCATGTTTTGACATGTTTTAATGAAAAATGAATCTTGACACTTGATTTTGACCAAAAAGTCAAAGTTTGACTTTTCAGTATACAGTCAAAAATTGATCAATTGACTGGAAAATTCATCTGTCCATCTTGTGCATCTGGGATCTTTTGAACTTGTTAAACATGTCAAGACAATTCCATTGGGTCTTTGAGTCCATATGTGAGCTTGGTTTTCCATTGTCTAGGTCAAACAGTCAAAAATTGCCTTTGTGCAGTCAAAACCCTAAAAATGACCATTTTGCCCTTTTGGTGATCTGATCAAATTTCTTGTGGAATTGTGATCCAAACTTGACCAAATGGTTTATATGAGTTCAAAATGTTGATGTGGGTCAAATTTCATGAGGTTTGACTGTCAATTGACCACAGTTAACTTTTTCCCCAATACAGCTGATTTCTAGGTCAACTGTCCAATTGACTGGGCAAAGTTTGGAATCAAGACTTGAAAATTGGTATGGATAAACTTGGGAGTCCAATATGAAGCATGAAAGTAACTTTAGGCATTTTAGGTCAAAACATCTTGGTGCAAACACAAACCCTAATTTGGGTTAACAATGCAAGGAGAAGTCCTGAGCAGAGGAAACCCTAGCTGGATCTTGAGCTCCAAGGGTCTTGTGGTGAGAAAATATTGAGGAAATGGGAGGGAAACTTTTGGGGTACAACACACGCCATCGGAGACACCTCGTGCTGGATGACCCCGGTGTATAACTTTCTGACAAAGGGAGAGCTCCCTTCGGACCAGACAGAAGCGACCACAACGAAACGACGGGCGTGCTCCTATGTGGTGCTCGAGCATAAAATGTACCTCTGGGGATTCTCCATTCCCCTCCTGAAATGCATCGACGAATCCATAGTCACTACGCCAAAAAAGACCTACGAAAGCGCTTTTTTTGACCTTTAAAAGCGCTTAAAAGCGCTTTCTAAGGTGGCGCTGCTAAAGGTTTTAGCAGCGCTTTTTGTTTAATGAAAAGCGCTCTCATAGGTCTACTTATGACAGCGCTTTTTCTAAAAAGAGCTCTCTTAAGTACCCTTATGGCAGCGCTTTTTCCAAAAAGCGCTCTCTTAAGTAGGCTTTTGGCAGCGCTTTTTCTAAAAAGCGCTCTCTTAAGTAGGCTTTTGGCAGCGCTTTTTTATGAAAAAGCGCTTTCATTGGTGGCGCTTTTTTTGGAAAAAAGCTTCCATAGGTTGTCTTTTAGCAGCGCTTTTTCTTGGAAAAGCGCTGTCATAGGTCTACCTATGAAAGCGCTTTATGTGAAAAAGCGCTGTCATAGGTCTACCTATGAAAGCGCTTTTCTCCAAAAAGCGCTTTCATAGGGTGTTTTTTTAGAGGTATTATTTATATCATTCATATACCTGCATTGTTTGCCATAACCTGTAATTCATAAATAGCGGTAATGCATTGTAATTCCGATACCCCGTTCTCGTACTCTTTCGACAATCGATTGGAATACAACCGTGTCTTATCCATGGTTTACGGTTTCTGAGTCAAAACCAATACTCAATATAACAAAACCAATACTCAATACTTTTCACTAAATTCATTTTATTCTATCAACTACTTTAGTACACAAGTATAACACAAGAAACCATAAACAAGAAACTATCATTGCTCAAAATCAATCATAAATTATGTTTGTATCTCAAATTATATATAAACCATTGTTATCTGTATTCTAACTCAAAGTCAGTATTACAAAATCAACTCTAACAACAACTAAACCAGTCCTTATATTATTCTCTGCTCAATAAAATATTGACACAACTCCTCTTTGGTTTCTTCCAACTGAAGTTTCGTGTAATATGCACATTTGTACTCATCGAAGTACTACATAAGAAAACATAATATGCATGATTTAGTTAAAAGTAAAAAATTATATGGAATATCCGAGAAATAATAAAACAAATTCTAAGTTATAAATTCATACCGTGACTGGAATCTCTATTTGATTCAGTTGAATGATTTCTTTGATAAACCGCATAACGAAGTATCCGCAATCTATACCATTTTGTTGTTGAGGACACTACATAGAAAAACAAATAAGAATATATAGTTGTATTGTTTTATCAAATAGCGTAAATATTATAATCAAAATAGTGGAAATTAATATACCTGCACTTTGATCCAATTAATGTTGTTTGATTTAGACCGTCGTACTCGAGCTTCTCTTTGACACCGGAATACTTGTATCGCTCTAACAAAATTAAAAATATATATTTAGAACAATGTCACAAAAATAATTAAATACATAAATACACATAAATATTTAGAATAATCTCACTTACGTATCAATCATTAACTTCATATCCGGATAATTTGTCCAATCACCGTCAACCGAATTCAGATAATAGACCACTTATTTTATAGGATCGATAGCAACCAACAACCAGTGACGTCTATAAATTAAAACAACAGTTTAGAAGAAATTTTTCTATGCAAAAATTACAAATATTAAAATGAATTTAGAATGAAAATCTAACCCTGTAGGAATAGTATTATACGCCCAAAGATATAAGCTTTCTGTACTGCCAGTTGCCATGAATCTTTCGACTAAGTGCTCTCTTACTGAATCCGGTTCCCTACCAATTGTCGCTCCGCTGACACGGGAGGAAGACACAAAATGGAATCTGTTTGACAATTGATTCCCGCGCATCAATTTGTCATATAACAGCCTTAAATAGAAACATAATTAATATTAGAGTATATTCATTGAAAATGTTTAAAAAAGATTTCAGCTAATTACATAATATAAAGATGGGGTTACCGGATGTATGCGTGCATAATACTGACGCCCAATTCTTTATGAAGGAAAATCTGTTCCACGTCCTCATGTCCAATTATTTCTGTGCAAGGAAAACCAAAAATACCTTGATCCATATCAATTTGACGAATACCACCATCCATCAAATTTGTTGTTCCCACTATTGTTTCCAGACACTACCGGTATCGAGGGAAAAAACTAGTAGGCACCCTTTTCTTGGGTGGTACGCCAACGATTTTCTGGCTCACTTGTTGTGACCCATGAAAAGGTACCTAAAAATCATATAAACTCGGTTAAATTATAAAATTATGCAGTTTTTTATTTGGATCATATAATTAACACTTTAAACGTACCTCTTTTGGTGATACGTCAGACTCGTCGTGCCGCAAAATCCCTTTACCCTTAGATGCGGGTGTTGTAGGAGTCTATAATTACCGTGGAAATAACTGAGGTCAGAATTGACAGTTGAAGACTTAAAGATTCATAATTGTTTTCAACATACCTGATCATCTATGAAAATGAGGTCGGATGGCCATGCAACAAAAGATCCAATTGCATCTCGCAGCAATGTGGTCTCAGCAACAATGTCAGGTACCGGAAGCAATGCATCCATATCTAAAGCAATGTCAACCGATACTTTCATGTGACCATCCGGAAACAGTCTATTATGAAGTAAATCTCCCGAACTGTTATGGACTTTTCCCTTGCCAACTAGTCGATAAGTCGGTGACGATAGGTAGAGCTGGCAAGATGAAATGCCCTAAACCAATAATAACCGTTAGAAGTGACTAAAAATATTCTATAGTAATAACGGATATATATTGAAAATTACCTCGGGAAATTTATGCTGAAAGTTGATACTAGCTTTGTCACTAGTTTCTTTCAAGTGTGAACTGCTCTTTTCCGCCATATATCTCTCTTTATCCTTCTGCAATTCATGAACTTGAGCTTGTAAATCCTGCAATGTTTGCATCACTTCTGCATTGCTAGGATTTCTTCTCCTTGGATGCTTATACAAAGAGGTTGGAGTCACACCATGACCTTTACCCCTTACCCAACCCGGATACTCAGCAATATTTAGTGCTCGACTAAGTACGCTTCTGGTATCGTGAGGATCCTCACCTGGGGATACCGATTGGGACAAGGTCTCCTGTAATTCAATTACATATAAAAAATTATTAGTGGAGATAAAAAATTACTTAAATATTAATAAACATTAATTGATTTAACTAAAGACACAATCTTATACTTACACATTCATCATACACATGTTGAATATCGGGATTAACAGCTTGATCCTTGCCCACACGGGCTTCCTTCCACAACAAATGTGCCGATAGTGATGTTGCCTCACTTTTCGTCTCTTCTAACTACACAATGACGGAGGTCTTAAGATCATCAACTATATAACACATTGAGAGAATTAATAAGATCGTAGAGTTTATATTTACTTACAATTTTTTCCTCTAAGCGAGCATATCCCAAACGCCCTTTTTTGTATGGATATGCGGGTTTTGACGCTCTCTCGCGATTTATAGCACTCACTTTCTTGAAATTCTCATCTCTTCTTTGGCCTACAAAACCAACCCATTCTTCAGGTGTAATGAAGTTCTCATACTTCTTTGGACGTTCCAGATCCTCTTCAAGAAAATTTCCTTCATCATCTTTAAGATACTTGTTGGTTAAAAATGTTCTCCACCCTCTGTGTCTTTTTCCAGCCAAACCCATTATATACTTTTTACGGGTATCTTCAATGTTAAAAGACCTCTACAAAAAAACATACGCATAAAGTGTGTTAGTAAAAGAAATTTAAACACATATTATCGTCAAGATAAAGCAAATAGCAAAAACCATATATGTACCTTTATCTCAGTCCAAACTTTCTCCTTAGCCTCATCCAACTCTCCTCTTTTCCATCTAGGAGTGGTGATCAGAATGTGTATACGAACAAGCGTACCAATGTAGCTTGTCAACTTTGCAGCATTAGACCCAATTAATTGGTCATTATCATTCCATTCTACATTATAGGTTACTCCTCTATCTCTATCACGTATGATTCCCCTCATAATAGTAATACCTCATGTAATATCTTTTTCTAAAGTATTTTCTTGAGTATTTTCAGGAGCATTTTCAGGAGCATTTGCATTATCTTGATTACTAACCATTTGACCTGTAATAATGAAAAAAAAATAAACATGAAATGTCAAATAAAAATGAAATGACAAATATAAAAAAGAAATGACAAATAAAAATGAAATGGCAAATTAAAATGAAATGACAAATATAAATGAAATAGCAAATAAAAATGAAATGACAAATATAAAAATGAAATGACAAATAAAAATGAAATGACAAATTAAAATGAAATGACAAATATAAAAAAGAAATGACAAATAAAAATGAAATGGCAAATTAAAATGAAATGACAAATATAAATGAAATAGCAAATAAAAATGAAATGACAAATATAAAAATGAAATGACAAATAAAAATGAAATGGCAAATTAAAATGAAATGACAAATATAAAAATGAAATGGAAAGTTATATATACTATTACCCTTTTCACTAAGGTCTCTTTCTTTTCTTGGTAGGAATGTGTTCTACTCGTCTCTTAACAACGCGGACAGTTGGATTGATCCAAATACCCTCATTATGATCGTTTCTAATACATGATTCATTATCATTTTGATCAGTTATGGTTAAAGATTCAATGTCAACACCAATATCACTTTGATCTCCAATGCTTTCATCAATTTCTTTGTTAGATAGTAGCACTATAGACCATTTCGTACTTGTCGGATCATTGACATAGAACACTTGTTTAGCTTGAGAGGCTAGAATGAAAGGCTCATCTTTTTACCCCACCCTATTAAGATCCACTTGCAAAAAACCTGACTTATCCATTCGTATGCCATTATTATTTTCAACCCACTTGCAACCAAATATAGGAATCTGAAACTTCTCGTAATCAAACATCCAAATGCGCTCGATAACCCTAAAATATGACAGGTTTGCAAATTTTGGGTTTAAGTCCTTCACACTTGATATATGCATTGCTTCAGCGATCAAGGTGACACCACTATTTTGCATAGTACTTTTGTCATCCTGTTCTTTGGTATAAAATGTGTATCCATTAATTGCATATGCGCTATAAGAAAACACAATTAAACTTGGACCGTATGCTAAACATCTCAATCTTTATGTTACTGAAGCATGATCTGAACGATACTTTGAATAAATATGTTCCTTAAACCATGGTATGAAACTTCGATTGTGCTCTCGTACAATCCAATTCTCATTTCTATTCGGATTTAAACCTCGAAGAACACCCTTGTGAATTTCAACATACGACTCAACTTCAAGCTCATTATGCAGAACACACAAATGCACTTGATCCCGTTCGACCATTGATACTGTCACAACTTTATTTCCAATTAGCTTCTTACCTTCTTTTTTTTCAACAATGTGAGATTTGGGGAGTCCAATTGATTGAACATTTGACAGATATTCAGTACAAAACTCAATCGCTTCTTCAACAATATATCGTTCAGCAATACAACCCTCTGGTCGACTTCGGTTTTTCACATACCCTTTTAATATTTTCATATAACGTTCAGTAGGGTACATCCATCTCATATAAGCTGGTCCGCACAGTTGTGTCTCTTTGACAAGATGAACGACAAGATGAACCATTATGTCAAAAAACGAGGGAGGGAAATACATTTCAAGATCACACAAAGTAACAACTATTTCTTTTTGCAATGTTGGTAAGATCTCAGGATCGATCACCTTGCTGCAAATTGACTTGAAGAAAAAACACAATTTAGTTATTGCGCTTCTTACTTTTTCTGGAAGAATAGAACGTATACCTATCGGTAGAAAATGTTCCATTATAACATGGCAATCATGCGTCTTTAAACTCTTTAACTTGAGGTCTTGCATAGACACAAGTCTTCTAATATCTGATGAGTAGCCTTCTAGAACTTTAACCTCACTTAGGAACTTACACAATATTTTTTTCTCCTTTCTGGATAGAGTGTAAACAACAGGTGGTAGATATGTTTGTGTTCCTTTTTTCACGGGTCCCAATTCAGTTCTTATTCCCATCTCTACCATGTCCTCCCTTGCTTTAAGACCATCCTTAGACTTCCCTTTTATATTGAGTAACGTACCAATAACACTGTCAAATACATTTTTTTCAATATGCATAACATCAAGAAAATGTCTTACGTACAAAGATTTCCAATATGGCAATTCAAAAAAATCGACCTCTTCTTCCACCCACCTGTAACAACTTTATGTGTAAAAGGCTTGCCAAACTGAATACTCACATCTTTCACCTTTTCAAATAATTGATCACCTGTCAATCCAGGCGGAGCTCTACGTTGTTCGGTATCTCCGTTGAACGCTTTTCTCCATCCACGATATTGATGTTTAGAATTTAAGAATCTACGATGACCGAGAAAGACATTCTTCTGACAAAGTTTCAATCGCATCGTATCGGTTCCATCTTCACAGATAGGACACGCTTTTCACCTTTAATGCTATACCCGGATAGATTTCCATAGGCTGGAAAATCGTTAATTGTTCCAAACAACATCGCCCTCAAGTTGAAATTTTCTTTCCTATACCCATCATAAACCTCCACACCGTTCTCCCACAAAATCTTCAAATCTTCGATTAAAGGTTCCAAATATACGTCTATGTCATTTCCTGGTTGTTTAGGCCCGGAAATTAACATAGATAACATCATGTACTTACGCTTCATACATAGCCATGGAGGTAGGTTATAAATCATAAGAATTACATGCCATGTGCTATGCGAGATACTTTGAATACCGTGTGGGTTCATTCCATCAGTAGACAATGCCAAGCGAAGGTTTCTTGCGTCTTTTCCAAATTCAGGATAATCATTATCAATTTTCATCCACTGTGGTGAATCTGCCGGATGTCGAAACTTTCCATCAACAATTCTTTCATCTGCATGCCAAGTTAAATGTCTTGAATCGGTTTCACTACGATACATCCGTCTAAATCTCGGAATTATAGGAAAATACCATAAGACTTTTGCCGGAGACAACTTTTTCTTATATCGAGGGGCACCGCATTTAGGACACTCATTTAACGATGCATACTCGTTTCGAAACAAAACGCAATCTTTTGGACAGGCATGTATCTTGTCATAGCTCATGCCAATAGAGTACAACATCTTTTTGGCCTCATACGTTCGATTGAGGAGAACATTATCCTCTGGTAGCATATCTTTCATAAGGGCTAATAACTCTGTGAAACTTTTATCCGACCATCCATTGCCCGCCTTTAAGTTGTACAACTTTAATACCGCAGACAATCTTGTGAATTTTGTACAACCATTATACAACGGTTTCTCTGCATCGCTTACCAACCTCTCGAACATTTTGGGACAATCATTAAGATCTTCTTCAAGCGTTTCTGCAATCTCTTCAACTCGATCATAATCGTATGTATCTGTGCCATTGTCGTTTGAAGCATAGGTCCTATTATCCCCCGATTCATCATTCCCATCACTTTTCTCACCATGCATATTCCAACATGTATAACTTCTATCAATTCCATACCGTATTAGATGCGATGGCAACTGAACCGCGTCAACCCGATTCCCATAACAGCAACACAAACAAGGACATGTCATTCGACCGGGATCTTCGGCGTGCACAACAACAAACTTAACGAATTCCGATACCCCGTTCTCATACTCTTTCGACAATCGATTGGAATACATCCATGTCTTATCCATGGTTTACGGTTTCTGAGTCAATCTGAGCTAAACAAAAACTTAACTTAATCAATTTGTCGAACACTTGGTGTGAAATCAATTTTAATCAGATTTTTCTTTGGTTTTGTTGATATGAAAAATCAATTGCAATTTTATAGATTACAATCAACTCAACAAAAAATTGTTTAAAATATTATTGATAAGAAAATTATCTCAATATGTTGATTGCACAATCAATGAATTCACAATTTACAATAAAAATGAGTGAAAGAGAAGGAGAGATAAATTTTTTTAAGGAGTTCTCCTATCGGCGGTCATAAGAACCGACCTCGCTCAAATTCCACGACCGTTCTCCACCAGCCACCATGTTCCTATATACCCATTTTCCAATTTACGCGGCTATGTTTTCCAAATTCTATCGCGTTTTCATTTTATTTCAGAATTGTACCCTTGTACTTTTTCCATCCAAACTGAACCGTATTCCATTTTCCTAACCTAAAATTGCAAAAATTTCTTGATCTATCTAATAATATCAAATCTGCAGAATCTTTTTTCTCTCACATCTCATGTACAAAGAAATTCAGTGAAGGTAAAAAGATGCAACTTTATTATATTAATTCATTGACAAGGTAAAAAGATTTTATACAATAATATCTTTCGTAGATGTAACTTTATTGTATTAATTCGTAAAACCTCTACAATACCTCTACAATACCTCTACAATATCTATTGGTGCTTTCAAGTGCAATACACAACAACAACGTTCATTTGTACTGTCGATTTAAGTGCATTCATACATGAAGGTTTCTTACATTTCCTTCTATTTTGTGCTACTGTCTTTGGTATTGAACTCATTATTAAGTGTCTAATCAATTGAAGAAAATATTTTGTATAGATTGAAAAGAAGAAACAATCACCCGACGGTTCTCTTGTTTTCTGACGATTTGACACGTTTGAGTTCTCCGGTGAGATATGTTGCTCTGAATCGGAAGGTCCTGAAGAAGTTAAAGAAACCGATTAATTTCCAAAACACATTAAACAAACATCAAAAGACAGAGAGCCTTAATCGGGAATCACAATTACCTGCCGTCCAACTAGTGTGAATGAGAAACACTAATTGTGCCTGCTAATCAATGAAACAAGAATTTTGTATGTCACTATGGCTTCCAAGAATATATTCCGTGCCCGATTATTCAATAAACGCTCAATAACTTTTAAAACATAATCACCTAACGGGAACCAAAAATTCAAGCTCTTATCCAATTCAAGTTCATGATATGAAAAATCAAGCTCAAAGTAAGCTAAAATCAACCGAACCAAATTCCGGGAAACAACTATGTAATCCTAATAATGCTCAATAAAACTCATCTCAAACAAGTGTTCCATGTGCACACGATAAACAACAATACCATAACCGAGTTCGTCATTCAAAACCAAATCACACAATGTCATCACAAATTCAAAGCCAACATGTTTTAAAACAAAATTAGGAACAATCAAAATCAACACCAAGTTTAATTCATTCAAGATTAACTCAAAATGAACATAACATATTAATAATCAATGAGAAGAAAATACACTGTAAATGAGAAGAAAATAATCATCAAAAATCATCAAACAAACAACAACAACCAATACACTGTAAATGAGAAGAAAATAATAATCAACGAACCTTGTGAAGAGAGGGGCGACTCGTGCAGCGACGATGAGAGTAGACGATGGTGGCTACCGTGAAAAATCGCTTTGGACGAAGAAGGAACAGGAGCGAAAGGGTTTGGAACGTTGGAAGAGAGGAGGAAACACAAGAGCCACATACAGTACGAACACAAAGCTTTAATCAAAAACATTAAAATTTTATTATAAAACAACCTACGAAAGCGCTTTTAAAAGCGCTTTCTAATGGTCATGTATAACAGCGCTTTTTCATAAAAAAGCGCTTTCGTATCATACCCTATAGCAGCGCTTTTAAAAGCGCTTTCTAAAGGCCAGATTTAGCAGCACTTTTCAAAAGCGCTTTCTTAGGCTGACCTTTAGCAGCGCTTTTGAAAAGCGCTTTCTTAGGTTCCCTCTGAAAGGCACCCTATAGCAGCGCTTCTCAAAAAGCGCTTTCTAAGGGTGACCTTTAGCAGCGCTTTTGAAAAGCGCTTTCTTAAGGTACCCTTTGAAAGCGCTTTTTTTAAGCGAATTTTTTTTAATACCTATAGCAGCGCTTTTTCCTAAAAGCGCTTTCGTATGTGTGATGCTAAAGCTTATTTTTAGCGTAGTGAGTCCCCGAGGTATTACGGGAAATACACGAAGGGATTAACGCCCAACACATGGGCGGAAAATCCCTGGCGAGGAAAGCCCTGCAAGCGGGGTACTATTGGCCGACGATGCAACAGGATGCCAAAGATCACGTTAAGAAGTGTGACAATTACCAAAAGCACGCCGACATGCATCTCGCCCCCCCCCTCACGAGCTGAGCATACTGTCGTCCCCGTGGCCATTTACGTGGTGGGGGATGGATATCCTCGGACCATTTGCACAAGGGACTTACCAAAATAAGTTCCTTATTATGGCCGTGGATTACTTCAGGAAATGGATAGAGGCCGAGGCTCTCGTGAAGATTACCTCGCACAACGTCCTCCGTTTCTACAAACGAAACATCCTCGCCAGGTTTTGAATCCCAAAAGCGTTGATCACAGACAACGGCACCCAATTCACCGACCACGGGTTCCAAAACTTCGTCACCAAACTGGGAACCAAACAACATTTCACCTCGGTCGAGCACCCTCAAACCAACGGGAAAGCCGAGGCCGCCAACAGAGTCATCCTGCGAGGACTCAAACTCCGGCTCGGCGAAGCTAAAAGAGGGTGGGTCGAGGAGCTGCACAGTGTTTTATGGGCTTATCGCACCACGGCCCATTCAACGACGGGCGAAACCCCCTTTCGACTAACATACGGCACCGAGGCCATCATCCCCGTAGAAATCAGGGAACCCTCCAGGCGGACAGAAATGCCCCTCGACGAGGAAATGAACGACGAAGCACTCAGGGAAGAACTCGATTTGGTCGAGGAAATTCGATCGGGGACAGCCCTGCGTGAGGCCACTCTAAAACAACGAGTGGCCCTGCGTCACAATGATAAGGTCATCAAACGTGAGTTCAAGATCGGCAGTCTGGTATTACGAAGAAACCAGAAAGACTCCCGCAAAGGGAAATTGGCCGCGAACTGGGAAGGGCCCTATCGCGTCCACGGAGCCACAGGCACTGAGGCATACTACCTCGAGCAGCTAGACGGAGAACCATTACCACGACCCTGGAATGCTGCTAAACTAAAGCAATACTATAGCTAAAACCCTTAAGCACTAAGGACTCTCGCTGTCGAACATCCACATCTAGTTAACAGAGAGAAATGTCTCGACCACGTAGATGAGCCAAGGTACGGGCCCAATCTACACCCAAACGACATAACGCCGTTCAGCCAAATAAGGACGAACGATGATGCCCGACAGGGACACCTCAATCGAGCCCCACTGTCGAAGTACCCACATGGCAGAACATCCAGCTCGTGATGGGCAGTTCACGCCACGGGCATATGACCTCGATCTGGGTCGTGCGCTCGACATGCGGGCTCAACTCCGCACAACCGACGTATTTCGAAGTACGTCAGACCACCAAAATGGGTCGAAAGGATCTTCACTCGAGGACACAACTTAGAAAATTTTTGTCACAAAGTAACAGTCGAATACAAGCCTAGCTCGAGGACATAACTTAGACAAATTTCGTCACAAAGTAAAACTTAAATACGAGCAAGTTTAAAAGCTAAATAAACATCCATTGAAAGTTATACACAAGACGAGTTAAAAATAGGCCGACCAAAAAGGCCGGCGATGTTCAGGGTTACAAGCCATGGCACATCGGCCAAAAGAAATAAGCACGGGCACGCAGGCCCAAAAAATGAGCACGGGCACGCAGGCCCCAAAACAAATACCAAATAAGAGGGCACACAGGCCCGACCAGAAACTCCACGCTAAACGTTCCCGGGACTACCGGCATCCACCACAGGAGACTCAGGAGGAGGCACAACCTGGCCGTCAATAATCTGAGACATGAACCCCACTCCCTCGGTATTCATGCCTGGATTCAGTATGGCAAGCTGGCTGACCGCGGCCTCGAACCCATCTGCTAAAGCGCCGACACAGTCTGTCTCAAGGAGGTGGATGCGCGCGACCAGATCCGAACGGGTCCGCAAAGGGGCTGTCTCCTCCGACTCATCTTCGGTAGGAAGCATAGCAACTTTCAACTCCTCGACTTCCTTAGACAAATGTTTGTTGTCAGCCTCTAAGCGTTCCTTGTCCAGTCGAAGGCAATTCCTCTCCTCAGCAACCTTCCCAGAGTTTTCCTTCTCCCTCACCAGCAGGTCGGCTTGTTCGCGAAACATTTCCTCGGATCGCTCGAGGGTCGCTTTTAACTTACGAGAACTGGCAGCAAGGATAGCTTTCTCCGACTCCAACTCCCTGTCGCGATCCGAGGAGTCCGACCCTTCCTCGACAAGGACAACGGCCATCTCGGCCATCTTCACCATCCCGACCATACTGGCGGCCAGGTGTTTCCTCCGACTTTCTTTGTTGAGCCGTCTAATAGTCTCGGCCTCGTCGTTGCTCACCGTCAGAGGAAACCCCTCGAAGAAATATTTCTCTTTGAAACAGCGGGGTAAGCCGAAGGCCCTCGCAGCTACAGGCTCGTCGCCAACCTCCGACCTATCATCTTCTCGACTTCTCTTCCTTGTGATCAGCTCAGTGGGCTGTTCAACATCGGGGGAGTCCGGGGACCCACTAGAGGCATCGCCCGAACTGGTCGGCGGGCCCATCCTCGTGGCTTGCGGAGCCCGCACCAGCCTTTTGTTTACTTTCTTGTTCTAAGTCAGTTTCAACAGCCTCTCCCATTGTTCAGCCATGTCTCCTGCAAAAAAGAGCGAAACTCGGGTTAGTTGCGAGCAGGCAAAAACAACGAAAGTGAAATAAAACAATAATAAAAGCAAAGGCAAGAAACCTAGTAGATCTACGGCCTGCCCGTAAGATTGGCACTCCACGAGCGCCTTGGTGTCGATGGGACGGGCCTCGAATGTCGGGTACCCCTCCTCGTCAAGAATATCTCCCCCTCCCTCGTGACCCACCGGGCAGGGAAGAAGCTGTCGACATACTTGCAAAGGATACCATAGGCTTCTTCGTCCTCGGTGCTCATGCTTCCCGCGGGCGTATGATAGTACCCAGTGCCATGGTCGTAATGGCCCGAGCACCAATGTAACGGGAACTTGGATATGCGCCCCACTGCCGGACGACCCTCGGTGTCCATGAGGGGCTCCCCGTCCTCGTCGACTATCGCGGTTTCCGGTTCATACAAGGAATCCAAGGAAGTCTGAGTTACCGGCTGCAGAACGTACCACTTATCCTTGAAGCCCCGGACTGAATCCATATACATCCTGAACAACCTCTTCGACTGTTTTAGGGATACCCAGCTATGCCTGCCTCCTCGAGACTGACGCTGCAGGTGAAAAACCCTGAAGAAAAGGGGAATCGTCGCCCCGATCCTCAAGAAACGGCATGTCAGCTCGAATGCCCGAAGGAAGGCGATCGAATTAGGGTGAAGCTGCGAGGGGGCCAGATGGCAGAACACCCCGACTTGGAAATCGCTGAAAGGGAGCTTAAGACCGAGATCCCTGAACACGATCTCGTACATTGGAAACCGATACTCGGTAAACTCCGAGCAGATTCGCGCATCGATGGACGGCCTCATCACAATAAAATTCTTCTGGAAACCTGGCTGATCACCGCCGTGCTCGACGACAGTATATGCACGCAACTACGCCGACAGTACGCCGAGGTAATCCCTCAGGGCTCGGCGCCCACCCAGTCCAACGAGGGGTCATCGATAATATCAACTAAAGTCACGTTCTCTTCGGCACTTTGGTCCGCGACTTCATTTTTCCTCAAAGATTCCGGTTCGTCGGCCATTTACCTGCAAAGCACGGGAAATTGGTGAAATTCGAGAGCAAATCCGCATGCTCGCCACATTGACAGGAAGTAGTACACGACAAGCCGAACATAGACACCCCAGCTCGACCAGGCGTCGGGAACAACAAGGGAATAAAATGAATAACTCGAGCAAGGTCTTGACTTCACCTGCCCGACACTAAGACGCTGCGACGAGTTATCCTACATACTTCCTAAGGGGTCAACATCCCGACCAACTCATGGGTACGCCGACCAAAACTATGAATATGATGGGCAGTATCATAGATCATATGCCTAAAACTACAAATGTCACGGGCAGTATCATAGATCATGTGCCTAAAACTATGAAGGTCACAGGCAGCATTGCGAGTCACGTACCTAAAACTATGGGTTTACCGGGCACAATCATGAGTCTACCGGGCACTACTCCCAGATGTGGGTTTCTAACATCCAAATAACGTTAAAACTACCTACAACGAAGAAAAACAGGAGGTATGAACACTTACTTGGAAGAAAAGATGAACGTACGACAGTGATGGGAGTAATCAACGGAGGATGGTGCGGTGATCTCACGGTGTTGCAGAAAATGACGGCGGCAGAAGCAGAGGAAGAAGGATAAGCGCAAAGAAGAAAAACAAATTATGGGCCCCAAGGATCCTATTTATAGGATGACGTGGAATACGAAACGTCGCTCCGGGGAGCCGCGAACTTCCCCTCCTCGACATCTATTCCCCTAGGAAATGATGACCCTATTGTCGCTAGGGTGGCGTCACGGTTCCCAAGGATTGCCTCGTGTATCCAACAAACACAACCCGCGAGGAACTCCCCGAGCACGCATCGACGAGGATTACGCTACGAACGCAACCCGTGAGAAACTACTCGAGCACGCATCAAAAAAGCAAAATCCTGGTCCGGGCATCAGATCCCCGTGGTAAAGGCGAGCTGAAGTTAAGTTATAACTTCTGCCCCAGGAGCAACGACTTGGGGGGCTCCTGTTCTAGACTGGGCCCACCCTGGCCCAAAGCGCAGATAAAGGCCCAATCCAAGCAGACTCCTCGAAGAATGCGCACCCGCGGATCACCGCCGACGTGCCCGACCACAGACTGTAGCCACGATGCCCGCCATTGCCCGCGATGCATAGCGTCCCCGACCAAGGGAACTCCAGCTCGAGTCCTGCTCGAGCACCCTCCCCGTAGGGTAGATTCTGTCCATTTTGACCGTTATCGAATCCTCTAAACTCCGGAAAGACCGCGTCTTCGTCCCTCCTCATTCTTCGCAGAGCACCACCAGGAAGGGGACCACGTGCGGGGCCCCACTACGCACGTAGAACCTTGCAGTTCCTTTATTGGGCCAGTTATGGTCAGCCCAATGAGAGAACCTTGGCCCAACGCTGGGGGCTATAAATACCCTCTGTTCCCAGAGGGCCAGGTATTCATCTATTACGCACTTATACATTTTTCACCTACTCATTCCGTCACTCATTTCAACATCGGAGTGTCTTGCAGGTATCCCCATCTCCCTCAAATTCTGCTCGAGCCAATCGTGACGGTTCAAATCTGATCAGGTACGATCAAAAATCATATAATATTTTAAAACCACTTTCACTTGCCATGTTCCAATATTATGTGTCACTAACATTAATATATTTTTCAGCCTTAAACTTGAAATATCTCAATTTTTTTCAATAAAACAAAATCTCAATTACCTCTACGAAAAATTCTTATAGGAAAATAACCATAAATTCATATTTTTAGAAACAACCAATAAGAGATTAAAATTTATTTAAATTTAAATTTATATTTTAATTGAATTTATGAGTTGGTTATAATATGAAAGGAGAGAAACAATTATTTATTTATTTTTTAATTAATAAAAAGTTGTGATTGGTTGTATAAAACCAACTATTATGATTGTATCTGTCTAACCATTTTTCTTACTCTTAAAATATAATATAGTAGAATGTTTAATTTAATACTTGTATTCAATTGGTTTCAAGTCAAATCGATCCTAACAACTTTCCGATATATATATATATATATATATATATATATATATATATATATATATATAGCAGATGCTCTTAGGGTTCATTCTTGAATTAAACAGCACCATTCTAACCTCGGATGAATCTCTCTCCATCTAAATCACGGCGCCAGCCCAAGTTGCCGCCGTCATCACCACCGATGAGTCTTCCCGACGATCTTATCATTGAAGTTTTATCATTACTTCCCGTGAAATCTGTTATGCGGCTCAAGACTGTTTGCAAGTCCTTGAATGCTATAATCTGTAACCCTAAATTTATAAAACTCCACCAAAAAATATCTGAACAAAACAAACGGATACTGCTAATCTCGAATGACTCAAGTGGATCCATATATGTAGGAGCCGATTCTTGTCTGAAGAATCCGCTGATCCCTTTTGCAGATGCTGCTTACTGCAGATTGAAGAAAAAGGATAAGATAATAGCCATCGGTTACTGCAATGGTTTGTTCTGCTTGTTTGGTTATTCTCGTAATACCATGGAAGATTGGCTTTATTTCTGGAACCCTGCTACGAAGACAATATCTCAGAAATTCAAATATTCTACCAATGATAGTGACTGTATCATATTTGGGTTTGGTTATGACAATTCGACCAACACTTATAAGGTAGTGACCTTTTGTCAAATGACTAAAGTTGCTAGAGTTTTTTGTTTGGGTGATAATAGTTGGAGAAATATTCAAAGGTTTCCCGAGTTTTGTATTTTCTCTAGTTTTTGCCATAGCGGCGTGCATTTGAGTGGCACTCTAAATTGGTCGGTAGTTGGAAATGATGTTACATATGATTGGGAGGAGAATTGTATAGTTAAGAATTTTGTAATCATCTCACTTGATTTATTGACAGAGACATGCACACAGTTGTTGCCCCCTCAAGGTCAATGTTTGGGAGAAGGGTTGATAGTTGAGCCAACTATTTGTATGTTTATGGACTGTCTTTGTTTATCTTATGGTAACAATGAGTTCTCTTTTGTGATATGGAAGATGATGGAATTTGGAGTTCAAGAGTCTTGGACTCAATTTCTTAGATTTAGTTATCTCAATTTTCCGGAACTTTTCTTTGGTAAAAACTTGGTGCCATTGTGCCTTTCTCATAATGGTGATGAATTGATCTTGGCAGACCGCTTAGAAGGACAACTAATTCCCTATAATTGCAGATACCATATTGTGGACCCAAGTAGAATTGCCAAAGGAGAATGGGGGATCTTTGTCAATAATTATGTTGAAAGTTTGGTTTCGCCGAATGGAATGTAAAAGATTATTTTTGTTTGAATTCATATTAAATCACATTTTTTGGTTTGATATATAGATAGATGAGACCGAGAGAAACAACACCGATGATCATTTCACCTTGGTTTTATATTTACTGATTTTACCTGTCAAAACTTGGTCACAGATGATATATTGAACAAACCTTTTCTGTTATTATATTTAAGTAGTCAAACTCAACAATGTAGGTCATGAGATTTCTGCATTTGTTTTAAAATTCATGTTTTGATTAGTGCATTAAACTTCAGCCACCATTATGAAAACCTATTGAGCTCTATGAACATCTCATGTTTAGTTGTTTGTCCTTATATTGATCCTAATGAAACTATACAGGTTATTATAAGACAGTGACAATGTGTCTGGAAATGCCATTTTAAAGATTGGAGTTGAGATCCCAAAAATTAATGTTTAATAAAGGTAATTTGTGAAAGTTGAACGGTAATAAGTAAAATCACCTTAATCCTAAAATAATCAAAGTATTAGTGTTTAAGACTTTAAGTTACTTTTCTTGATTTAATATTGTCTAACACTTCAAGTGGAACTTGAAACATCTCATTAATAAGACTTGAGATATTTCTTCTTTGTTTATACTCCATCACCAGAGATCTTTAGAACAGTGTGATTGTTGTGATCAAATATATCTGACACTTATTATCAACTCCCCCTTTGACTTGAAACATCTCATTGATAAGATTTGAGATATTTCTTCTTTGTTTATACTCCTGTGATTGTAGTGATCAAATATATTTGACACTTATTATCAACCTCCCTTTGACAATTGTCATCAGACACTTTTGAAATAGCTATTGTTGGATGATAATATGAGAATGCAACGGTTTATAGAGGGATTAATAGACCTCCCAAGTAAGATTGGCCGATTTGAAAAATAGTTTTGAAAAGTTTACCAGAGTTTAAAATCAAAACCGATTTGTGTGGCTGAAGCAATGTGCACATAAAATCGGTTATGCTTATTAGATAACATATATACATAAAATTAAACACTTTAATTGGTACACAATATGATAAAAAAATGATTCAAACAGCTAGCGCAAAAAAAATTAAACAGTGTATTGAATTAATATCAAATTTACACAAGTTGAGTAAATATGCCGAATCAATAAATTGGAGATTTATATGTTCAAAGTTTTTAGTCTTAATCAACAAGAAGATAATTCAAAGTGTCTATTTAAACAAAACCTACACTTAATTAATAAATCGCTACCAAGGCAAAATCTAATAGCATATGATTCTAACAAAGCGGTAAAAGCGACATGTTATGTTGCGGAACCAAAAATGGTGATGATTGTGGAAACTACTGTGGAGCGGAGCTTTCGATGCACTACACGGTGCTTCTTGAACCAGAGGTATTGGATTTGATGTGATGTCGTTTGTAACACCCTTCTAAATTCCGCGTATAATTTATGAATAAATTAATTAAAACAACAATAGGGGTGTCACATTTCATAAAGACATAACTATCCTGCTCCGTAACACGGTTGACAACAAAATATTTAACTTTTTCAAACATACACATTCATGATGTTTACACGATATCAATACTTATCTGAAAATACTGCAACGCGGAATCATCATCAAGAAATTAAATTTTAAAACAACAATATAATTTGAGTCTTAAACTCCAACTTTGATAACATTGATAAAAGTGTTGTCAACACTCAACTCAAAATATCTCAACAAGATCATTAGCACTTGATTCTAAAATAAACGACATAATAATTCAAGAAAATCAAACGTCAACCTCAACCCGATGTTACATGAATCAGAGCATAATTCCACTACATAAGATGATAAACTGTAAATAAACTCCAGTGGCTAACTTCCTCTTACATCCACGGGACCTACTCCTGAGTATATACAAGTTACCCATGCGGAGACAACATTCGAACAGAAAGGGTGAGTAATCATAAACAATTATAAAAGACATAAGAAAAGAAAGACTGCAACATTAATATACAACCAATCAACAACATTAACATATAATAACTCACAACCAAACATCATCAACATCACGTACAACCATAATTCAACACACAACATATCACCAACAAAGTTATACAATGCTACATAACTTCTATGCACTGGACATGTGACTCAAATGTATGTGGTACCAATCATGAACAGACGGGTTCATTTCACTCTCTGTTCCACCACCATAGGATACATGATCCGCTACCATAGAATCTAGTTCACTCTTGAATCGAAGTATAACAACAATCATTACTGCCATTGTAGGCAACACTTCACTAATTTCCTCATACATGAATTAGCTACTCACACTCGAACCACCACCATAGGATCAAGGCCACAATATAATTAGAACTAAAGTTCTGACAATATGGTTGCGTGGTTTACAAGATGCAGAAACAACATCATCAACATAGATATTTCAACATTCAAGCAATATTTTCATCAATTCATCACACAACAACATCATTTGCTACACGAAGATTCAATCATGATTCAACAATACATCGAATTAGTACATAAATCAAGTATAGCTTATCAATACTCTAAACACAAGCTTATTACTATAATCTTTTATCATTCATCATGAAAATACTTCAGAAAAAGGTTTAAGAACAACCAAAAATGGATACATGTTGAAAAATAGCGTTTCTGGGCAAATTCTAGGTGCATGTGCCGGCATATACATGTTACAGGTCGGCACATTTACTCTCATTTTAAAGCGTGTAGCATCTTGCATGTGTCGGCACATATAGCCTTCATGTGTGGCAGATGAGTCAATATTTTATAAAAATCACTTTTTCTAAAGATTGTGAGCTGACACATTGCTCGTCCAGGTTAGCATATATTGTTGTTTTAGCATGAAAACTCAGATTTTAATCATTTAAACACCAATTTACATACCATCAACTTGTTCCATAAAATCATATAACAATAATTCAATTTTATACTATTTTAACCTCTTAATTTCATCTATCATATCATGGGATCATGGATTAACAATACATTCTAACTATAACACCAATTCATTATTTGTAATCCTCAATTCATCAAATTAATGTAAAATCGAATCATGGTCCATGAAGCACATAATTAACAAATCACCTTGCAGCAGAAACATCATCAAAGATTTCATAACACAACATGTAATGCACACAACATCAAGATCACATATTTCACAATTTTCATCAATATTCATAACAAATCAATATCAACAAAGAGAACTAAAATCCTACATCTATCCTTCCCTAATACAATTCATAATTGAGAACCATTACTCATCCTTACCTTAGATATTCTCTAGACATTGCTTCCCTTTCCCTATAGATGGATGCTCTCTTGCCTTATCCTCGCCCTAGCCTTTTTTCCTCCAACTTTCATGTAGAATGCATAATGAATCCTCTTCTCTTATTTTTTTCCTTTTTCTATTGTGAATATTCCCTCTATTATTTTTTCTCTCAGTTACCCTTAACTTAAACTCATGCAATTACCTCAATGCCCTTAAAATTTCTACACATTCTATTTATTTTATTTCCCTTATTATTATTATAATTATTAACAACATAAGACTATTATTTATTTAATCAAGATTATTTTCTATCTCAAGGACTTACATCCCCACCAAAAATCTAACAAACACAATCAATCACATAATATTCGTAAATAAATACATAAGCCACTTAATTTCTAAATTGGGGTGTTACAACTCTCCCCCACTTAGAGAATTTTCATCCCCGAAAATTACTTAAGGAAAATAGAATCGGGTACACTCTCTCATTTGATCCTCACGCTCCAAAGTCATACTCCCACCAGCTGGTCCTCCCCACACTATCTTCACCAAAAAAATCTCTTTAGCATGCAACTACTTCATCTCCTGATCCTCTATCCGTATGGGTGATGCTTCAACTATTAGGTTATTTGTCACATGTACATAATCCATTGAATCACATGAGAAGGATCCGAAATATATTTTCTCAACTGATACACATGAAACTCATCATGAAGATTAGCAAGTGACGATAGAAAAGCAATATGATAGGCCACCTCGCATATCCTCTGCATAATCTGGTAGGGCCAACAAAACGTGTTGTGAGCTTACACGACTTTATATCCTACCAACACCAGTTATCAGAGTAACTATCAAGAACACATGATTTCCCTCTTGGAAATAAAGTGCTTTCTTCTCTTATCATGATAGCTTTTCTGACGAATCTGCGAAGCTTTCATCTTATCTTGAATCATATTGATCTTTTCGGTTGTCTCCTGACTAATATCAGGTCTCAGCAAAACAATCTTGCCTGACTCATACCAACATAATATAGTCATATACCTTCTACCATATAATTCCTCATATGGTTCCATGCCAATACTAGCATGGAAATTGTTATTGTAAGTAAATTCAATCAATGAAAACTATCGCAAGCACCTTCTTGTTCTAACATACAAGCCCTAAGAAAATCCTCCAAAGACTGGATGGTTCTCTCTATCTGATCGTCCGTCTGTAGATGATAAGTAGAACTCAACCTCAACTTAGTACCCAAAGCCTGATGCAAAATTTCCCAGAACCTTGACGTAAACCTCTGATCTCTATCTGACATAATACTCAAAGGTATTCCATTTAGTCTCAAAATATCTTCGATATACATCTCATCTAACCTCTACATGGAATGATTGATCCTTATTGGTAAGAAATGAGCCAATTTAGTCAATCTATCCACTATTGCCCAAATCAAATCATTACCCTTAGTAGTCTTCGGCAAACCTCTACATGGAATTGTTGTCCTATTTCCACTCTGAAATATTCAATGCTTACATTAGACCTAAATGCTCCTGGTGTTCAATCTTAGACTTCTGACAAGTCAAACAAGCTTTAAAAACTCAACAATTTCCTTCTTCATATCGTAGCACCAAAATAATTTATTCAAATCTTGATACATTTTTGTTGCACCTGGATGAATACTTAGACCACTTCGATGTCCTTCCTTAAGTATACTCTTCTTAAGTTCTGGCACATCCAGAACACACACTCTATCTCTGAACCTTATCACCCCATTCTCATCAACTCAGAAATGACCCCAATTACCTTGGTTAACTAGCAGCAACCGCTAAACTACGCCTAAATCAGATTTCTAACATTCTCTAATCTCTTCAAGAGTGCCACTGGTCAGCCTCAACATCCCTAACATCACACTATTAGGAGTCACTTTACACACTAAACTCATATATCTGAATTGACCAATCAATTCCAACTCTCGAACCATAAGCATTGACATGTGTAAGGAATTCCTACTCAACGCATCAGCCACCACATTACCTTTTCCCATATGGTAACTCAAATCAAAATCATAATGTTTCAGAAGTTAGAGTCATCTCCTCTTCTTCATATTCAACTCCTTCTAGTCGAACAAATAATTTAAACTCTTGTGATCACGGAACACCTTAAACTTAGAGCCAAAAAGATAATGTCTCCAAATCTTCAAAACAAATACACGAAAAAGAGAGAATATGGAAAAAATGTTTGTCAACAACAACAATTAAAAACAAAATGTGAAGCCGAAGTAAATAATATGAAAATCATGTCAACAAACATTTATCTACATTTATCAACAACAACATACAACAATAAAAAACCATAAACTATCTAACAAGAAGAAAATCATATGAAAATCAAGTGAAACATAACAACAGCATACATGAAAATGAGAGAATACGGAAAAAGAAGAATACCTTTATTTACGAAGAACAAGATTGATGACTATTCTGTAGTATAGGAAATCTAATGACGAAGAAGAAGAGAAAAAATGGGTGCTAGGGTTTTGCTACGAAAGATATGACGACACTGTCAAAAAACAAGATTTAATTCGCTTATATATGGGTAAACAATTTCACAACGGTTGTCATTACCAACCGTGTGTGTGTGTGTGTCACAATGGTTAAACAAGATAACCGTAGTGATATCCGTTTTATTTTCATTTAAAAATAAATAAAAAAGAAAAGATGCGCCTTAACTGTTAGATCCATGGTTTTAGGATTGACAACAATTTTGCTAAATATGGTTCTTGACAGATGTTGAGCAAGATGTCATAACATCTTGACTAAAATTGATACAATAGAGTGTGAGCTTACATTGAAGACACATGCTATGACATATATTGTGACATATTGTACTAGAACATCAGTACAAACTGTTTTAAATTTTGATTGATTTGATTTGATTTTATGATATTTCTTTTGGATATATGATTTGCGCAGATCAAGAAGATTAAATCTGGAACAAGTGATCTAATCTCTAGATGTACATAACTTTCTAAAATTGGATGTTGAGATAATGTAGGAAACTTGATATTTTGTTCCAAGATTTAAGGATATTTTTCTGTATAATTGGTGCAACCCTCAGCTTGTGGATCAAGAAATATTTTGGTGAAGATTTTAAAGCCCATGGACTACTGAGGAGTATTTAAAGAGAAACCTAAACCTTATGTAATTTAATTTTTCACAATTGTAAAAATAGGGGAAATCTAAAGTATTAGGTTTAAAGAGTCTCTTGTGTTTTTTGTAAGTCACCCATGTATCTTTTAATATAGTGAGGTAGACTGATTTTTACTTGATTGTTTATCAAGTTATTGTTTTTAGTTGAAGCTTTTAAGAAAATTTAAGTATTGTTCTCACTCATGAGCTTTTAAGCAAAGAGTTGAGTATTATTTATTGGAAGTGTAATCTTCTGTTTTGATTCTAGTCATTGGTTTGTGACTAGTTTATCACTGAGATGATTGGTAGGAAGTGAGAGGGGGATCTCATGGCTAGAAGGTTTCAAGGTATAAGTTGCACAAGGTAGTTGTTGTACTCTAAAATTTTCCCTCTCATTTCTCAAAGGATCGTCCTAGACCCTCAGGTTTACTTCTATCAAGTTTCAAGTATCGGATTACAATTTTCCAAGAAAGTCATTCACAAGGGCAAAATGGTCAAAAGCATACTGAAAAGTCAAACTTTGACTTTTGGGATCAAAATCAAGTTTCAACAATTATATTTCATCAAGACATGAAATTAGTTCATCAAAATCAGAAGTCAGAAATTACTTTGAAAAAATTAAATTTCTAAACATTTAGAAAATTTTCTAAGTGTTAAGAGAATATGACACTTCAGAACTTCTGGGCCAGCCTCCATACGAATGCAATTGGAATTTGCAAAGACGGTTCAGAACATGACTCTTAAGTCACAACATATGGAAATTGTGTTCTTCGATCAGAACATGACTCTTCAGCATATGAAGGTTACGTTTTATGCTTCAATCAGAGCCTCACCCTTCGAGTCTCATTCTGGTATTTTGCGATCATAACATCACCCAAATCCCAAAACCTCGTTTGAGCAGCCTGTTGCACTGCTCTAGCATAGTCCTGTAACTAGCTGCCACAAAACTCCAAATTGCTGCTGATCCAGTCCACGCTTGCACTTTCTCAAATCCCATATTTGCACCAAATTAGCATAGGAAAACTGTGTTTAAAAAGAAATGGAAAAGTATGCCAAAAGGGTTTAAATCCCATTTGTTTTCCCCCAAAAACCACAACAGACTCATCTATAAATAAGTCGCTCCATCACACGTTCAAGGGGCTGGCTTTTGGAAAGAGAGAATTATCAAATACAAAAAAGAGAGAAGAGAAAACAGTCAAACATTCGTAAACTCAGAATTCCCAAACAAAAACAAACCTTTGTTATTCCCTTTGAATCAAAGGACATATCATTTTATTCCATTCCTTGCTAACCCCCAGAACATCTGAAGGCGGCAGCTCAAGCCCCAAACACACGCTTCATATTCAAGGTAAGTCTTTCTGACTTTGAATTTTTCGTTCAGAACATCATTAAATATGTAAATATCATAGTATTGATGTTATCCATATCATTGCATAAGTAGAAAAACTGTGGATCAGAACTTCTTGAATAAAGCTAGACTCAGAATTAGGATTAGAACTTCTATAAACTATTGTGCTTTTATCTTTCTGATTTACTGTTGTTAAGAACTGAATAAGTTGCAGATGTTCTGACTAATGTAAGGAAGGAGGTGAAGTGTAACACAAAATTTCTGGGTTTTCTTTCCCACTTGTAACGCGGTGGGAGAACTGACTTGGTTTACGTTTTATCGCAATTGTGCGGATAGTAAGAGTCACCACCGACTTTTCTTTTATCCAACAGGAAAGGCTGAAAAGAACAGGAAAGACCTTTAGAGATGTTTTTTGAGTTCGGGGGGTAGATTATGAAAAGGGAAGGTATTAGCACCCTTTTCATCTGTAGTTATCTACGGGCTCTTAGTTTCTTGCTAGATCACTTGCTTTTGTTTAAATGTGCTTGTCGTGTGGGTTTTGAAAGTATTTTGAAAATGTCTTTGTAATGGTTCTCGTTTCTATTAGAACGTGTACAAAGTGTTTGTTTTGAAAATAGTTCAAAGATGTGTTTGTAGAGTGTGTTTTTTGAACGTCTTCTTGGAAATATGTTTTTGTAATGGTTCTCGTCTCTATAAGAACGTATACAAAAAGGTTTTGTCTTTTGAAAAGGTTTTAATATGAAAGTGTTGGTGTAAGATGTTTGGTTGTGAGAAAGCGAGCAACTAGGAGCGAATCTACCTACTCAAAAGGTCTTAAATTTTCTTTTCCTCCTCCTTTATTTAGATGCTGCTATCTTACCATTGATTTGGTAAGAAGCCCCATTGTTGGATGTGAAGGGATAGGCGCGGGGCATTTGTACAGTCATAGAAGGCAACTTATGAGACGCTTTAGCAATTTTTTGTAAGGGACTAGATCGTTTTATCGAAGGCAACATCGAGGGACTACGATCTTTTTTCATCAAAGGGTCTTTGCTAAAGCGTCCCATATTCGAGGGACATGACTGTGTTTCCGAGGCAACGAGCGAGGTTACCCTAGGGGTGCGCGCGTGAAAAAGTGTGTTTGATTCAAGTTAAGTTGTTCTTTGATTAGGTTATCTAGCGATTGATTTTAATCTTGCCATACACACCTAATTACTATACAGTATAAGGAAAATAGTAAATTGCAGAAATTAAAATTCTACGCTATTACAGAGTTTTCAGGAATGGGGGTACAAATTTACAAATAGGGATGGATTAGTACAATTAAATGTCCAAATAGGCAAACAATACAACCAAATCGAATCGAGCAATTAATCGAAATTACAACAATCTATGAAGTAAAAATTAATTAACAAAGTATGAAAATAAAATTCTTGTTTTTGTTTTGTGAGAAATTTGGGAAGAAAAATAAAATTCTATTATATTAAATAAATGAAATCATTTGCATATTTTTTATCTTTTAGTATTTTTTTTTGTTTTGTAGAAACTAAATAAATAATTTAAGACTAAAGAAAAGAAGTTAATTAATAAAAATATTTACGAAAATCCCTAACTATATTAATTACGAAAATAAACTAAACAATTTGAAATTTATATTATTGAATTTTCTTTTAAAGAAAATACAAACAAAATTGATATTCTGAAAAAACTTAATGACATGTTTTTGTAGTTTATTATTTTTTAAAATCTAAACTAATAAACTAAGAAAATGATATTTGAAAGAAGGGAGGGGTTTAAACAGAAAATAGGGAGTGCTGGCAAGCAAATCACAACTGGGCTTTGGCTGCTGATGAAGTTGAAGCCCAAAAGTTTATTTTTGTTGAATAAAAAGGGAATGAAGTAAACAAAAAAAAAAGAAAAAGAAAAACAGCCCCAGGGGGTCTCGAACTCGGAACACCATGCTTGCAAATCCATACTCCAACCACTATGCTATTCTGTTTCAATCGTTATTATTATGACTTAATTAAAACATAAAGAAAAAATGGTAATTGGATTGGGCCAACAGCCCAATGGGCTGACCCGGTTCTGATGAAGGAAAAAGAAGGGTTTTGAAAACCCTAGTAAAGAGAAGAGGCGCCGCCTGGCAACCTGTGTCTGGGAAAAGAAAAGGAAATTACTAGTTCCAATGATCCTTGTTCTTTTTTTTCTTCTTCTTAATACTACCATAAAATAGATTAAAAAGATAACTCCCTCTCTAATACTTCCATAATCTCACACCTTCTTCCTCAAAATCGCGTTTCATCTCTCGTCTAAACCGAACAACCAACAAGCCTCTCATCTCTTTCAATCGTTTTCTTCCTAAACACGAATCTACAAATGGGTTGAAAGCGCTAAATACCAAACTTAACAGATTTCGACAGAATTGCACACAAATACGATGAAATAAAGCATGATCAACAACAATAAGGTGAAAGTCCAAAAGAAATGTGTTTACCGATTGGTGAACCGGAACTAAGAACGATGTCCAACCTTTGAAGCTTGTCTCGAGTACAAAAAAGTCTTTCTCTTTTTGAAGTTGTTATGTCTCGATTTGGTCTTGTCAATTTTTTCGCGTTTGAGAAATTTGCTCGTTGATGCTTGAATCCTCTTCTGCAGGTTGTGTTGTTGTTGATGGGAACAGAAATGGTGAGGTCGTATTTGTGTTGAATTTGCAGATTCTACAGCACTTTGAGGAAATGTTGGTTGGGTTAAAGCTTGTTCAATCTGTGTGTAATGTGATACGGGTTATGGTGATGGATAGTTGCTCTTGATTCTGTTCTTTTTGTTCGTGCTTAATGTTTTTATTTAGAATAGATGGAATCTGCTTGTGTTATCTTGAACAGGAGTTGGAGGTCTTTGGTTTTTCTGGTTTCTTGGTTTGGTTTTCTGATTCTGTTATCTGCTTATGCTGGCTATTATTCTTGTTTGTTTTCTGGTTTTTTGTTGGCTATGGTTTTTGTGCTGTTTTGTATATTGTTTTTTGCCTCCTCCCTTTGTGAAACAGTCATTGTTATGATATTGGAATAAGGGTGAAAAGTGGGGAAAAATTAAGGTTTTGCAAACTGTGGTATGCTGATCTTGGGGCTTTTGAGCACAGGTTTCAAATTTGCTATTCGTGTGCAATTCATTGGACAGGTTTTTGAACAGATTTTGGGGAAACACATTACAGGTTTTTGGACTGTTGTATAGGCTGTATTTTTGCAGCAGGATAGCAGGGTTTATGGACAGCAATAGGGCAATTGTTTTCTAGGTGATATCCTTGTGTCTCTTTCCTCTTTCCTCTTTCATATTTCAAGGATGCAAAGCATTTTGCTTTTTATTTAATGATTCTGAAGGATTTGCAACATTTAGGAACATGATAGATAGCGCTTTGACCATGAGCTAGCATTGGTTGTTTTTATATTGGATGATTTTACTTTGTTTTGGTCATTGCTCGTTGTTTTTTGCGTTTGGCAGCTTGGCTGCAAGTTTGCAATGTTTATAGCAGCTGCTTGCCTGCTGTTCTGTTGCTACATGCTGCTTGCTTTGTTTGCTTTTGTTGGCTGCTATTTGGCAGCCTAGCTGTTGCGTTAGCCTGCTGTTTTCCTGTTTGTTGGTTTGTTTTATGTTGCAGTTCTGCTGCATTTGTGCAGCTTGCTTGCTGTTCTATTTGTTTGCAGTTTGACCTTGCTTTTGTAATGTTATGAAAATTTCTTTTTCCCTTTTGTGAACCAAAAAAGATCAAAATTTTGTGATTTGCAAAAGTAGGAGATAGATCATGATTAAGAACAAAACCTTTTAGTTCTGATTCCAAAATGCAAATCCTAATGATGAGTCTTTTCTTTCTTTACACATCACTTTTGCTTGAATTGCTTGCTAACTTTTCTTTTTCTTTGTTTCATGAACATTAGGCGTGGATGGCAAGCAAGGATTGGATGGATTGCTTGAAGATGAAGCACAAACTTGAAGAAATAGAACAAAATTTCTTTCTTTGTAAACAAGAAATTTGTAATTCTTTGTGAACAAGACAAACATTTGTAATTTATTTTATTTGTAGTGTAATGAACACAAAACCTTGAGAAAGATTGTAGATGATGAAATTTATTGTACGAATCTTGAACTTTGCTTGGATTTTGAAATTCTCAATTTGAATGGTTTGAAAGATACACATTGGTTTGGTAACTTGAGCTTCAAGCAATCACAAACGAATTTTATAACTTGTATTTTAAATAAACCATGAGCCTTATATTCCAATCAAATTCTTAAACAAAATAAATGTTTAAGAATTCAATTCCACTTGTTTAACTCAAAACCAAAACCATGGTCATTTAAATGAAAGTCTTAATCTTCACATCTTGTCCAAATCAAATTTGCATTCAAAATGAACTCGCACGACATGCTCGATTAAAATGGAACTTCATTGCCAAAACAAACATGCTTTAAGAACATTCACCAATCTTGTAGAATTAACAAACTTCAACATGAGAAACATAGCCCTGAGGAAAACAAATTGTGGTTAAGAATATTCGAAATCAAACAAATGACTTGCGACGATTCGATAACTTTCAAAGTCTTCCAAACACAATTTTCGTTCGATCTTTGAAGATAAACTCGTGAGCGACATCACTTATGACCATATGTAGAAATAATCGTCGCAAGATCTTGTAATTTGAGGAAATCACAATTCTTAGAAATCAGGCGACAGTTACTTAAGATTAGGTCTGAAATTCTGGCTGCAGATACTCAATGTCACGTTCAATGTTATGACACCGTATCTGACTTACTACATGACAGTAAATACAAAAGCAATAAAGAACACAGTCAATTGTTTACCCAGTTCAGTGTGCAACAACACCTACTCTGGGGGCTACCAAGCCAGGGAGGAAATCCACTATAAGAGATGTTAATTCAGGAATAAACCAACCAGTTTATCTCCTTCACTTAAGACCTACCCAATGCAATTCCAATCTAAGTACAACTTAAACCTGAGTTCCTACTCACTCCCCCTCAATCACAGCAGTGATACATAAACCAATTTGACTTAAGAATTGATGAAGACACTCTTCAAAAACAAACACTTGATTAAGCTTCACAGCTTTTTAATCAAGCAACACAATCACTCGTGCTTCACAGCTTTGAGTGATGCACACAACTAACTTGACTCTGCTTCACAACTTTAGTCAAGGAACATTCAAACACTCTTGCTTCAAAGCTTTGAGTGCTACACATCCCTTACAATTAGAAACCTATTCCAAGGCACTTATCACAATGATAATTGCTTGGAGTACAATGATTAAATCTATACAGATTACAAATGATCTTCTGATCAATAAAAGGGATGCCTTGAAAAATAGCAGCTCTGTTGAATATATAGCAGCTGCAACTTCAGTTAGGGTTTCCACAAAAACCTAGGGTTAATTCCATTTGACCTAAAGACCAGGTCACAGGGCTTTATTAACCAGGTTAGGGTTGAGCTAGGTTACCCCTCAAAAAACGCAGGATTCTGTTCAGGAAAGACTGAGTTATTTTCCTGAAAAAACTCAGACTTATCCAACCTGCAAACCTGTTAGTTCAGAACAGGATGTCATAACATCTGTTTATGACATCTGAGAAAACCTGTCTACTGATTTAGCAAAATGTGATCATTTTGCAAAATGCTCAGATACACACTTATAAACATCAGTACTTGAATTACAATATTTTTCTGCAAAGGTACCTAATGAGTCAGTACAAACTGAACTAGAATGTTATGACATCAGTCATGACATTCACACATACACTTGGGATTTACCAAAAATGCAAGCCAATACCTAAACACCTACAAACTCCCCCTTTGGCAGATTTTTGGCTAAAGACCCTAAGCAATCAGAGATAGATAGCAGCAGAAATAAGTGACAGCAGAAAAATAGAATGTCAAGTACTAATTAAGTAAGTACCAAAATATTCTCCCCCTCTTTAGCCACAAATGGGCCAAAGATACATGTTCATAATGATTATACAGTTATCCAAGAACAATTAATAAGAGCAGCAGCAGAAAAAAAAACTGAACACACTTCCAAACTCCACCAGATATCAGCACCAACCAGCAACACCACCAAACAACAACCAACCTTCAAGCACTATCATCAGATCCAGAGGATTCGGGCTTCTTTCTTTTCTTGTGAGCAATGTCAGCATTCTTCTCTTTGTTTGATGTCTCAACATTCTTAAAGACATCTGGATTTGTTTCAGCATTTGAGCTTTCTTGGTTCAGAGGAACAGAAATGCCAGGAACTGAGTGGTTCTCGTTCAGAATTCTTGAAACAATTTTTGCTATTGCTTGATTAACATAGGCTGTCCCTTCCCTATTTGCAATTTTAGGGGGAACTGAAGAAGAAGGATGAGATGGATTACCAGAGGCAGAATTTTGGGGCTTTCCTGCATGTCTTGTTCTCAACTCTTTGACCTTGGTGGGGTTAGTTCCCACTTTTCTACGAGAAGAGATCTCCAGAACGTCAGAGTCCAGACAAGAAGAGATTGTCCTAGAATCTTGATCAGAGGAAGAGGTTGAAATAGTCGTATTGGATGATGATGGTGTTTGAGACATTTTGACAGTCTTAGAGGACCAACATCAACTGAGGAGAAATTTCTGATTGAGAGACTGGGTTTTGATGAGGAGACGAGAGGGGAAGGAAGCAAGGGAGTGTCTATTCAACTTCTTGTAGGAAATGAGAAAATACAATTTTAAACCAATCAGAACAGGCATAACTCCTTTGATCCTTGTTTTAAGCAAAATTAATTGCTACAATTCCTCATGTTGGCAAATACCCAGCTTACCCCTTAAGTTTTCAAATTGATTTGCATCCAGAGCCTTGGTAAAAATGTCAGCCAGCTGTAGCTCAGTGGCAACATGTTCCAATTTGATTGTCTTCTCTTCTACAAGGTCTCTGATAAAGTGATGTCGTATGTCAATATGTTTGGTCCTGCTATGCTGAATGGGATTCTTGGATATGTTGATTGTACTCAGATTGTCACAGTACAATGTCATAACATCTTGTGTGACATTATACTCAGTGAGCATCTGTTTCATCCATATCATTTGAGAGCAGCTACTACCAGCTGCAATGTATTCAGCTTCAGCAGTGGGAAGAGACACACAATTCTGTTTCTTGCTGAACCAGGAAACCAGATTACTTCCCAAGAAGAAACATCCTCCAGAGGTGCTTTTTCTATCATCAGCACTACCAGCCCAATCAGCATCACAGTAGCCAGTCAGAGCTGGTTCACAGCCATGAGTATACATCAATCCATAGTTGTAAGTACCACTTACATACTTCAAAATTCTCTTCACTTGATTGATATGACTGACTTTGGGATCAGCTTGGTATCTAGCACAAACCCCAACTGCAAAGGCAATATCAGGTCTGCTGGCAGTTAAGTACAACAAGCTTCCTATCATGCTTCTGCACAGACTTTGATCCACCTTAACCCCACTTGAATCTTTGGAAAGCTTTAGATGAGTAGGAGCAGGAGTCCTTTTGTGACTTGCATTCTCCATACCAAACTTCTTTACAATATTCTTAGCATACTTGCTTTGAGATAAGAAGATTGAGTCCTCCATCTGTGAGACTTGTAGTCCAAGAAAATAAGTTAGTTCTCCCATGAGACTCATTTCAAATTCAGCCTGCATCTGGTCAGCAAAGTGTTTAACCATATGTTCTGACATTCCTCCAAACACTATGTCATCAACATATATTTGGGCAACCATCAACTTCCCTCCTTCAGTTTTGACAAAGAGAGTTTTGTCCAAACCTCCTTTTCTGTAGCCTTTGTCTGAGAGAAACTTTGTTAACCTGTCATACCATGCTCTAGGAGCTTGTTTCAGGCCATATAGAGCTTTTCTCAATTTGTAGACATGATCAGGGTGGGTTGGATCCACAAAACCTTTAGGTTGTTCCACATAAGCTTCCTCATTTAAGTACCCATTTAGAAAGGCACTTTTCACATCCATCTGAAATAACTTGAACTTCAGAAGACAAGCAATTGACAACAAGAGTCTGATTGATTCCAGCCTGGCTACAGGTGCAAAGGTTTCATCAAAATCAACCCCTTTAACCTGGGTGTATCCTTGAGCAACAAGTCTTGCCTTATTTCTGGTGACAACTCCTTCAGCATCTGACTTGTTCTTGAATATCCATTTTGTCCCAATGATGTTAGTTCCTTCAGGTCTAGGAACCAGTTCCCAAACTTCATGTTGCTGAGGTGTTATAGGAGAAGAAAACTCATGACTGATTCCTTCTGAAGAACAGAAGTCATCAAACTTGCTGTTTTCAAATTCCTTGCCATGATCACTTCTGATTCTGACAATACATCCTTCCTTCTCTCTTTGAATTCTCTTGCACAGTTCTCTAAAAACTTCAAATGCATCTGATTTTTCCCTAATGAAATTAATCCAGGTGAATCTGGAAAAATCATCCACAACCACATAGGCATATCTTTTACCACCAAGACTCTCTACTTGCATTGGTCCCATCAGATCCATATGGAGGAGTTCTAGAACCTTAGAGGTGGTCAGATGTCTTGACTTTGGATGTGACATCCTAGTCTGCTTACCAACCTGACATTCACCACAAACTCTTCCTTCATCAATTTGCAGTTTTGGAATCCCTCTGACTGCCTCCAAGGAGATAATCCTCTTCATACCCCTTAGATGAAGATGGCCAAGTTTTTGGTGCCACAGTTTCACCTCTTTTTCTTCTTTTACAATGGAACACACAAATGAGAAATTTGTGTTCTCAGGCTCCCACAAGTAACAGTTGTCTTTGGATCTGACTCCTTTCATTACTATCTCTTGTTTGTCATTGATTACAAGGCATTCAGATTTTGAGAAATTGACCTTGAATCCTAGATCACACAGTTGACTGATACTAATGAGATTAGCGGTCAGCCCTTTCACCAGCAGTACTTCATTCAGACTTGGAACTCCAGGGCAGTCCAAATCACCAACTCCTTTGATTTCACCTTTAGCCCCATCTCCAAAGGTCACAAAACTGGTGGTGTGAGGCTTAACATTATTGAGGAGGTTCTTGATTCCAGTCATGTGTCTGGAACATCCACTGTCAAAGTACCAGTCTTCCTTTGCAGAGACCCTCAGGGAAGTGTGAGCTATCAGTGCAGTAGCCTTTTTCTTCCATTGAGGAGCATGTGGTACCTTTTTAGACTTAGGTTTGACACCTGAGTTCTGACTAGGGTATCCATGTAATCTGAAGCAGAAGGGCTTTATGTGGCCATATCTCCCACAATGATGACATTTCCATCTTTGGTACCTTTTCCTCATATGTCTCTGTTCCTGATGTCGAGAGTTGTGTTGAGACATTTGTTTTGACATTTGCTTACCAGAACCAGATTTCGTTGCTTCCATAAATCCTAGTCCAGATTTATTTCCCACATTTTGTCCAACCTGAAGGATCTCTTCCAATTTGTCTGTTCCATTTGTCAACATCTTGACAGATTTGGTCATTTGATTCAGTTGTGAGTTCAGCAATTGAACTTCTCCTTCTAGATGACTTATAGTTTCAAGGTTTGCCCTTTTTTCAGCCTCCAGCTTTATGATGAGTTTTGATTGTTTCTCATTCTGCACACAGACTTCAGTACTTCTGATACACAATTCCTTGTAAGTATCAGCCAGTTCTTCAAAAGTCACCTCTTCATCACTGATGTCACTTTCAGAGGTATAAACACCAGTTAAAGCAGTAACTCGTTTGGCAGTCTCTTCTTCAGAATTACTTTCTGAATCACAATCAGACCAAGTAACTGTCATTCCTTTTTGTTTCTTAAGAAAGGTAGGACATTCAGCTCGAATATGCCCATATCCTTCACAACCATGGCATTGAATTCCTCTACCTTGAATTCCCTTCTCTTCTGACCTTGGTCTTCTGCTGGAACTGTCAATGTTAGAGGGAATGTTATGAACATTAGACCTTGACTTTGGATCTATTCTTTTGATGAGTTTGTTGAACTGTCTTCCAAGCATGGCTACAGCTTCTGAAATGTTTTCTTCAACATCAGTGTTGGACATAAGTGCTATGCTCTTGTTCTTCTTGACACCATTATCAGTGATTCCCATCTCAAAAGTCTGAAGAGACCCAATAAGTTCATCCACTTTCAACTTGCTAATGTCCTGGGCTTCCTCTATGGCAGTTACCTTCATTGCAAATCTTTTAGGCAAGGATCTGAGAATCTTCCTCACCAGTTTTTCTTCTGACATCTTTTCTCCCAGTGCTCCTGAGGTGTTGGCAATCTCCAAGATGTTCATGTGAAACTCATGAATGGTTTCATCTTCCATCATTTTTAGATTCTCAAACTTGGTGGTCAACATCTGAAGCCTTGACATTTTTACTTTGGAAGTGCCCTCATGAGTAGTTTTGAGAGTGTCCCAAACTTCCTTGGCCAGTTCATATTGATGTACTAGTCTGAAAATGTTTCTATCAATTCCATTGAACAAGGCATTTAAAGCTTTTGAATTTCCTAGAGCTAACTCATCTTCTTCTTTACTCCAATCTTCCTCAGGCTTCAGACTGATTGTCCCATCTTTCTCAGTTATGGTGGGATGAATCCATCCTTTGTCAGCAACTCTCCAAGCCTTTTTGTCCAGAGATTTTAGGAAGGCAATCATACGAGGTTTCCACTAGTCATAATTAGTTCCATCCAGAATGGGTGGTCTATTTCCAAAAACTCCTTCTTTGTCCATAGTGCCAGAAAGTGATATCCCTAGATCTCACCCAGTAATACAGGCAGGGTGCCTGCTCTGATACCAATTGAAATTCTGGCTGCAGATACTCAATGTCACGTTCAATGTTATGACACCGTATCTGACTTACTACATGACAGTAAATACAAAAGCAATAAAGAACACAGTCAATTGTTTACCCAGTTCAGTGTGCAACAACACCTACTTTGGGGGCTACCAAGCCAGGGAGGAAATCCACTATAAGAGATGTTAATTCAGGAATAAACCAACCATTTTATCTCCTTCACTTAAGACCTACCCAATGCAATTCCAATCTAAGTACAACTTAAACCTGAGTTCCTACTCACTCCCCCTCAATCACAGCAGTGATACATAAACCAATTTGACTTAAGAATTGATGAAGACACTCTTCAAAAACAAACACTTGATTAAGCTTCACAGCTTTTTAATCAAGCAACACAATCACTCGTGCTTCACAGCTTTGAGTGATGCACACAACTAACTTGACTCTGCTTCACAACTTTAGTCAAGGAACATTCAAACACTCTTGCTTCAAAGCTTTGAGTGCTACACAGCCCTTACAATTAGAAACCTATTCCAAGGCACTTATCACAATGATAATTGCTTGGAGTACAATGATTAAATCTATACAGATTACAAATGATCTTCTGATCAATAAAAGGGATGCCTTGAAAAACAGCAGCTCTGTTGAATATATAGCAGCTGCAACTTCAGTTAGGGTTTCCACAAAAACCTAGGGTTAATTCCGTTTGACCTAAAGACCAGGTCACAGGGCTTTATTAACCAAGTTAGGGTTGAGCTAGGTTACCCCTCAGAAAACACAGGATTCTGTTCAGGAAAGACTGAGTTATTTTCCTGAAAAAACTCAGACTTATCCAACCTGCAAACCTGTTAGTTCAGAACAGGATGTCATAACATCTGTTTATGACATCTGAGAAAACCTGTCTACTGATTTAGCAAAATGTGATCATTTTGCAAAATGCTCAGATACACACTTATAAACATCAGTACTTGAATTACAATATTTTTCTGCAAAGGTACCTAATGAGTCAGTACAAACTGAACTAGAATGTTATGACATCAGTCATGACATTCACACACACACTTGGGATTTACCAAAAATGCAAGCCAATACCTAAACACCTACAAGGTCAAAATCCATGAAGCGACTTCTAACGCATTCGAATTTTGGTGATCTTCTATACGTAATAAGCTCTTGATTTGTGAAGAGAAATTGGAGATGGCATTAAGGAGAATCATAAACAAGAATAAACCTCTTAAGAATATCGAATAATGAAGAAGTTACACTTGTTCTTGCAAAAGGTCGATTTTTGGGTAAATGGAGTCATATTCAGTCGTCTGAACCATTGACTGAGCAAACTTGCAATGCGAGGTTTAAAACTTGGCATGAACATCCTTGAGGAGACATGAAGATCTATGAAGACCATTTGAAACCTTGGAGACTCAGTTTTCTTTGTGAAATAACAAACCCTAATTGTTGACTTACTGCCTAGGAAGAGAATTTGTCTGATAAACTTTTGAGCCAAATTGAGTATTCGAGAAACCCTAGGATAGTATCTTGAATGAAAAATGGGAGGGAAAATTTTGGGGTACAACAGCTGCCCCTGTTCAATCTTCTTAAACTTGAAAAGTAAGATCGGCATGTTTGTCGCTCATAGCTTGAAAGTGGAAGATGATTGAACACTAGAGTGCCCAGAAATTTGCACTCAGTGATGTGTTGGTTGATTGTGTAGGGAATGGGCTTAAAGATTCCATTTGGAGAAATGATGGAGAGTTGTTGGAGATGGGCTTATAGATGCCATCCAAAGGTGATTGTTGACAGAAATTGGACTAAGTCTGAACTTAACTTCAACTGGAAAAGAATTAGAATAAACCTTTGGTCAATTTAAACTGAAACTAGCAGAAGTCTTGTATGTTGTTTGACTGGAAAGGATCAGAATAAATCTTGGAGCAATTTATCTGAACTAGAGAAAATGTCTATTTGGAAAGTATCAGGATAAACCGTTGAGAGATTTAAACTGAAGAACAGGTGTCTGGAGAAGAACCAGAATAAATCTTGGAGCGATCTATCTGGACCAGAGAAAAGTCTTGGAATATCTTCAACTGGAATAGAAATCAGAGAGATCTTAGTGTCGATATGACTGTACCAGAGAAGGTCTTGGACTAACTTTGACCGAAATGGAAATCAGAAGAATCTTAGGATCGATTCAACTGAACCAGGCAAAAGTCTTGAATATTCTTTAACTAGAGAGAATCAGAGTAAATCTTTAAGCGATTTATCTGATCCAGAGAAAGATGTCTACGAGAAAGAATCAGGATAGACGGTTGAAAGATTTAAACTGAACCGGTAGAGGTTTTAAATTTTCTTTAACTGGAAAGAATCAGAAGAGATCTTTGAGCAATTTTTCTGAACCAGAGAAAGTGTTTGCGGGAAAGAATCAGAATATACCATTGAGATATTTAAACTGAACCGGCAGGGATCTGGAGAATAATCAAAACAAATCGTTGAGAGATTTATCTGAACCAGACAAAGCATCTGCTATGTAGATGGTTGACCAATCCTTTCTTGGGAATTGATATGTAATTGACTTAAAAATTTAACGGTGATTTTCTGTTGATTGATCTTTCCTGAGAAGATGAAAGGTTAGTTGCATGCAATGCTATGATGTATGAAATGCATGGTATAATGCTGTTTCTCAAAATAAATGAGATCACACTGTATGCATATGTGTTGTCAGTGCTATGACATATGGATGTAATGTATGGACATATTAATTGTTATGCCACAATGTTGCTGGAATTGGGGAAAATAAGTCCTTGAGTACTGCTGGGAATGAGGAATGTAAGTCTTCATATTTTGAAGTTGAAAATGATTTTCCATTTGCTTAGAGAAATAAACTCTATTGTGGAAGGGAAACGCCGTGCATTTCTTGTCGACCTCATGAAAACCTGCCGGGGAATCCTCAGAGCGGTAACCAGAAGTTTTGTTCCATCGGGGATGTGAGAGAGCTTGATATCATTAAGCTGCACACGGGAGATACGTTAGCGATCTTGTAGTGGGATGTCCCGTTTTCCGTTCTTGCTGGAAAAGTATCTGCGAGGGACTTCATGGAATAGTCTAAAGATATTATCCTGTTTCTTAAAGCCATTAGTGATTGTCTTTCTATTTTTTGTTCCTTTTTTTTTGTTCATTTGTAAACAGTATTCATGTTCAAATGCACATGTTCAAAAATAATCATTGGACGTTTTCGCAAACAAAATACGGAAATAAAAGAAAAACAACTAGTTTTGCACTTTCAAAGGAATATCTTTGTATTAACTTGAATAAGTATTTTGTACAACGAGACGACCATTCTAGTAAGATAATGTTGTCGTAGAAAATGGAAATTGATTCAAAGAAAAGATAGCTAAGTGAAATAATCCCATGGGGTTCCCATTCTGCTATAGCCTTCATGTCTCTGAGTGTCTCGTCCACTTGCTGCTTTGTCCGAAGTTGATTGGATTGATTGGAACTATTTGAGTTTGTCAGTCGATACTAAGGGTTATTTGTAAGATGATCCAACGGGATATATTCATACGCTTTCAATCCCTAACTTTTTCCTGGACCGCCCTTTCGGGTTTTCAGTCCACCGGGATACCCTTTTTTGCCCAAGCCGCCCTTTCAGGTTTTCAGCTTGCCGGGTGTACAATTTTTTTAATATTTTATCCCTAATTTTTGCCCGAACCCTTTTGGTTCGCCGGGATGCCCTAATTTTTGCCTAGGCCAGTCGACCTAGCGGGTCTTTTTTCATGCGTAGTATCTTTTGACTATGTCCACGTTTACAGGATGCAGAAGGTCGTCGCCATCCATAGTGGTTAAGATCATTGCTCCACCAGAGAATATGCTTTTGATCATAAATGGTCCTTCGTATCTAAGAGTCCATTTTCCCCTGGGATCACTTTGCGGCAGTATGATGCGCTTGATCACTAGATCCCCAACTTGATACACTTGGCATTTGACCTTTTTGTTGAAAGCCTTGATCATCCGCTTTTGATACATTTGACCATGACAGACAACAGTAAGCCTTTTCTCATCAATCAAGTTCAGTTGATCAAGTTGAGTTTTGATCCAATCGTCTTCGTTCAGACCTACATCCTTCATGATTCTCAGAGAAGGGATGTGGACCTTAATTGGTAGAACAACTTCCATGTCGTATACCAAGGTGAAGGGAGTTGCCCCTTTTGACGTGCGCACCGTGGTACGGTAACCATGGAGAGCAAATGATAACATCTCATGCCAGTCCTTATAGGTTACTGTCATTTTTTGTATGATCTTCTTGATGTTTTTATTTACGGCTTCTACAACGCCATTCATCTTCGGCCGGTAAGGGGAAGAGTTATGATGCTGGATCTTGAATTGTGCGCATAGTGAGGTGATCATAGTATTGTTGAGATTCGTACCATTGTTTTTGATGATTCTCTCTAGGATCCCGTACCGACAGATGAGATTTTGTTTGATGAAATAGGCTACAACGTTCTTGGTAACAAAAGCGAAAGAAGCTGCCTCAACCAACTTCGTGAAGTAGTCAATGGCCACCAGAATGAAGCGATGCCCATTGGAAGCGGTAGGTCTAATCTCTCCGATCATGTCAATGCCCACATTGCAAAGGGCCAAGGAGATGTCAAGACGTTCAAAGGAACTGGAGGTACATGCACCTTATCAGCATAGATTTGACATTTGTGACAAGTTCAGGAACGCTGATAACAGTCTGCTTCACAGTGGACCAATAGTATCCTTCCCGTAGGATCTTTTTAGCCATGGTATATCCACTCGAATGGGTTCCAAACATGCCTTCATATAGATCATCCATGATCTTGTCTGCCTCGACCTTGTCTATGCAATGAAGCAAAGTAGAGTCGTGGTTGCGCTTGTAAAGAATGCCATTACTGAGGAAGAACTTAATAAAAAAATCTTCTCAAGAACTTCTTATCATTGACTGAAGCTCCCTCCGGATACTCTTGAGCCTCAAGATACCTCTTAACTTCATGGAACCAAGTCTTGCCCATGACTTCTTCAGTATCGATCTCGTGACAGTAAGCTGGTTCATCCATCCGCTCAATGGTAATTTGGGGAGCCTCGTTATCCCAATTGATTTTAAACATGGATGACATAGTGGCTAGCAAATCCGCTAGTTTATTTTCCTCTCGTGGGAAATGTTCAAAGGTAATCTCCTCAAAATGTGGGATTAATGTCAACACATGTTCTTTGTAGGGGATGAGATTAAGGTGCTTCGTGTCCCATTCTCCTTTGATCTGACTTATGACTAAGGCTGAATCTCCAAATACACTTAAGTATTTGATTCCCAAATCTATGGAAGCTTTGAGACCGAAAATACACGCTTCGTGTTCTTCCATATTATTGGTACAATTGAAACAAAGTCTTGCAGTGAAGGGAGTATGACATCCTCCCGAGGATATTATTACAACACCTATGCCATTGCCGAGTGCGTTGGAAGCTCCGTCAAAAACCAAGGTCCATCGGGATCTTTGTCCAGGTCCGTCATATGGCCCGAGTTCTTCAAAATTGTTTACCAATATGATGTCTTCATCTAGGAACTCGAATTTCATGGACTGGTAGTCATCCACATCCTGATGAGCAAGGTGATCGGCTAGCACACTGCCCTTTATTTCCTTTTGGGTAGTGAACTGAATGTCGTATTCTTTCAGGATCATCTACCATCTTGCTATTCTCCCAGAGAGGGCAGGCTTCTCGAATATGTATTTAATTGGATCCATCTTGGATATCAATAAGGTAGTATGGGCCAACATATACTGTCTTAGCCGGCGAGCAGTCCATGCTAGAGCGCAACAAGTTTTCTCGAGCAGTGAATATCTAGTTTCACAGTCGGTAAAATTTTTGCTCAGGTAGTATATAACATGCTCTTTTCCTCCAGACTCGTCATGCTGCCCCAACACACACCCCATTAAATTTTCCAAAATAGTTAGATACATAATCAAAGGTCTTTCCTCGACTGGAGGCACCAAAACAAGATGCTCTTGAAGGTTTGATCTTGTCGAAGGCAGCTTGGAATTCATCATTCCATTTGACTACTTAATCTTTCTTTAGTAATTTGAAGATTGGTTCACAAGTAGCGGTTAAATGAGAAATGAATCTGGCGATGTAGTTTAGCCGTCCTAAGAATCCTCTGACTTCCTTCTCGGTGCGAGGAGCAGGCATTTCTTGTATTGCTTTTACCTTTGCAGGGTCCACTTCAATACCTTTACCGCTGACGATGAAGCCTAGGAGTTTATCGGACCTTACTCCAAATGTGCATTTATTCGGGTTTAACCTTAGCTTGTATTTCCTTAGCCTTTCAAACAGTTTCTGCAGATTGTCAAGGTGTTCCTCTTCAGTTTGAGATCTGGCTATCATGTCATCCACGTAGACCTCTATTTCATGATGGATCAAGTCGTGAAACAGAGCTACCATGGCACGCTGATAGGTTTCCCCAACGTTCTTCAACCCGAATGGCATAACCTTGTAACAAAATGTACCCCACTGTGTGACGAAGTTCGTTTTCTCCATGTCCTCAGGTGCCATTTTGATTTGATTGTAGCCTGAGAATCCATCCATAAATGAGAACATTTTATGCTGTGCGGTATTGTCAACCAAAATATCGATATGGGGGAGTGGGAAATCATCCTTAAGGCTTGCCCTATTCAAATCTCGGTATTCCACACACATGCGTACTTTACCGTCCTTTTTAGGAACTAGAACAACATTGGTGAATTATGGATAGGAGGTGACGGCCAAGAATCCGGTGTTGAGTTGTTTCATGACTTCAGTCTTGATCTTCTCTGACATGTCTGACCGCATGTGACAGACTTTCTATTTTACCGGAGGGCAGTCTTCTTTTGTCAGTAGACGATGAACCACGATATCAACATCAAGTCCTGGCATGTCTTTGTACAAACAGAAAAAGACCTCAACATAGTCATGTAGTAACTGAATTAAGCGCTTCTTGACACTAGGTTCCAGATTGGCACCCACCTTGACTTCTTTCTTGTCCTTTTAAGTACCTAGGTTAACTGTGTCCACTGGCTCTTTGTGGGGTTGTATGGTCCTTTCTTCTTATTGTAGTAACCTGACTAGTTCCCCTGGAACTTCACAATCTTCCTCACCTTCGTCTTCGGCTTGGTATATTAGATTTTTAAAGTCACAAAAGGCCATAACAGAACCGTTACCCATGGGATCCTGAGTGGATGTAGATCTGTATTTTGAATGTGAGTGTGTGTAAGAGTATAACTATCTTTGAAAGAAATAAAAATGCAGAAAAATAAAGACAAAGAGCACAAAGTTTGTATGCAAAAAAGTCCATGATTCATTGATGACACATGAAAATGAGGTAACAAACCCTTACAAATGGACCGTTGTGCCTCGAGTAAGACACAAGGTTTTAATTGGGTAAAATCTTTAGCTTCCCAATTGCTGAGTCCTCCATTGATGGTTGGGAAAATCCAATCTTCTAGGTCACAACTGTCATCATCATCATCCTCCACTGTGTTGACTTCGTGGTTGCTAATCTTCAAAGGTGGTCCCCCAGCACGAGCATGACGAACAACTTTCTGGAATCCTGAAGTGAAACCCAAACCAAATTTGTCAGATTTTTAAGGGATATCCGGGAGTTGGCCCCAAATAGTACACCCACCTTTTTTGATTACTGCCTTGGCATCTTTCAGAGAAGACATCCTTAGCGGAGGTCTTGTAATCTTCGGGACTTGGGAAATAGTCTTGGTTACTGCCACGGTTTGTGGGACTTCCTCGAAATACTGAAAAAGAGTTTCAATGAATTCACCATCCAATTCCACGTATCTGAAGGAGTTCAAGTGACTGACCATATATTCCTCTTCTCCATGGACAATAATGATTTTTCCCTTGGTTGGGTATTTCAGCATCTGATGTAATATAGAGGTGACGGCACCAGCATTGTGAATCCAGGTCGGCCCAATAAACATGAATAGGAAGGGCGAATGTCCATCACGTAGAAATTTGAATCAAAGGTTTGAGTTCCAACTTTTATGGGGATGTCCACCTCCCCATGCACCATTCTCTTTGAACCGTCGAAGGCCCTTACCACTATGTTGCTGGGTTTTAAGGTCAAACCTTCACAGTCGAGTCTATCAAGAACCTTCTTAGGCAGTACATTCAAAGAAGAACCAGTATCAACCAAGACATGGGCCAAAGTTGTACCTCAGCATTCGACAGAGACATGCAATACATCGTTGTGCTTCCTCCCTCTAGGTGTCAAGTCAGCATCAGAAAAGTCTAAACCATTGTCAGCGGTCAAACTGACCACACAGTCTTGGAACTGATCAGATGAGGTTTCTTGTGGTATGTGGGAAGTTTTAAGAAATTTCACTAAGGCCTTCGCATGAGCCTCCGAGCATAACAATAAAGCTAGCATGGAAATCTTTGACGGAGTCTGCCCTAGCTATTCGACCACGTTGTAGTCGCTTCTCTTTATAATTTTCAGAATTTCTTCCATCTCCTTTTGGGAGGCTTCCGGGATAGATACTGATTGCGCCTTCATCCGGACAGGCTCAACTAGAATGCCTTTTCCCTGATTCTCAGTCGACTCAGTGGTAGGGGTGTCAGTAGGGATAACCATAGGAATTGTAGTAGTAGTAGTCTCAACATGAACAAAAGCAGGGATGATTACAGGACCGACAACAGTCTTCGGAGGAGAAATCTCCGGGGAGAATACTCTTCTACTTCGGGTTATCTTGCTAGTTCTCGCAATGTTATCGATGTCGGGGTCAGCCTTCTCAAAAATCGAGTCTTCATCAACCAGCAAATCCTGTTTGACACCGTGATAGTAGACGTCGCCCCCATAGTTCCATGGGACAGTTTTGTCTGATGAGTACGGGATTGGCCCTAGCATAGTAATTATCAGTCAAGTCACCTTTAGAACAAATGTAATCCTAACGGGTCTTTTGGTGGAGACCCTGGAAGGATTGGCGGAAATGGTTACTATTGAAACATCCTTGTAAACAATGGTTGGAACGGGAGTCTTTTCAAACAAAATATCTTTATCATCCATTCGGCGCTGGACACATGCCTTCAATAAATGATAACTAGTCGGTAGAGATAAACAGAGGTTGAAGCCTTCACCATAACCCGGAAATAAAACGGCCTTCAACAGGTTCCTCTTGACGGTCAGGAGAGGAGTAACAATTTCATCAATGATAGCAACAAACACATTGTCTTCAACAGTGTTAACACCATGGCCGTGCTTGGGTATAGGAGCGGTGATAACATTTGGGATCTCGGGAGCGTCAAATTCAATTTCTTTAGCTTCGAGGAGGTCTTGCACCTTGTTTTTCAAAACCCATCAGTAGTTTGTATCATGACCTGGACTGTCTGAATGGTAAGCATAACGGGTGTTTGGGTTGTAACAGGGAGACGCAGTGTTGGGATTCTTCGGAGCTTCCCGCAAGGTTACCAGGTTAGATCTCAACAAATGTGGCAAGACTTGAGACAATGTCATATTTATTCGGGTAAATTGTCTTACTGGTCTTTCCGTTCTAGGCTGGTTGTTCCTTTGTTGAGTAGGTGCAGGCTTAGGGATCATGAGGACCCCTAATGTTGGACGGTGTTCAGTTTTGTCCTGATTCCTTTGAGGGTACACAACACCAACCTCTTTCTTCCCAGTGAATGGTTTTCTCACGGCACTGGAGGATGCGTCCTTTTGGATCTTCTCACTCTTAATCCCAGCTTCCACTCTCTCTCCGGTCAAGATTAATTCAGTGAAGCCGGCTGAGGAGCTTCCAATTAGATGATTAAAGAAAGGACCGGACAGGGTACCCAGAAACATGTCCACTAGTTCCCTGTCAGACATGGAAGGTTGGACTCTTCCTGCTAAGTCCCTCAACTTCTGAGCGTAGTCTTTGAAACCCTCGCTCGAACCCATAGCCAGACTTTGGAGTTGAGTACGGGTGGGAGCAAGGTCTGCATTATACTGATACTTCTTATAAAAAAGCAGCGGCTAGGTCTTCCCAATTATGGATATTGGCCCTCTCCAGTTGATAGAACCAATCTAGCTGAGTCCCGGATAGACTATCCTGAAAGAAGTGGACCCACAAATCTCTGTCAGCAGTGTGAGGTTGTATCCTCCTCACATAATATTAGAGGTTCATCTTGGGACACGAAACCCCGTCGTACTTAAAAAACACTGGTGCCTTGAACTTTGGTGGAATAACAATCCCAGACACCAAACCCAACTCTTCGAAGTCCAGTTCGGGCACTTTCTGAATCTCCATAACACTTAAACGATCTTCCAACTGTTTGTATTTGTCGTTAGCCGGAGGATACTGCTCTTCAGAGTAATCAACCTTTTCTTCCTCTTCTGATTCTGGATGGTCAGTCATTTCCTTGTTTTTCCCTTCTTGATTATCCTTTTCACCTGATGATGTTGCGAAGTCTAGAGTACATTTGGCTTGTCCTTTGAACCTTCTTCCCAAATTCAAAACATCAGTTGATTTCTTTGCTTTCTTCTTCTTTTCTTTGATCAGCATGGTTTTCAACTCATCTTGTCCTTTTTCCAGAGTCAAGAACATTTGTTGAAACTGGGTGTTCTACACTTGGAGGTCTTTTACTGTCTGCTCAAGATCCATCTTACTGAAATAAACAGTAGAAAGATAAGGAGACCTATTGTAAGAAACCTGTTTGTGTTATGATGAATGAAGATGCGTATGCAATGATTTTAAGGAAATTAGAGATTTAAATTTTCTTTAGACAAAAAGGAACACCCGTTATATTAATAAATCAAAGTTTGAGTACATCATGCCTCTTTGGGCTTTGCAATGAAAGAAATAAAAATACAAAACTCTAAGACAAAAAAGTTGAGTGCATCCTCTTTGATGCGATGTAGGATGTTGTACCCCAAAATTTTCCCTCTAATTTTATCAAGATTTTCCTTACAAGACTTCTTGGACTCAAGACAAGATTAGAGTTTGCTCAGCTCAAGACCTCACCTTGCACTGATGACCTGAAATTAGGGTTTGAATTTGCACAAGGATTTTTGAAGCATCAATGCTTCATGTGACTTTCATACACCATCTTGGACCCCTAAGATTGCTCATATCAAGTTTCAAGCCTTGAATCACATTTTTGACCAGTCAATTGGACAGTTGACCTAAAAATCAACTGTATTGGAGAAAAAGTCAACCATGGCCAATTTACAGTCAAACTTCATAATTTTTGATCCACATCAACATTATAGACTCATATGAACCATTTGATCAAGTTTGGATCACAATTCCTCAAGAAATTTGATCAGATCATCAAAAGGGCAAAATGGTCAAAATTAGGGTTTTGATTGAGGAAGGGCAATTTCTGATTTTTAACCTAGCCAACGGCCAATTGGGTTCAAGCATGTTTTCAAGGAATCAATGGCATCATCTTGACCTAATCACATGGTTCAAAATATCTCAAATGCATAGGATTGACAGATGAATTTTCCAGTCAACTGATCAAAAGTCAACTGTACACTGAAAAGTCAAACTTTGACTTTTTGGTCAAAATCAAGTGCCAAGGGTCATAATTCATCAAGATATGTCAAAATGTGAAACTTGTTGACCAAGAAACCTAAAATTGCAAATTAGGGTTTTAATTTGAAATTTTTCATAACTTAGAATTTTTCTAAGTTATGGAAATTTCTCATTTTTTCCCATCTTTCCACAATTTTTTCACCATGATGAAATTGGATTCAAAGAAAACTTCCAACATAAAAATTGTAGTCCTCCATGAAATATACAACTTTGATTCACAAAATTTTCCCAAAAGATGAATAGGGGTCCATAAACTTTTTAACTTAGTGAAATTTTGCCCTAGTTTAGGCAGGTTTTTGACCTAACTTCATGGCAACTTTTCACCTAGTTCCAAGAGGTATCTAAAAATGAATTTCAAAGATTGATTGTAGAGCATGTTACAAGATTTCCAAAATGTCCAAGAACTCTCCAAGATCATTTGTGGTTAGGGAGAATCGAAGAAGAGAAAATGGCAATTTGTCACTTTTGTGCAAGCCATGTTTACAATGCTTCAAGTTGCAAATCAGTTTCAAGCATGCTTGTACCTTGCATTACAGGTCCTAATCCCTTATACACTCTATAATTAAATGCAAACTCAATGGATAATGGCTTTGTTTTTACTTTTGAAGCATTGCACAATGAATTAATCCAAAAATGGCATAAAGTTCACAATACTACTTTGATAAAGCAAGCCTTTTTGCAACTTTACATTTCTTGAGCCATGGACCTGATCTTTTGTTGCAAGCAAGATCCACAAACATCAGACAAGGTATACCAACCCTCTGCAGTCCAAGAGCTAGACTATACAGGCCTTTGGCATTGTCACCTCAAACTTTCTTCAAAAGCAAGCAAATTGGCAAAAGTCAAGAAAGCTTGTGCATCTGATAAAGAGAAGCCTTTGTATCATTCTAAACAACTTCAAAAACTTGTCACAAGCCAATACACGATTGCCTAACATCCCAAACACTCTCAAACACTAAAATCACATTTTTCTGCCCAAATAGGGCATCTTCTGCAAAACTCAAGCCAAATCATATTTTGCTCGTGCGTTTCTTGTTTCAAGGCTTTAAACACTTTACATACATCCTACCTAAGCTGTCCAGGCCCTTGTCTTGCAACTGTAATCCCTGTTTCAGCCATCACCATTTTCATTTTTGAAGGTTGCAGGTTGACTTCTACAAGGAGTTTCAAGCATCCTCAAGGCAAGCTGAGCATTGGAGAAGCTTGAGGGAACTTCAAGGAAGCTCACACGATCTTCAGGCCTCACTCAAAGTCCCCACAATTCCATATCCAAACTCAACTGAACAAGGTATTTTTCAAAGTTCTATCTCCTCATTTAGGCATCCTTAGGTCACGATTTGTGAAGCAAAAATGTAGTCTTTAACTTGCTGAAGCTGTACATATGCATACTTTCCATTTATATTAACTGAGTAGTGAGAATTTGAAGCTTGAAGTTCATGAAAAAACTAGGTCAGAAATTAGGGGTGATTAAATTCTCCATGATCCTTGAGAGTTAGATTATGTTTTTTATATCACTGGAATCGTGAGATCATGAGCTACATGTTTTGTGTTATGAGTTTTTGCTTTTGTGCACGTATGTGAGAGTTGCAGGTTTGTACATGAGATGCGCGTGCGAAGCAGAGGACATGGATGAAGATGGTGTTCTGGGCCTGGCGCCTTGGGCCTGTTGTTTTTCACCCCCCATATTCCTATTTGTACCCCCTGACCTATCTTCTTATATTTTTCATATTTTCTTTTCATTTTTATATTTATTGTTTTTATTTATTTTTCTGAACATGAAAAATCTTGAAAAATATTTTCTTTATTTTTTTCATTTTTTATTATTTTTTTTGGCATAAAAAATAGTTTATTAGTAATAATATACTTTATTTTCTTAAATAAATTATGAATATATTTAAATAAATATCATACATTTTTATTTTTATTATTCATATACATAAAATATTATTTCCACACATATTTTATTTTTTAATACTTGTAAATATTTTTATTTATTTATTTCTTGTACATAAATGAATCAAATAAATAAATATAGAACATATTTTCTTTTAAATCAAAATTAGGGTTTCCCCTTTCAAAAAATAAAAATATAATTTTTTCTTATTTTTTAGGACTTAAATAATTTATTTTTATCATACATAAAATAAATACAAAAACATTTTGCATCCATACATTTTATTTGCATATTTAAATAATTGTATGTTTATTTATTTATTGTGCAATAATTCAATTTGGTTGTAATAATATTTTAGGGTTTATTTTTGTGCAATATTCCCCATTCAAAACTTGTATCCCCCCTCCCATAATATTGTTGTAATAGCTTAGATTTACTTTACGCAATTTATCGCATTATATACATGTTTAGTAAACTAGGGTTTGTATGATAAGACAAAAAAATCAAACAAATAGCATGACCTAATACAAGACAACAAAATGCATGAAAAATGACAACACATTGCACACAAGCACCTCTAGGGTTTCACCCACTTTGTTGCCTAAAAATGGCCATGGTATGCATGCTAGGTATCTTGGCAAAACAAAACAAAAAGATCATAGTCCCTCGATGACGCTAGACAAGGTTGCCTAAAAACAAATGATCTTGGTCCCTAAAACTTGCTAAGATACTTGGCACCATTGCTATCATGGTTATACGATGACCCACGCCCGTCCCGTTCAACATCCAAAGATATGGTTGTTTACCAAAACAATGGTAAATCAACAATGTCAAAGGAATAAAAATGTACAAGAAAGACTTTTGAGTAGGTAGAATGCTTATAGTTACTTGATCAATTTGCAAACAATCCTTGCTATTTTCAAATACACACACATTTTCAAAACATTTCCAAACAACTTTCAAACATTGAAACATTTTTCAAAAGACAAACATCTTTGTATACATTCTTACGAACGAGAATCATTACAAAGATTTCCTAAACGATGGCCTCTTTTCAAAATACTTTCAAAACCACACAAAGCACCATTTCAAACAATTGCAAAAGCAAAGCAATTGATCTAAACAAGTAACTAAGAGCCCATGGAAAACCATGGATGAAAAGCGTGCTAGCACCTTCCCTTTTCATAATCTACCCCCCGAAGAAAACATCTAAAAGGTCTTTCCTATGCTTTTTTACCTTTCCTTTTAGATAAAAGAAAAGTCAGTGGCGACTCTTGCTAACCGCGACATTTGCAAACACAAACACAAAACCTCAAGTCAGTTCTCCCACCGCATCACAGAACTGGCGACTCTGCTGGGGACAATTATAAAAGTGGGGTTACCTTAGGGTTTTATATCACCTTTACATGCTTATCTTGATTGACTTGTTTGCTTTACACTTTGGTTCTATTGTTTGGGTTTGAATCCTCTACCCGAATTTGGGAAACATTCATAGGTAAATAGCAATATGTTGTGGAAACTATGCAGGGTATACCGACATGGTCTAAGTAATAGCTATATTAGTGCGGCATATTTGTGGGTACCGGTAGCCTTTGAGTCAATCAAAGAGAATATGGGGCCGCTGAGTGATATCATGAAGCACTAATGGACTTTTAGAACCTTTACTTGACCAACTTGGCCTTTTTGGATGTAGTGAGATGATCGGCTTTGGTGCAGTCCGAAGTTGGTAGATACTCGATACTACACTCGTTGAGGGTTGGTTCCTTGGAATATTTCGGTTGCCAATAAAGAGGCTGAATTGAAACAATGAACAAGGAAACAATCCAGTGATATTGAGCTCCTTAGAACCCGGTTACTATTTCTAGGACAGGTTGAGCCAACTAAACTTCAAGAGGGTACTTACCTATGAAACCCCATGCAAGCCTAAACTAGGAACTTGTGTGATTTGTTTGTATATATATATACTTGTGCATAACATCATGGACATCATGAAACATCATATGCATCCACTAACCATTTCAAGGATTTTGGATTTTCATCTTTGTTCCTATTTTGTAGGTTATGGATTCACTTCGCAGGAAAACCATCCAAGTCAACCTTGTAAGAATTCCTCCACAACTCAAGGAGCTAGCTTCAAGGATTCCTGAGAATTCTCCATTCACCGAGAGGCATGGTCGTCTTCTCAACTTAGTCACTACCAACACTGAGGAGGATATGTTGAAAGTTCTCTTCCAGTTCTTTGACCCTTTGCATCACTGCTTTACATTTCCTGACTACCAACTTGTGCCTACTTTGGAGGAATTTTCTCAAATCTTGAGGATTCCTATTCTCAATCAACTACCCTTCAACGGTACGGAAAGAGATCCAAAGCCAGAAGAGATTGCTCAAGCCTTACACTTGCACTCATCTGATGTCACAACACATTGGGAAACTAGAAGTGGTATCAAAGGCTTCTTGGCAAAGTTTCTGTTTGAGAAGGCCCAAAGCTGCTGGAATTCCTTGGACTTACAAGCTTTTGAGGAGATTGTAGCTCTTCTCATCTATGGGATGGTCTTGTTCCCTAATCCTGACCAACTCATAGATGTAAGTGCTGTCAAAATCTTCATGGCTCGCAACCCGGTGCCTACATTGCTTGGGGATATCCTCCACTCTTTTCACACTCGAACAATGAGGAAATGAGGTGTTCTCATGTGTTGCACTCCTCTCCTGGCAAGATGGTTTATTTCTCATCTTCCCCAGTCAGTCTTGAAGAATGAGCAAGGCTTGAGGTGGTCACAACGGTTAATGACCCTTACACATTCAGATATTCATTGGTGTTCTCGATCAAAAGAGAATGTTATCATCATTGACCGCTGTGGGGAATTTCCTAATGTCTACTAGGCATTATGGGAGGCATCACCTACAACCCTTGCTTGGCTCTGAGACAGTTTGGGTATGCCCGAAGGGATGGCCCACATAACATGCTGATTCAATGATTGGTTTTCGACTTCGACAACAACAACCAAGGACTCCGACAAAGGTTCATACGAGCTTGGAGGATGCCCAACAAGGTAGACAGTAAGACCTTGGGACACACGAATTCCATCCCCCTTGAGCCTTACCTCAAGTGGGTATGAACCTGCGCCCAAAGTCTTATGATGCCTTATCCCTCTATTCTCCCTGTGATTATAGAGCCTGTTATTGAAGGAGAGGTTCCATACACCCTCCTACATCCTGACATGCCAACATCACTAGAAGATCTACAAAGGAGTTGGGTACAGTTCAAGGGAGAGCGCGATACTTTCAAAGCCCAATTCTATGCAAGCGAGAAGAAGGTTTTGGAACTCACTCGTCAACTTCATGAAGAGCAGACTCTCAACACCTACATTTCACCAAAGAGGATGCGTAACGTCTTTTTACCTTAGAATTTTTTATTATTTTGCCCAAGGGGCATTGATGTACTAACAAATTCTATCTTATTAATATGACGTGTGTTTCTTTTTTTGTTTAAAACAAATTTGAATTTCTGAATCCTTGAAAGCATTACATGAATACATATCATTCATCATATGCATAAACAGGTCTTCACACCAAGTTTCCTCATCTCTCTGCTGCTTATTTCAGCAAGATGGATATTGAACAAATGATAAAAGATTTGCAAGCCCAGAATTCACAATTTCAACAACTACTCTTGATCTTGGCCAAGGGGTAGGAGGAGCTCAAGACTCTACTAGAGAAGGAGAAAGAGAAAAAGAAGAAGAAGAGAGCCGGTGTGGTTATCATGGGTAGAAGATTTGAAGGACAAACCAGACGAACTTTGGAATTCCCATCAACATCTGAAGAGGGGGGAGGAAAAGGAAAAGGAACTGCAGTGCCATCTGATTCTGAAGTAGAAGAAGAAGAGGATGAGGACTACTCCGAATAGCAGTACCCTCCGACCGATGACAAATACAAAAACTTGGAAGAACGTATAGCTGCTATGGAAGTGCAAAGAGTACCGGGGCTGGATTTTGAGGAGTTAGGGCTGGTTTCTGGAATTGTAATCCCTCCTAAGTTTAAAGTGCCACTGTTTGCTAAGTATGATGGGGTGTCTTTCCCAAAAATGCACCTCAGATCCTATGTCAGGAAAATTCAACCACATTCTTCTGACAAAGATCTGTGGGTCCACTTTTTCCAGGACAGTCTTTCAGGAACGCAACTTGATTGGTTCTACCAGTTGGAGAGGTCTGATGTCCATAATTGGGAAGACTTGGCAGCCGCCTTCTATAAGCAGTATCAATATAACGCCGACTTGGCGCCAACCCGTACTCAGCTACAGAGTATGGCTATCGCTACCAATGAGGGCTTCAAAGACTACGCCCAAAAGTGGAGGGATTTAGTCGGAAGGGTGAAACCACCTTTATCTGAAAGAGAGCTAGTTGATATGTTCTTGGGGACTCTGTCAGGTCCTTTCTTTAATCACCTGATCGGAAACTCCTCCGCAGGTTTCACTGGGTTGATTCTAACTGGCGAAAGAGTAGAGGCCGGTATTAGAAGCGGGAAAATTCAGAAGGACGCGTCTGCCTCAATTGTTGCAAAAAAGCCCTTCACGGGAAAGAAAGAAGTGTCTGCTGTCTATGCCCAGAGAAATCAGGGAAGAATTGAAAGACGACCAACTGTGGGGGCCGTTATGATTCAAAAGTCTGCGTCAGACCAACCAAGAAACAACCAGCCGAGAAATGATCAGCCGAGAAATAACCAGCAAAGGGTGGAAAGGCCTGTAAGACAATTCACCAAGATAAACATGACTTCTGATCAAGTCCTACCACATCTCTTGAAGTTGAACCTGGCCATGCTAAAGGAGGCCCTTAAAAATCCTAACACTGCTTCTCCACATTACCATCCCAACGCCAGGTGCGCTTACCATTCAGAAAGTCCAGGGCACGACACCAACAACTGTTGGGCCCTGAAGAATAAGATTCAAGATCTGATTGACGCTAAGGAAGTTGAATTTGAAGCTCCTGAAAAGCCAAATGTTATTTCGCTCCAATGCCTAGGCATGGGCACAATGCCAATGCTGTGGAAGAAGATCTGTTTGTTTCTACTGTGGATGAACTGTTAACTCCTCTCCTAACCATCAAGTTGAATTTGTTGAAGGCTGGGGTGTTCCCAGGTTGTGACCAAGATTGCCATGCTTGCCTGTCCTCCCCATTTGATTGTCCTTTATTGAAGAAAGGAATCCAACAGTTGATTGATAACCGAGAAATTTTGTTCGAGAAAGCTCCTGTCTCACCCATTCCAGTTCCAAAGTTTCAATAATAACCATATACGCCAATCCTTCCAGGGTTCCTAAAAAACCTGTTAGGATTACATCTGCTCCTATGATTACTCCGTTGAAGATAACAATGCCCGAGCCTGCCCCTTACAAATCCGATAAAATGGTACCACATAACTATGGTGGAGAAATCTACTATCATGGTGTCAAACAGATTGAACAGATTGTGGAAGAAGAAAGCTCTGAAGAGGATGCTCCCAACATCAGTAACATTGCTGGAACAAGCAAGGTTACTCATAGTGGAAGGATCTTTTCTCCATAGATTTCTCCTCTAACAGCAGTCTTTGGACCCGCGGCCATTCCGAAGATTACCCTTGTGATTGTACCTACAAGTGTACCCGCTGACAATGACAATGCAATTCCCATCCCTACTTCCACCATTGAGAAAAAAGGAAAGAATGTTCAAGAGGATCCTATCTTGACGAAGGCTCAATCACTAGTCATTCCTGAAACATCTCAGAAAGAAATGGAAGAAATTCTGAGGATCATTAAGAAAAGTGATTATGATGTTGTTGAACAACTGGGGCAGAGCCCCTCCAAAATCTCTATGTTAGCCTTGCTGCTGTGCTCTGAGACACATGCTAAAGCTTTGGTCAAGTTTCTGAAGACAGCACATGTGCCGCAAGAGACTTCGGCTGATCAATTCCAGGAATGTGTGGCTAGTTTAACAACTGACAATGGTCTAGGATTCTCCGATGCAGATTTAACTTCGAAAGGGAGAAAACATAATGATGCTTTGCATGTCTCGGTGGAATGCAGAGGGACAACCCTAGAACACGTACTGGTAGACACTGGTTCGTCTTTAAATGTCTTGCCGAAGAAAGCCTTGGATAGACTGGATTGTGAAGGCTTAACCCTGAAACCCAGCAATATAATTGTCAGAGCCTTTGATGGTTATAAGAGGATGGTCCATGGAGAGGTGGACATCCCGATCAAGGTGGGTACCCAGACGTTCAATTAGACATTCTACGTGATGGACATCCGTCCTTCCTATTCTTGCCTGTTGGGAAGACCTTGGATCCACCATGCTGGAGCTGTCACTTCTACTCTGCATCAAATGCTCAAATACCCCGTCCAAGGGAAAATTATAACTGTCCTTGGGGAAGAGGAATATATGATTAGTCATCTGAATTCCTTCCGTTATGTGGAATTAGATGGTGAATTCATAGAGACCCCTTTCCAACACTTCGAAGAAGTTTCTGAAGAAATAAAGGCGACCAAGGCAGTGTCCTCAACTCCTGTTATCACAAGACCACCACCTCGGATGTCATCTCTCAAGGATGCTAGGGCAGTAGTGGAAGAAGGCGGATCCACTATCTGGGGGCAGCTTCCCGACTTTCCTTTCAAATCATACAAATTTGGCCTGGGATTTACTTCGACTGGTCAGTAGGCTGTGCGCCGCTCCCGTGCCGGAGGGCCACCTGTGAAGATCAGCCACCGAGGGATTAATGCACTAGAGGACAATGAAGAAGAGGGCAGCTTGGAAGACTGGATTTTTCTTACTGTTGGCGGAGGACTGTGCAACTGGGAAGCAAAAGACTTTGTTCCGATTACTTTCATAAATCAGTAATTTATCTTTTCCATTTCTGTTGGACTGTAATAATTCACAAACAATTCATACCTTTTCAACCTTGTGTCTTACCCGAGACACATAGGTCCATTTGTAAGGGTTCTTATTTCATTTTCATATGTCATTTTAATGAATCATGGACGTTTTTCATATTTAAACCTTTTGTGCTCATTGTCTTTCTTTTACATTTTTGTTGTTTTAAGATGGCTATCCCTTACACACACCCACACTCACAAATGCAGGTACCCTTCCATTCCGGAACCCATGGGTAACAATACTGCTATAGCCTTCAGTGACTCTGAAGATCTGGTCTACCAAGCCGAATACGAAGGTGAGGAAGATTGTGAGGTGCCAGGGGAATTGGCCAGACTTCTACAGCAAGAGGAAAAAGCAATTCAGCCTCATGAGGAGCAGTTGGATACAATCTACTTGGGAACTGAGGATGATAAAAAGGAAATCAAAATAGGTGCCAATCTAGAGCCGAGTGTCAAAGAGCGCCTAATTCAGATGTTGCATGACTATGTTGAGATCTTTGCCTGGTCATACGAAGACATGCCAGGACTTGATACCGACATTGTGGTACACCGTCTACCCACCAGAGAAGACTGTCCACCAGTTAAACAAAAGGTCCGCCGCATGAGACCTGACATGTCAGAGAAGATCAAAGCAGAAGTCATGAAGCAGTTCATTGCTGGATTTATGGTTGTTACTTCCTATCCATAATGGGTTGCTAACATTGTGCCCGTGCCTAAGAAGGATGGCAAAGTGAGAATGTGCATGGATTATAGAGACTTAAATAGGGCCAGCCCTAAAGATGACTTTCCACTTCCGCACATCGACATCCTGGTTGACAACACAGCTCAGCACAAAGTATTTTCTTTCATGGACGAATTCTCAGGCTATAACCAGATCAAAATGGAACCTGAGGACATGGAGAAAACTACTTTTGTTACACAGTGGGGTACGTTCTGCTACAAAGTGATGCCATTCAGACTGAAGAATGCCGGGGAAACCTATCAACGCGCCATGGTAGCTTTGTTTCATGATATGATACATCATGAGATAGAGGTCTACGTAGATGACATGATAGCCCGATCACAAACTGAAGAAGAACACCTTGATCACTTGCAAAAGCTATTTGTCAGGTTGAAGGAGTACAAGCTCAGATTGAACCCAAACAAGTGCACATTCGGAGTCCGGTCCGGTAAACTTCTAGGTTTCATAGTCAGCAACAAAGGCATCGAGGTTGATCCTGCCAAAGTCAAAGCTATACAAGAAATGCCTGCTCCTCGCACTGAGAAGGAGGTCAGAGGTTTCTTGGGACGCCTAAACTACATTGCAAGGTTCATTTCTCACCTAAAATCTACTTGTGAACCAATCTTCAAGCTGTTGAAGAAAGATAAGGTAGTTCGATGGAATGATGACTGTCAAGTTGCTTTCAATAAAATCAAGGAGTATTTTCTAGAACCTCCTATCTTGATGCCACCCTTCGAAGGAAGACCGCTAATCATGTATCTGGCCGTCCTAGGGAATTCAATGGGGTGCGTACCGGGGCAGCATGACGAGTTTGGCCGAAAAGAGCATGCCATTTATTACCTTAACAAAAAGTTTACCGACTATGAAACTAGATATTCACTGCTCAAGAAAACTTGATGTGCTTTGGTTTGGGATGCTCGCCGGCTAAGGCAGTACATGTTGACTCATACAACTTTGCTGATATCTAAGATGGATCCGATCAAATACATCTTTGAGAAGCCTGCTCTATCTGGAAGAATAGCTAGATGGCAGATGATCCTAACGGAATACGACATACAATATGCAACCCAAAAAGCTATAAAGGGGAGTGTGCTAGTTGATCATCTAGCCCATCAAGCTGTCGAAGATTACCAATCCATGAGGTTTGACTTCCCTGACGAGGACATCATGACATTGGACAACATTGAAAATATCATACCATATGACGGACCTGAACAAGGATCCCGATGGACCCTGTACTTTGATGGGGCCTCCAATGCACTTGGAAACGGTATCGATGCGATACTCATCTCCCCAGAAGGTTGCCATACTCCTTTCACCGCCAGACTCTGCTTCAACTGTATGAACAACATGGCAGAGTATGAAGCTTGCATCTTTGGGCTCAAGGCTGCCATAGATTTGGGAATCAAATCTTTGATTGTATTTGGGGACTCAGCTTTGGTCATCAGTCAGATCAAAGGAGAGTGGGACACTAAGCATCCAAACCCCATCCCTTACAAAGAACATGTCTTGACATTGTTACCACATTTCGAGCAGATTACCTTCGAGCACTTCCCGCGAGAAGAAAATCAGCTAGCAGATGCTCTAGCTACAATGTCATCCATGTTTAAACTTAACTAGGATAATGAGGCTCCCCAAATCACCATTGAACGGATGGACGAACCTGCACATTGTCACAAGATTAATACCGAAGAAGTAATGGGCCAGCCATGGTTTCATGAAGTCAAAAGGTATCTCGAGGCTCAGGAATATCCTGAAGGAGCTTCAGTCAATGATAAAAAGTTCTTAAGAAGATTCTCGACAAAGTTCTTCCTAAGTAATGGCGTCTTGTACAAGCACAATCATGATTCTATTCTGCTCCGTTGTGTGGACAAAGCTGAAGCTGAAAAGATCATGGCCGAATTGCATGAGGGTACCTTTGGCACTCACTCTAGCGGGCATACGATGGCTAAGAAGATTCTAAGGGTAGGCTATTACTGGTCTACCATGGAAGCTGACTGCTATCAACACCCCCGCACATGCCATAAATGTCAAATCTATGCAGACAAGGTGCACGTGCCTCCTGTTCCTCTAAATGTCTTAACAGCTCCTTGGCCATTTGCTATGTGGGGAATCGACATGATTGGAGAGATCAATCCTACAACATCCAATGGACACCGCTTCATTCTGGTGGCCATTGACTACTTCACCAAGTGGGTCGAAGCAGCTTCCTTCGCATCCGTTAATAAGAATGTGGTTTCCCGCTTCATCAAGCAGAACCTTATTTGCTGGTACGGTATCCCCAAAAGGATCATCACCGACAACGGTACAAACCTTAACAATACTATGATCACCGCCCTGTGCGAGCAGTTCAAGATTCAATATCACAATTCATCTCCCTACCGGCTAAAGATGAATGGTGAAGTCGAAGCTGCGAACAAAAATATCAAGAAGATCATACAAAAGATGACAGTCACCTACAAGGACTGGCATGAAATGTTACCGTTTGCTCTTCACGGGTACCATACCACGGCATGCACATCAACTGGGGCAACACCCTATTCCTTGGTATATGGCATGGAAGCTGTTTTACCTATCGAGGTTCAGATTCCCTCCTTGAGAATCATGAAAGATGCTGGTTTGAGTGAAGACGATTGGATCTAAACCCGGCTTGATCAGTTGAACTTAATTGACGAGAAGAGACTTACTGCTGTTTGCCACGGTCAGACGTATCAAAAACGGATGATCAAAGCTTTCAACAAGAAATTCAGACGCCAGACATATCAAGTCTGAGATCTAGTGATAAAGCGCATTATCTTGCCACAAAGTGATCCCAGGGGCAAGTGGACTCCTACTTATGAAGGACCATTTATAATCAAAAACATCTTTTCTGGTGGGGCAATGATCTTAACCACCATGGACGGTGACGACCTGCCGCACCCTGCGAATACAGACATAGTCAAAAGATACTACGCATAAAAGACCCTCTAGGTTGACACACCTAGGCAAAACAAGGGCATCCCGGTGAATCGAAAACCCGAAAGGGCGATTCAGGAAAAAATTAGGGATAAATAAAAAAAATCTGTACACCCGGCAAGTTGAAAACCCGAAAGGGAGACTTGGGCAAAAAAGGGTTTCCCGGTGGACTGAAAACCCGAAAGGGCGGTCCAGGCAAAAGTTAGGGAATTAAAGCGTATGACTATGTCTCGTCGGATCACTTTAAGGACAATCTCTTCACTGACAAACTCTGAGCTTCTGATCAATTCAATCATCCTCGGATGAAGCAACGGATGGACAAGATATTCGGAGTTACGAAGGCTATAGTAGAATGGGAACCCCATGGGATTTTTTACACATAGCTATCTTTCTTTGTATAAAATTTATCTTACTTTTATGACACCATCCTCTTACTAGGATGCCTGCCTCCTTTGTAAAAAACACTTATTCAAAGTAAATACAAAGATATCTCTTTCAAAGTATAGAAAACTATTTGTATTTTTCTTTACACTTGTGTTTTTATTTGCAAAAACGTCCAATGATTCATTGATGAACATATGCATTTGAACATAATTACTGTTTACAAATAAACAGGATGGAAAAGAACAATTACTGACAGTTTGAAAGGATAGGAAAACGTCTTTAGGCTATTCCATGATTAATCCCTACAGTACATCATCTAGATCCCCAATGGAGTTAAAATTTCAAACCCTTAATTTCATCAGAGTTAAAACTTCAAACTCCCAATCCCCAGCGGAGCAAAAACTTTGAGTTACAGATCCCCAGTGGAGATGAAACCTTCTTCCCCAGTCGAGTCAAGATTTCTAACTATCAATCCCCAGCGGAGACCATCCAGTTTCTCCAAATTCCCCAGCAAGTTATCTTGAAGCCTGGAAATTAACCGGATAACAGTTAACTTTTATCTCTCCCCAACCTAGGATAATTTCCCAGTAGAGTGGCAGACAACCAAAAAATCCTGAACTTACTCTCCAGCAGTAAGCCTTCTTCCCCACAGAGTTTTTATATTTCAACAGAATGAAGATTCTTATTCTTAATTCCCCAGTGAAGTCGTCAAGGTTTTCATTACTCCTCAATAGAATGAAGATTCTCATTCTTAGTACCCCACAGAAGTCATCAGAGTTTCCCCCATTCCTCAGCAGATGAGGATTCTCATTGTGCAACTCCCAGTAGAAGTCATCAAAGTTCTCTGGATTCTCCAAGCAGATTTCTCAAGCAGCTTTGGCATTACTCTCACAACAGATTTTGTCAATACTCCAACTTCAAGACATGAAGGATCCTCACATCCCCACATAAGTTGTTAAGGATTTCTTGTCCCCAACAGTCACTAAGATTTTCTTACTCTCAGCAGCCAAGGATTTCTTGTCCCCAACAGTCACCAAGGATTCCTTATCCTCAGCAGTCAAGGATTTATTTTCCCCGGTAGCAGTCAAGGGTTTTTATTATCCCCAGCTGTCAAGGATTTATTCTCCTCAGCAATACAAGCAAATCAGCTTACATGCGCATACATTACATTCATATATCATAAACATTGATAAAACACATTTATTGCATCATACATTTCATGCAACATAACTCTGTGTTTCAGCTAAGATACGCTCCAGACACGGACGCCATTCTATTACTCATTCAGATTTCAACCTCAGATACAGTACAGATACGCTCCAGATACGGATGCCATCCTGATACTTATTCAGATTTCAACTATCAGATACAGTCTAGATACACTCCAGACACAAGTCATTCTGTCACTTATTCAATTTCAAGTTCAGATACGCTCCAGGCGCGAATGCCATTTTGGCCCTTATTCAGTTTTTTGATTCAGATACAATACGAATACACTCCAGACATGGAAGTCATTCTGTTGCTCAGTCAGATTCAGATCTCAGACACAATATTGATACACTCCAGACGCAGATGCTATTCTATTACTCATTCAGATTCAAACTTCAGATACAGTCCAGATACACTCCAGACACGGTTGCCATTCTATCACTTAATCTGATTTTCCCCAGCTTGGATACGCTCCAGACACGGATGCTATTCTATTGCTTATTCAGATTCAACATTCAGATACAGCTTGTATATGCTCTGGATACGGATGCTATTCCATTGCTTACTCAGATTCAGTCTCCAGATACAGCTCAGATATGTTCCAGACGCGGACATCATTCTGATATTCATTCTTTTGACTTACAACTTACAACTCAGCAAACATTCTTGGATGGCATCTTTAAGCCCATCTCCGACAAGATTCTATCACATCTCCAACTGGCATCTTTAAGCGCATTCCCTCAACTACATTTTGACGAGTGCAAATTTTACGGGCACTCTAGTGTCCAATCATCTTTTACCTTCGAGTCACGAACGACAAACTCGCCAACCTAACTCTTCAGTTTCAATAAGATTGAACAGGGGCAGCTGTTTTACCCCTGCTCTCTCATTTTATCAAGATTTTCCTCACAAGACTTCTTGGACTCAAGACAAGATTAGGGTTTGCTCAGCTCAAGACCTCACCTTGCACTGATGACCTGGAATTAGGGTTTGAATTTGCACAAGGATTTTTGGACCATCAATGCTTCATGTGACTTTCATACACCATCTTGTACCCCTAAGATTGCTCATATCAAGTTTCAAGCCTTGAATCACATTTTTGACCAGTCAATTGGATAATTGACCTAAAAATCAGCTGTATTGGGGAAAAAGTCAACCATGGCCAATTTACAGTCAAACTTCATAATTTTTGATCCATATCAACATTATAGACTCATATGAACCATTTGATCAAGTTTGGATCATAATTCCTCAAGAAATTTGATCAGATCATCAAAAGGGCAAAATTGTCAAAATTAGGGTTTTGACTGAGGAAGGGCAATTTCTGATTTTTAACCTAGCCAATGGCCAATTGGGTTCAAGCATGTTTTCAAGGACTCAATGGAATCATCTTGACCTAATCACATGGTTCAAAATATCTCAAATGCATAGGATTGACAGATGAATGTTCCAATCAACTGATCAAAAGTCAACTGTACACTGAAAAGTCAAACTTTGACTTTTTGGTCAAAATCAAGTGCCAAGGGTCATAATTCATAAATATATGTCAAAATGTGAAACTTTTTGACCAATAAACCTAAAATTTCAAATTAGGGTTTTAATTTGAAATTTTTCATAACTTAGAATTTTTCTAAGTTATGGAAATTTCTTATTTTTTCCCAACTTTCCACAACTTTTTAACCATGATGCAATTGGATTCAAAGAAAACCTCCAACACGAAAGTTATAGTCCTCCATGAAATATACAACTTTGATTCACAAAATTTTCCCAAAAGATGTTTGGATCTCAAGTTATGATTTTGTGAATAGGGGTCCATAAACTTTTTAACTTAGTGAAATTTTGTCCTAGTTTAGGCAGGTTTTTGACCTAACTTCATGGCAAATTTTCACCTAGTTCCAAGAGGTATCTCAAAATTCATTTAAAATATGGATTGTAGATCATGTTACAAGCTTTCCAAAATGTCCAAGAACTCTCGAAGATCATTTGTGGTTAGGGAGAATAGAAGAAGAGAAAATGGCAATTTGTCACTTTTGTGCAAGCCATGTTTACAATGCTTCAAGTTGAAAATCAGTTTCAAGCATGCTTGTACCTTGCATTACAGGTCCTAATCCCTTCTACACTCCATAATTAAATTCAAACTCAATGGATAATGGCTTTGTTTTGACTTTTGAAGCATTGCACAATGAGTTAATCTAAAAATGGCATAAAGTTCACAATACTACTTTGATAAAGCAAGCCTTTTTGCAACTTTACATTTCTTGAGCCATGGACCTGATATTTTGTTGCAAGCAAGATCCACAAACATCAGGCAAGGTATACCAACCCTCTGCAGTCCACGATCTAGCCTGTACAGGCCTTTGGCATTGTCACCTCAAACTTTCTTCAAAAGCAAGCAAATTGGAAAAAGTCAAGAAAGCTTGTGCATCTGATAAAGAGAAGCCTTTGTATCATTCTAAACAACTTCAGAAACTTGTCACAAGCCAATACACGATTGCCTAACATCCCAAACACTCTCAAACACCAAAATCACATTTTTCTGCCCAAACAGGGCATCTTCTGCAAAACTCAAGCCAAATCATATTTTGCTCGTGCGTTTCTTGTTTCAAGGCTTCAAACACTTTACATACATCCTACCTAAGCTGTCCAGGCCCTTGTCTTGCAACTGTAGTCCCTGTTTCAACCATCACCATTTTCATTTTTGAAGGTTGCAGGTTGACTTCTACAAGGAGTTTCAAGCATCCTCAAGGCAAGCTGAGCATTGGAGAAGCTTGAGGGAACTTCAAGGAAGCTCACACGATCTTCAGGCCTCACTCAAAGTCCCCACAATGCCATATCCAAACTCAGCTGAACAAGGTATTTTTCAAAGTTCTATCTCCTCATTTAGGCATCCTTAGGTCACGATTTGTGAAGCAAAAATGTAGTCCTTAACTTGCTGAAGCTGTACATATGCATATTTTCCATTTATATTAACTGAGTAGTGAGAATTTGAAGCTTGAAGTTCATGAAAAAACTAGGTCAAAAATTAGGGGTGATTAAATTCTCCATGATCCTTGAGAGTTAGATTATGTTTTTTATATCACTGGAATCGTGAGATCACGAGCTACATGTTTTGTGTTATGGGTTTTTGCTTTTGTGCACGTATGTGAGAGTTGCAGGTTTGTACATGGGATGCGCGCGCGAAGCAGAGGACATGGATGAAAATGGTGTTCTGGGCCTGGCGCCTTGGGCCTGTTGTTTTTCACACCCCCCATATTCCTATTTGTACCCCCTGACCTATTTTCTTATATTTTTCATATTTTCTTTTCATTTTTATATTTATTGTTTTTATTTATTTTTATGAACATGAAAAATCTTGAAAAATATTTTCTTTATTTTTTGCATTTTTTATTTTATTTTTCATTATTTTTTTGGCATAAAAAATAGTTTATTAGTAATAATATACTTTATTTTCTTAAATAAATTATGAATATATTTAAATAAATATCATACATTTTTACTTTTATTATTCATATACATAAAATATTATTTCCACACATATTTTATTTTTTAATACTTGTAAATATTTTTATTTATTTATTTCTTGTACATAAGTGAATCAAATAAATAAATATAGAACATATTTTCTTTTAAATCAAAATTAGGGTTTACCCTTTCAAAAAATAACAATATAATTTTTTCTTATTTTTTAGGACTTAAATAATTTATTTTTATCATACATAAAATAAATACAAAAACATTTTGCATCCATACATTTTATTTGCATATTTAAATAATTGTATGTTTATTTATTTATTGTGCAATAATTCAATTTGATTGTAATAATATTTTAGGGTTTATTTTTGTGCAATATTCCCCATTCAAAACTTGTATCCCCCCTCCCATAACATTGTTGTAATAGCTTAGATTTACTTTACGCAATTTATCGCATTATATACATGTTTAGTAAACTAGGGTTTGTATGATAAGACAAAAAAATCAAACAAATAACATGACCTAATACAAGACAACAAAATGCATGAAAAATGAAAACACATTGCACACAAGCACCTCTAGGGTTTCACCCACTTTGTTGCCTACAAATGGCCATGGTATGCATGCTAGGTATCTTGGCAAAACAAAACAAAACAAAAAGATCATAGTCCCTCTTTGACGCTAGACAAGGTTGCCTAAAAACAAATGATCTTGGTCCCTAAAACTTGCTAAGATACTTGACACCATTGCTATCATGGTTATACGATGACCCACGCCCGTCCCGTTTAACATCCAAAGATAGCGTTGTTTACCAAAACAATGGTAAATCAACAATGTCAAAGGAATAAAAATGTACAAGAAAGACTTTTGAGTAGGTAGAATGCTTCTAGTTACTTGATCAATTTGCAAACAATCCTTGCTATTTTCAAACACACACACATTTTCAATACATTTCCAAACAACTTTCAAACATTGAAACATTTTTCAAAAGACAAACATCTTTGTATACATTCTTACGAACGAGAATCATTACAAAGATTGCCTAAACGATGGCCTCTTTTCAAAATACTTTCAAAACCACACAAAGCACCATTTCAAACAATTGCAAAAGCAAAGCAAGTGATCTAAACAAATAACTAAGAGCCTATGGAAAACCATGGATGAAAAGGGTGGTAGCACCTTCCCTTTTCATAATCTACCCCCCAAACTCAAGAAAACATCTCAAAGGTCTTTCCTGTGCTTTTTTACCTTTCCTTTTGGATAAAAGAAAAGTCGGTGGCGACTCTTGCTAACCGCGACATTTGCAAACACAAACGCAAAACCTCAAGTCAGTTCTCCTACCGCATCACATAGGTGTTTAGACTCCGCTTCTCATGAAGCTGTTTGGTGAGTTCCAGAACCTTCTTCTCGCTGGCGTAGAATTGGGCCCCAAAAGTGTCTCGCTCCCCATAAGCTGTATCCAATCCCTTTGCAAGTCTTCGAGAGAGGTGGGCATGTTAGGATAAAGGATAGTGTATGAGACATCTCCTTCCACAATAGGCTCTATGATAATTGGGAGAATAGAGGGATAAGGCATCATAAGACTTTGAGCGCGAGCTCGTACCCATTTGAGATAAGGCTCAAAAGGGATGGAATTCTTGTGCCCCACTGTCTTGCTATCAACTCTATGTACCATGCCCCAAGCTCGCATGAACCTTTTGCGATAACTCTGAGCATCATTCTCGTAGTCGAAGACGATTCCTTGAATAAGTGCATCGTGAGGACCATCCCTTCTCACATATTGAAATTGTCGCAGTGCCAAGAAATGATTGTAAGTGATTCCTCCCCTAATGCCTAAAAAAGGGACATTAGGGAATTCTCCGCATCGATCAATAATGGTAACATTCTCTGAGACTCAGGGACACCAATGAATGCCTGAATGTGTAAGAGTCATTAGCCTATGAGACCATCTCAAACCCTGTTCATTCTTCAAGACATATCGGGGTAGGTGCGAAATAAACCACCTAGCCAAAAGAGGTGTGCAACACAGAAGGGTTCCTCTCCTCTTTATAGTGCGAGTATGCAACGAATGTAGGATGTCTTCAAGAAGAGTAGGTACCAGATTATGTGACAGGAAAAATTTAACCGTATTCACGTCTATGAGCTGGTCCGGATTAGGAAACAACACTAACACATAGATGAGAAGGGATAACACCTCTTCAAAAGCTTGTAAGTCTAAGGTATCCCAAAAATGATGAGCTTTCTCGAACATGAACTTAGCCAAAAAACCCTTAACACCTCTCCTGGTTTCCCAATTGGATACTACGTCAGACCATTGTAAGGACAGAGCTTTGGCAATATCTTCAAGTTTAGGGTCTCTTTCCATACCATTGAAAGGTACCTCATTAAGGATAGGCACCCCCAACAACAGATAAAACTCCTCCATAGTAGGCACTAACTGGTGATCCGGAAAAGTGAAGCATTGATGTAGATGGTCAAAGAACTGAAAGAGCACTTTTAACGTTTCCTCATCAGGGTTTGAGGTGACCAAGCTGAGAATTAGTCCATGTCTTTCAATGAACATAGAGCTTTCGGGAACCCTTGATACCAAATCCTTAAGCTGAGGAGGTACTTTTACCAGACTGACTTGGATAGTGAATTTGCGAGCGAGAGCCATGTCCTACAAAACAAGACAAAAATAAACCCTAAGAATTCTTGAAATGGTTAGTATGACATGCTATGTTATGATGTCATGATTATGCTCAGATATAGCAGATATAGAAAACAAGCAAGTCTCAGAGACCTTAGGTTTAAGGCTTGCATGGATTTTAAGGTGATACCCTCTTGAAGTTGGGTTGGTTCAACCTGTCCTAAATATAGTAACCGAGTTCTAAGAGATCTCAATATCACCGGTCTTTCCCCCAAATCTCGTTCCGATAGACAATTGACTTGCCACCAAACAAAACTCAAGGGTCAAACTTCAATGAGTGTAGTATTGAGTATCAACCGACTTTGGGTTTACACCAAAGACGACTATCTCACTACGTCCTAAAATCCAAGTTGGTCAATTAAGGTGCTAAGGTCAGTTGACGCTTTATGATACCACACAGTGGCCCCGTATTCTCCTTGATTACTCAAGGGCTGCCGGTACACACCAAAGTATCGCATCAACATAGCTACTGTTTCAACCGTGTCAGTATACCCCGCACAGTTCCCTCACAGTTTATTACTACTTACCTAAAAAGGTACCCCAAATCCGGGTGTAGGATCAAAGCAAACCCAAACAAGAAACCATAATGTAAAGCATGAAAGTCAAACAAAGAAATCAAGTAAATATGATCTAGCCCTAAGGTAACCCTACTTTTAAGTATTTCCCCAGCAGAGTCGCCAGTTCTGTAACGCGGTGGGAGAACTGACCTGGTTGTTTTGCGTTTGATTGCAATTGTGTAGATAGAAAGAGTCACCACCGACTTTTCTTTTATCCAACAAGAAAGGATGAAAAGAACAGGATAAACCTCTAGAGATGTTTTCTGAGTTCGGGGGTAGTGTGATACGGTGGGAAGAACTGACGGTTTTTTGGAATGCTGGTTTGCGTTTTGCGTTTTTGTTTGCAAAATGTCGCGGTAAGCAAGAGTCGCACCGACTTTTATTTTATCCAACAAGGAAAGGAAAAAAGCACAGAAAAATTCCTTTTTTTGAGATATTTCTCGGGTTCGGGGGGTAGATTATAGAAAGGGAAGGTGTTAGCACCCTTTCTATCCGTGGTTATCCACGGGCTCTTAGGTACTTGCTCAATTGTTTTCAAAATTTCTTTCTTTGTGCTTGTGGGTTTGAAAAAGTTTTTGTTTGAGAACTTCGATTTAACTCTTGCTTCTGTCCTCAAGAGCGTATGAAGTGTTTTGAAAACTTTTTTCGAAAAGTGTAAGTGTGAAAAGTTTTTGTTTTTTGAAAGAGCAAGTATCTAAAAACCATCTACCTACTCGAAAAAGGAATCTTTCTATGCTAATGTCCTTTAGACAATGCTATCCCACTATTGATGAGTAGGTAGCACCGTCGTTGGAGTTTAAGGGTCAATTGGAATGCGGGACTTGCGGTCACTAAAGCAATGTTAGGACACTTTAGCGGTAACCCTAATATCTTAGATCATTTGTTTGAGTCAACAATATCCGAGGCAACCATTTCGAGGCGACTATGATCTTTTAGACAAGAGGGCGACCTCTAAAACAACCTATACTCAATGACCGCGTACGAAGGTAACCAAGTGGGGTGTACCCTAAGAGTGCGCATGTGCGAGTGTGTCGTTTTCAGTTATTTTTATCTTTGTACATGTTAAGGGTGATCTAATTTGATTTTAGGTTAAAACATTCAGTCTTGTCATGCATCACTATTATCAAACATCTAACAGTTATAATTTGCGGAAATAAAAATGCAGAATTTAAATTACAAGGCGTCAGGTATTTACATCGCCAAAGACAAACCCTTTAAAAATAAATAAAGCGATAAAAATAAACAAAATTCCTATTTACTATCACAATCCGGGAGCAAGTACATTATTGGATAATATAAAATAAATCAAGGTGCAAAATTTAATCGGACGCGAAATTTAGGGTTTTGACCCTTTAAAGAAGACATCTTTTTGTTGTTTTTATTTTAAGAAAGAAATTAACCTAAATTAATTACTAAATTAATAAATTAATTAATAAAAATAAATTATTTTTGGATTTTTGTTATTTTAAGAAAGAAAAATAAAATAATTAATGTTAGTAATTAAAACCTAATTAAATCTAATCTAATTTTAATTATTTACAAAAAATAGGTTAAAGTTATTCTAATTAAAACCTAAATTAATTAATTAGTGTTTATTAATAAAAAATAAAAATAAAAATTTGATTGAATAAAAATGTTTTTTGTGGTTTTTATTTGATAAAGAAAAGGAATTTTTTGATTGGTTAGTAAATGAAATAAAAAATAATAAAATAAAATAATAAAGCAAAGTAAATAAAATAAAAAGAGAGAGGGGTTTGGGCCTGAAATGGGAGTATGACTAGAAATTTTGTGGCCCAATTGCAGCTGGCCTTGTTTGACTTTGTGGAATCTAATGTGCACGCTTGGACTTGATCTAGGGTGGACCTTCATCTTTGGACCTTCAAATTTGGCCTTTGGCCATCTGGCAATTAGACACCTGATGGCGCATGGTATATTGCACGCTTGAGCAAACACCTGATTACATGAAAAACAAAGAGAAAATGCAAAGCGTTGGAGGCAGGGATTGAACCCCTGACCTCCAGCCACTAACGCATTGGAATTGGACTTGCTGACCACTGGGACACACTGTTTCAATTGTTATATGAATATAAATGATATATATTATATAAAAACAAAATCATATGCCAGCAAAATAAAAAAACGCGCGCGTTATTTTGAAAGGGCCAACAGGTGGATGACACGAGTTCATCCCTGTCCTTCAAAACCTGTAAAAACACCTGCGGATTTGAATCCGCAGCTAAATGCGCAGGCCTGTTCCAAAATTCATTCCAGGCAAAATAAATCCATTCCAAGAACATGGTTGAATTCGTTATGGCTTCCTGATCAACACCATGCCCTTCTTGAGTCACGATTTTACCTGAAATAGAAAACCCCAAAAAATGAACGAAGAACCCTAGCTATGGTGGTTCTTCATTCAGGCCAGATAAAAGCAATTGGATAATACCAAACGCTTGCAAATGTCATGTAGATTCAAAATATGCTATTGATTCATGAAAAGGATGCTTAAATTCAGAGTTGCGAAATCACGAACAAGGGTATATTTAGTGACACTTACAACACGTTATGGGGTCTGAAGAAGCTTGCTTTTGATCTAGGGAGATTGAGTGAACACTCAGGAAGCGTTTGGGACATGTCTCAACCCTTGAAAACACCTCTAAGCACGATTTTGATCTCAAGCTTTTTGTGACTTTTTTCAAATCTTGTTCTTCCTCTCTCTGCAATTACCAACCCTGATCTCAATTGCTTTTGCTTGCTTATGTAGTGTGTAGTGTATTAGGGTAACAAATTTGATTCAAATCTTGCTCCAATAATGATTGCCAATTTGATTTGATTCTCCCTTTACAAACTTGCCAATTTTTCCTAATCTCAATCTTTTTGCACATGATTTGGTGTGATTCGAATTTGATGATGATCATGATTGCAATCAAAGCCTGAAATATCAAAAAAATCTTGTGTTATCAAAGTGTTGGATTTTATATGATTTTATTTGATTTAAAATGAATAAATTCAATAAAAAATCAAGTTAAATAATAAAAATGAAATATGAGCTCATGGCTGAAGCTAGGACACGTGGACAATGATGCAAACTCAAATCAAGTGGAAAAAGATGGGCCCATTTGACAAAATTTGAAGTTTTGGGGATAGTTGACTTTTGGCAATTTTGCAAAAAAGTCCAACTTCAACAATGCATAACTTCTTCAATTTTGAACTTTTGGAGGTGTTCTTGGACTTTTTAGAAATATTGAGATGTCCTATAACCAACCATTTTAGTCTCATCTCATTTTGACATTCCATGCTCAAGTTATAAGCTTTGGTAAAAAAGGTGTTTTTGTTGACTTTCAAAAATGACCTATAATGTCCAAATTTATAACTTATTGTGAGTGCATTTTTTGATCTTGGGGTATGAAGACGGGTTGTAGGAAATTGCATCCTCTTAAAAATGAGATTTGGATGGGTCATTCCTCATAAAGTATGAGAAAGTTATGCTTGGTCAAAGTTAAGTTGACTTTTCCTACAAAACCCTAATTTAGCAACTTTTGAGTCTTGATGAATTTTGAGAAATCCTTGATGAATCATGATCAACCCTTGATCAAATGATGAAATATCCTTAAAAATGAGAATGTTGACAAAAAATCTTGAAGTTTGACTGTATTTGGGTCACAGTTGACTTTTGCCCTAGCACATTCGATTTTTGGACCCTTTGAGCAATTGACTGAGCAAACTTCCTCTGCAAGGCTTGAAACTTGACATGGATAATCTTGAGAACATATTAGGACATTGGGGAGCACTTTAGGTCATTTGGACTCAAAGATCTTGATGCAACACAAAACCCTAATTTGGGGTAGACTGCCTTAGGAGATGGCTTGTCTGTCCAACTTTTGAGCAACCTTGAGCCACTTGGAGACTTTTCTTGCAATATTTTGAGAAATATGCAAGGTCAAATTTTTGGGTACAACAGCTGCCCCTGTTCAATCTTCTTAAACCTGAGGATGTAGATTGGCTTTCGTGCCTTTCATGATCCGAAGGTGGAAGATGATTGAACACTAGAGTGCCCAGAAATTTGCACTCGCATGAAGTGGTATCAGCCTGGTGATGTCGGGAATGGGCTTAAAGATGCCATATGAAGGGGTGTCGATCGCATAAGAGATTCCTTAGCGAGAACTTGCATACCTGTTGTTGTGGAAGGTTCCGCTGGGGAAGCTTGGTCTTGCTGAGATTTAGGAACTTGCCTGTACTCCAACTGAGAGAACATCTCTGCTGGGTTTTAAGGACTTGTCCGTAATTCAACTGGGGGGAAATCTGTCGAGATTTAGAACCTTATCTGTAATTCAACCGAGGATAATTCAGTTGAGATTTAAGAACCGGTCAGTACTTCGACTGAGGAGAATTGCCGAGATTTAGAACCTTATCTGTAATTCAACCGAGACTAATTCAGTTGAGATTTAAGAACCGGTCAGTATTTTGACTGAGGGAAACATCTTCATCGAGATCTAGGAACTGTCTGTACTTCAATGGAGGATAATTCTGTTGAGATTTAAGAACTTGTCCACACTTCGACGGAGGAACTTTGTCGAGATTTAGAACCTTATCTGTAATTCAACCGAGACTAATTCAGTTGAGATTTAAGAACCGGTCAGTACTTCGACTAAGAGAAACATCTTCATCGAGATCTAGGAACTATCTATACTTCAATGAAGGATAATTCTGTTGAGATTTAAGAACTCGCCCACACTTCGAAGGAGGAAAATTGTCGAGATTTAGAACCTTATCTGTAATTCAACTGAGGATAATTCAGTTGAGATTTAAGAACCGGCCAGTACTTCGACTTAGGTAAAAGCTTCATAACTGAGAATTTAACTGCATCCTTCCTGAAAAGTAAAGGGCAGTCATATGCAATGCATGATATATGTCAAGCAATGATGTTCTCAAAATAAATGAGATTGTGTTGTATGATGCGTATATGCATGTATCATGATGTTTGGTAATATAATGCTTTTATCTGGGGAAAGTAAATCCCGGATAGCTGCTGGAGGAAAGAGTTGAATTCTTTGTTTCCGCTGGGGATGGCGAACAAAGATGACTGTGAGAATAAACCTGCAGGAGAGGACAACTCCTTTGGGGAATAAACTGATGAGGAGATTACTCTGTGGGGAAGAGATGCTCTGCTGAGGATTCCACCAATAAATTCCGCTGGGGATGAATTACCGTTGCTGGTGATACAGAATCCTGCTGGGGATTGAGTTTCTGTTTGTGAAGGGAAAGAACTCCACTGGGGGGTGAGCTTTCAACTGCGACTTCACCGGGGATAACCTTTTATACTCTAATGGGTATAATCCTTTAAGCTTTGCCGGGGACAATCTTCCAAAGTTTACTGGGGATGATTCTCCGAACTCCACTGGGGAAGATTTTTCAGATTGCGCTGGGAAAAATTTCAAACTCCATTGGGGATATTTTGTACTCTGCCGGGGAATACTCTTATACTCCGTTGGGGAATATTAAGACTGCCAGGGATATTAAGCCTTTTCAGTGTTAAGGGTAGATAAACTCTGCTTGGGGAGAATATTACCAATTCATTCATAGTTGCAAGTCTCAGCCGGGGAGAGCTATCACTACTGACTTACTCTGCGGGGAGTGAAAGTACCTTGGCCATATTCTTCAGCTGAATCTACCTTGGTGCCTGGTGGATAGAGCAACTGTACAGTTTGGACATTTCTCATTGCCCCTGTTTCTGATATTACCAGTAATCGTCTTTTGTTTCGCATGTAAGTATTTATGAGCAGCAATTAACGTCAGATGCATATATAAAAAATGAACATTGGACATTCTTTGCAAAACAAAACAGATAAAGAAAAACACTTTGAAATTTCTTTGAAAATGAATTGTATTGATTTTGAAGTTTGGTCTGTAAATAAGCGCTTTTGTACAAGAGGCTGACGTCCTAGTAAGAGAACGCCGCCGAACAAGTAGAATTTACACAATTTGTGAAAAAACTAAACAAAACAGCTATGTGAATAATCCCACTGGGTTCCAACTCTGCTATTGCCTTTATGTCCTCGAGCATCTCATCACTTTGCTACTTGGTTGAAGGTAGATCAGATTGATTAGTGCTGTCCGAGCTTGATAGTCGATACCGAAGTCTGGTTGCAAAGTGATCCAATGTGACATAGTGTTACGCTTTAATCCCTAATTTTTGCCTGGACCACCCTTTCGGGTTTTCAGTCCACCGGGATACCCTTTTTTGCTCAAGCCGCCTTTTCAGGTTTTCGACTTGCCGGGTATACAGATTTTTCATTTTCATCCCTTATTTTTGCCCGAACCCTTTTGGTTCGCCGGGAAGCGCTTATTTTTTCCTAGGCCAGTCAACCTAGCGGGTCTTTGATTATGCGTAGTATCTTTTCACTATGTCTGCATTGACGGGGTGAGGAAGGTCGTCACCATCCATGGTGGTTAGAATCATGTCTCCTCCTGAGAAAATGTTCTTAACCATAAATGGCCCTTCGTAAGTAGGGGTCCATTTTCCCCTGGGATCACCTTGAGGTAAGATAATGCGCTTGATAACCAGGTCCCCAACTTGATACTCTTGTCTTCTAACTTTCTTGTTAAATGCCTTGATCATCCGTTTTTGATACGTCTGACCATGACAAATAACAGTAAGTCTCTTTTCGTCGATTAAGTTCAGCTGATCAAGCCGGGCCTGAACCCAGTCATCTTCGCTCAAACCTGCATCCTTCATAATCCGAAGAGAGGGTATTTGAAATTCAATGGGCAATACAACCTCCATACCATATACCAAGGAATAGGATGTTGCCCCTGTTGACGTCCGTGCTGAGGTACGGTACCCATGAAGAGCAAATGGTAACATCTCGTGCCAGTCTTTGTATGTCACTGTCATCTTCTGCACAATCTTCTTAATGTTCTTATTAGCCGCTTCAACAACCCCATTCATCTTCGGCCGTTAGGGAGAAGAGTGTAATGCTGTATCTTGAACTGTTTGCAGAGCTCGGTGATCATCTTATTATTGAGATTTGTACCATTGTCTGTTATGATCCTCTCTGGTACACCGTATCGACAAATCAGATTGTGCCGAATGAATCGTGCCACGATGTTCTTGGTTACAGTAGCAAAGGAAGCTGCTTCAACCCACTTCGTAAAGTAATCAATAGCTACCAAGATGAAACGATGTCTGTTAGATGCCGTCGGTCTGATCTCGCCGATCATATCGATGCCCCACATTGCAAAAGGCCAAGGTGCTGTCAAGATGTTCAGAGGAACCGGAGGTATGTGCACCTTATCAGCATAGACTTGGCACTTGTGACAGGTCCGAGAATGCTTATAATAGTCGGCTTCCATTGTGGACCAAAAATATCCTGCCTGAAGGATTTTATTTGCCATGGTATGTCCACTGGAATGAGTTCCGAAAGTACCTTCATGTAACTCGGTCATGATCCTTTCTACCTCGTTCTTATCCATACAATGCAGTAAGGTTGAATCATGGTTGCGCTTGTAAAGGATACCATTGCTGATGAAGAACTTCGCCGCGAAACTCCTCCAAAACTTCTTGTTATTAACAGATGCACCCTCGGGGTATTCCTGAGCCTCAAGATACCTCTTCACCTCATGAAACCAGGGTTTATCTGCTACCTCTTCAGTCTCAATGTCACAACAATGTGCAGGTTCGTCCAATCTTTCAATGATAATCCGGGGAGCTTCGTTGTCCCAATTGACTTTGAACATAGAAGACATCGTAGCCAGCACGTCCGCCAGCTGATTCTCCTCTCTAGGGAAGTGTTCAAAGGTTATCTCTTCGAAGTGTGGAAGCAACGTCAATAAATACTCCTTGTAAGGAATAAGATTTGGGTGTTTCATATCCCACTCGCCTTTGATCTGACTAATCACGAGATTGGAATCTCCAAAGACACTCAGAAACTTAATCCTTAGGTCAATTGCTGCTCGAAGACCCATAATGCACGCTTCATATTCCGCCATGTTGTTGGTGCAGTTGAAACATAGTCGGGCAGTGAACGGAGTATGAGTGCCTTTAGGAGATATGATCACGGCGCTAATGCCATTGCCCAAAGCGTTTGAAGCTCCATCAAAGTACATAGACCATCGGGATCCCTCCTCAGGTCCTTCATCCGGTCCAGGTGTCTCGCAGTCAGTCACTAACATGATATTCTCATCCGGGAATTCAAAGTTCATAGATTGGTAATCATCCACCGCTTGATGTGCCAAATGATCCGCCAACACACTTCCCTTGATTGCCTTTTGGGTCGTGTATTGGATGTCATACTCAGTCAAGATCATCTGCCATCTTGCAATTCTTCCGGATAAGGCGGGCTTCTCGAAGATATACTTGATTGGATCCATCTTTGATATCAATAGAGTAGTGTGAGTCAACATATACTGTCTCAGCCGGCGAGCAGCCCATGCCAAAGTGCAGCAAGTTTTCTCGAGCAACGAGTATCGAGTCTCGCAGTCGGTAAACTTTTTGCTAAGGTAATAAATAGCATGCTATTTTCGGCCAGACTCGTCATGCTGCCCCAGCACAAACCCCATTGAATTGATGAGTACTGTCAAGTATAAGATCAAAGGTCTCCCTTCAACTGGAGGCATCAGAATGGGTGGCTCTTGGAGATATTCCTTGATCCTTTCGAAAGCGGCCTGACATTCATCATTCCATCTTACCACTTGATCTTTCTTCAGTAGCTTGAAGATTGGCTCACAAGTAGCAGTCAGGTGCGAGATGAAGTGGGAAATGTAGTTCAAACGTCCCAGAAAGCCTTTGACTTCTTTTTCTGTTCGGGGAGCTGGCATTTCCTGTATAGCCTTCACCTTTGCAGGATCCACCTGAATACCTTTATCGCTTACAACGAAACCCAGCAGCTTACCAGATCTCACTCCGAAGGTGCACTTGTTCGGGTTTAACCTCAGCTTGTACAACTTCAACCTGTCAAATAACTTCTGAAGGTGGTCAAGATGTTCTTCCTCAGTTTGGGACCTTGCAATCATGTCGTCAACGTATACCTCAATCTCATGATGGATCATGTCATGGAACAAAGCGACCATGGTGCGCTGATATGTTGCCCCAACATTATTCAATCCGAAAGGCATGACCTTGTAGCAAAAGGTACCCCATTGAGTAACAAAGGTTGTCTTTTCCATGTCTTCGGGAGCCATTTTAATCTGATTATAACCGGAGAAACCATCCATAAAGGAGAAGACCTTATGCTGTGCGGTATTGTCAACCAGAACGTCGATATGAGGAAGAGGGAAATCATCCTTGGGGATCGCCCTGTTCAGATCCATAAAGTCGACACACATTCGAACCTTACCATACTTCTTCGGCACTGGAACCAAGTTGGCCACCCACTGTGGGTAAGAAGTAACTGCTAGAAAACCGGCGTCAAACTGCTTCATCACTTCAGCCTTGATTTTCTCAGACATCTTCGGGCGCATTAGGCGGACCTTCTATTTTACTGGAGGACAATCTTCCTTGGTAGGCAGGCGGTGAACCACAATATTTGTATCCAACCCAGGCATATCTTCATAAGACCAGGAAAAGATCTCAACATAGTCACGCAACATCTGAATCAACTGTTGCTTGACACTAGGTTCCAGATTTGCACCAATCTTAACCTCTTTCTTGTCTATTTCTATACCCAGATTTACTGATTCCACAGACTCTTCATGCGGCTGTATGGCCCTCTCTTCCTGGAGTAGTAGTCTAGCAAGTTCAACAGGCACTTCACAATCATCTTCACCTTCGTCTTCGGCTAAGTTGATCGGACTTTCGAAGTCATAACTGGCAGTAGCAGAGTCGTTACCAGTGAGATCCAGAGTGGATGTAGACCTGTATATGTGAGTGTGTGTAAAATAGCTGTTTTGCAATATATAATAAAAGAAAAACAAGGAGCGCAAAATTTGAAATGCAAGAAACGTCCAATGCTTTTATTAATGATATATGTATATGACACACATAAAGCCCTCACAAACAAAACCACGGTGTCTCGGGTAAGACATCGGGCCGTAAAGTTTAAAAAATGTCTGTTACAAGCACAAAACAAAAAGTCTCATTACTGGGTAACAAAAGAAATTGGGACGAAGTCCTTTGCCGTCCAATTGCTTAATCCACCATCGGCAGTCGGGTAGATCCAACTGTCAAACTCAGACTCTTCAACATCGTCTTAAATGGCATTCACTCCTGAATTGCTGATAAACAAGGGAGGTCTTCTGATCCGTGCACTCCGAACAGCCCTTTGAGCTTCTGCAGTGAAACCCAAACAAAACTTGTTAGTCTTATGTGCAAAATCAGGGAGTTGACCCCAATTTGCACACCCACCTTTCTCAACAACAGCCCGGGCATCCTTGAAGGAAGCCATCTTCATTGGAGGATCTTCAACAACAGTCTCAGCTGATGCCAGCGTCTGGGGAACCTCTTCAAAATGATGAAACGGGGTCTCAATGAACTCCCTATCCATCTCTACAAATCGGAAAGAGTTGAGGTGGCTCACCATGTACTCCTCCTCTCCTTGTACTGTCACAATTTTCCCTTTCACCGGGTACTTTAGCTTCTGGTGGAGCGTTGAGGTTACTGCCCCAGCTTTGTGGATCCATGGACGACCCAACAAACATGAATAAGACGGCCGGATTTCCATCACATAGAATATAGATGCAAAAACCTGAGAACCAACCTTAATCGAAATATACACTTCTCCGTGTACCATTCTCTTGGACCCATCAAAAGCCCTGACTACAATGTTACTTGGCTTCAGCTCTAACCCTTCACAGTCTAAACAATCTAGTGCTTTCTTAGGTAACACATTCAACGAAGATCCAGTATCTACCAACACGTGAGTAATAGTAGTGCCCCTGCATTCAATGGAGACATGCAGGGCATCATTGTGGTTCTTCCCCTTAACAGTCAAGTCAACGTCAGAGAAACCCAACCCATTATCAGCAGTCAGACTAGCCACGCAATCTTTAAACTGGTCAACTTATGTTTCTTGCGGTACGTGTGCAGTCTTCAGGAAAGCAATCAGAGCCTTGGTATGGGCTTCCGAGCATAGCAACAGTGACAACATAAAGATTTTGGACGGGGTTTGCCCCAGCTGCTCGACTACATTGTAGTCGCTCTTTTTGATGATCTTTAAAATTTACTCCATCTCTTGTCTAGAGGCTTCAACAGTAATCGTCTTCGGTGCCTCCGTCTGGGCATGCTCATCAGTGGTCCCTTTTCCCCGAGCGTCGGATGACTTTGCGATAGGGTAAGAATTGGAACTTGATCAGGGACAGTAGCAGGTACACTGGCAAGTGTAATAACAACAGGCTTCCAGACCGTTGGTGGAGAGATATCAGGGGAGAAAAGTCTTCCGCTGCGGGTGACTTTGGCAGGTCCAACAATATTGCTGACGTCAGTATCAGCATCCAAATCTTGTTTAACTCCGTGATAATATACGCCAACCCCGTAATGCCATGGGACGACCTTATTGGATGTATAGGGGATAGGCCCAGGAACAATGATGATTAATGGTGCAGTTCTTGGAATAAATGTAATTCTAACAGGCTTTCTCGAGGAAGCCTTGGAAGAATTGTCGAAAATGGTGATTATAGCAACTTCTTCAGTAGGGACCAAAGGAACAAAAGTCTTTTCAAACAAAATTTCTTTATTATCCATCAGGTGTTGGACACCTGACTTCAAAAGATGGCAACCAGTAGGTAGGACGGAACACATACGACAACCTTCATCGCAACTCGGAAATAAACCGGCTAACAAAAGGTTCTTCTTCACAGTCATCAAGGGAGTAACAATGTCTCTCACAGAAACCACAAACGAGTCTTCATCTATAGCATTCACTCCATGCTTGGGCATAGGAGCAGTCACAACATTAGGTCTTTCAGGTGCTTCGAACTCAATCTCCTTCGCATCAATCAAGTCCTGTACTTTGTTCTGTAAGACCCAACAGTTTTCCGTGTCATGCCCCGGGCTACCAGAGTTAAAAGCACAACGGGCATTCGGATCATACATGGGTGATGCAGTGTTGGGAGTCTTTGGGGCCTCCTTCAGAATCACCAAGTTGGTTTTCAATAACTGCGGCAGAATTTAAGATAAAGTCATGTTGAGCTGAGTGAATTGTCTTTGTGGCCTTTTGGCCCTTGGTTGATTGTTGCGCTGAAGAGCACCAGCAGGTCTTGAAATAACAACCGCATTAACAGCTTGGAGGAGCTCAGGTTTATTATGGCTTTTTGAACTGTAAACAGCACTCGACTCTTTTTTAAAAGGCTTCTTCTCGGTGCTTGACGAAGCACCCTTTTGTATTTTACCAGATTTGATATCGACTTCAATTCTTTCCCCGGTCATTATCAGCTCTGTAAACCCGGATGAAGAACTCCCAATCAGATGGTTGAAATATGGACCAAACAAGGTCCCCAAAAACATATCCACTAGCTCCCTATCGGCCAAGGGAAGTTGCACTCTTCCAGCAAGGTCCCTCCACTTCTGAGCATAATCTTTAAAACCTTCACCCGCAACCATAGACATACCCTGGAGTTGGGTACGCGTGGGAGCAAGGTCGGCATTGTATTTGTACTGCTTGTAGAAAGCAGCAACCAAGTCCTCCCAATTACGGATACTAGCTCCTTCCAGCTGGTAAAACAATTCAAGCTGAGTCCCTGAGAGACTGTATTGAAAGAAGTGGATCCAGAGGTTCTTGTCAGCGGTGTATGGCTGAATCTTCCTAACATACGAACAGAGGTGCAGTTTTGGGCAAGAAACCCCGTCGTACTTAGCAAAGGCTGGTGCTTTGAACTTGTGGGGAATTACCACCCCAGATGACAGACCTAAATCACCAAAATCCAGGCCATTCACTTTCTGAACTTCCATCGCGCTCAACCGGTCTTCCAGTTGCTTATATCTATCCACAGTCGGAGGATACTGGTCTTCGTCGAAGTCAGTCTCATTGTCTGAAACCACAGGGCTAGGAGCGCTCCTTTCTTCCTGATTATCTCCCCTTCCATATGAGTGGGTCAAATCAACCTCTTCATGCAAATCGTTTCCGAATCTGCGACCCATATTAAATAGGACCGTCTTCTTCTTCTTCTTCTTCTTCTTCTCTTTCAAGATAAGGGTCTTCAGATCTTGCTGACCCTTAGCCAAACTCATGAACAATTCCTGGAACTGGGCGTTTTGAGCTTGCAGAGCCTTGATTGCTTGTTCAGTTGATGGTTCAGAAGACATGATGCTGAAATAAATAGCGGAGAAGATGAGAAAAACCTGTAAGGGTACCTGTTATGAGGTGCATGGGAATGAAATGCGTATGATATGATTTCAAAGACGTCGAGAGATTCAAATTTGTAAACCAAAAATGAAACACACTTTTATTAGATAAACTTGAAATTCAATTGTTCAACAGATGCCTTTAAGGCTTTACAAGAAAGAAAAACTGAAAAGTAAATCAAAACTAGAAATAATCAAAAAGACAATCAGTGCTCCCATGGTCGTTTCTTGTCGGTGCGGACATAGTCATTGAGGATCCGCTCGTTCTCTAGCTGCCTTGTCAACTTCTGGATCTTCAGCTCTTGCTCGTGATACTTTTCTCTGTAAGTATCCCGCTCTTCTCTTAGCTGCATCCAAGACCTCTTTAATGCCCCAATGTCAGTAGGCATGTACGGGTGGAGAATGGTAGGAGGAACCCCTTCTTCGTCAGCAACCTCAACAATGATAGGCTAGACGGCTTCGTACGACATTCCCAGCTTTTGGGCACAGATTCGAACCCATCGGAGATATGGCTCCATTGGAAGAGAAGTCTTCGCACCCAGCTCGTGCGGATCAGACCTGTGTACTCTATCCCAAGCTCGTATGAACCTGCGGCGTTGCTCGTCACTATCCCCTTGGAAATCAAAGACAATACTAGGCATTAGCAATTCATGAGGTCCTTCCCTTCTAGCTCGCCCAAACTGACGTAAGGCCAAACACGGATTATAAGTGATTCCCCCATTGGTTCCTACCAGTGGAACATTGGGGTATTCCCCATATCGATCAATAATAGCCACCTCGTCCATGCCCTTAATAGTCTAAATGATGTCATCATGAGAGAGAGACATAATCCTATAGGCCCAGCCCATGCCTTCCTTGTTCTTCAAAACTGATTTGGGGAGGTGAGAAATAAACCACCTCGCCAGCAATGGAGCACAACACATAAGGGTTCCCCGCTTCCGAGCAGTACGGGCATAAAGAGAATGAAGAATGTCACCCAAGAGAGTGGGCACAGGATTGCCGGACATAAAAATCTTCACTGCATTCACGTCAACGAAAGCATCTGAGTTAGGAAACAACACCAAACCATATATGAGAAGAGCCAGAATGTCTTCAAATGCCTGGAAGTCTAGACTGTCCCATAACTGATTAGCTTTACCAACCAAGAATTTAGTCAAGAAGCCCTTTGCTCCACTACGAGTTTCCCAATTAGATATTACCTCAACCTTTGTCAGATGGAGGGCTGAAGCAATTTCTTCCGGCCTAAGGATCTTCTCCCAACCTGTGAATGGGGTCTGCTCCAGAATAGAGATACCAAGCAGATCAGAGAACTCTTCTAAGGCAGGGACCAACTGGTAGTCCAGAAAAGTAAAGCAATGGTACAATGGATCAAAGAACTGGACTAAGACACTCATCATCTGCTCGTCCAATTTGGAAGTGACTAAACCCAAGAGGTGACCATGTCTTTTGACAAAGGAGGAAGTATCTGAAATATTTGCAACCAATTCCTTGAGCTGAGTGGGAATCTGGACAAAGTTGATCCGAATAGTGTTCCTACGCATGGGTGCCATGACCTACAAAACAGAACAAAGATGAATCCCTCCTGTCTTTGAAATAGGTTAGTCCAATGCAAGATGCATGCAATGTTATGATGTCATGATGTCATGATAGAAAACACACCACAAGTATCCACAAATAGCAAACATGGTAAGGGCACACAAGTCACACAGAGAGCCCTTAGATTTCAGGCTGGCAAGGAGTTTAAGTACTACCCTCTTTCAGTTCAGTTGGTTCAAACCTGTCCTAAAAATAGTAATCGGGTTCTAGAGGATCTCAATATCACTGACTACCCTCAATCGGTCATAATTCCAGTTTAGCAACCTTTTCTTGCAGCCAGAATCATCGCGAGAGTTTAGTCTCAATGAGTGTAGCATACTGCTACTGTTCTATGGCCAAGTTGGTCAATTTAAAGGTTCTAAGGTCAGTTGGTGCTTAATGAACCCTTAGCAGACCCATATTCTCCTTGTTGCGCCACAAGGGATATCGGTACATACTAAAGTGCCACACCAACGTAGCTACTGCTTCAATTGTATCGGTCTACGCCGTACAGTTCCCTCACAGTTTATTGCTACTTACCTAAAGGGTATCCCCCATATTCGGGTTAGGATCTATAGTAACTCCGATAAAAACCCACAAATATAAAGCATACAAGTCAAGTAATTGAAAACAATATGAACTATTCCTAAGGTACACCCCACTTATAAGTGTCCCCAGCAGAGTCGCCAGTTCTGTGATACGGTGGGAAGAACTGACGGTTTTTTGGAATACTAGTTTGCATTTTGCGTTTGTGTTTGCAAAATGTAGCGGTAATCAAGAGTTTCCACCGACTTTAATTTTATCCAACAAGGAAAGGAAAAAAGCACAGAAAAATTCCTTTTTTTGAGATATTTCTCGGGTTCGGGGGGTAGATTATAGAAAGGGAAGGTGTTAGCACCCTTTCTATCCATGGTTATCCACGGGCTCTTAGGTACTTGCTCAATTGTTTTCAAAATTGCTTTCTTTGTGCTTGTGGGTTTGAAAAAGTTTTTGTTTGAGAACTTCGATTTAACTCTTGCTTTTGTCCTCAAGAGCGTATGAAGTGTTTTGAAAACTTTTTTCGAAAAGTGTAAGTGTGAAAAGTTTTTGTTTTTTGAAAGAACAAGTATCTAAAAACCATCTACCTTCTCGAAAATGGAATCTTTCTATGCTAATATCCTTTAGACAATTCTATCCCACTATTGATGAGTAGGTAGCACCGTCGTTGGAGTTTAAGGGTCAATTCGAATGCGGGACTTGCGGTCACTAAAGCAATGTTAGGACACTTTAGCGGTAACCCTAATGTCTTAGATCATTTGTTTGAGGCAACAATATCCGAGGCAACCATTTCGAGGCGACTATGATCTTTTAGACAAGAGGGCGACCTCTAAAACAACCTATACTCAATGACCGCGTACGAAGGCAACCAAGTGGGGTGTACCCTAAGAGTGCGCATGTGCGAGTGTGTCGTTTTCAGTTATTTTTATCTTTGTACATGTTAAGGGTGATCTAATTTGATTTTAGGTTAAAACATTCAGTCTTGTCATGCATCCCTATTATCAAACATCTAACCGTTATAATTTGCGGAAATAAAAATGCGGAATTTAAATTACAAGGCGTCGGGTATTTACATCGTCAAAGACAAACCCTTTAAAAATAAAAAAAGCGATAAAAATAAACAAAAGTTCTATTTACTATTACAATCCGGGAGCAAGTACATTATTGGATAATATAAAATAAATCACAGTGCAAAATTTAATCGGACGCAAAATTTAGGGTTTTGACCCTTTAAAGAAGACATCTTTTTGTTGTTTTTATTTTAAGAAAGAAATTAACCTAAATTAATTACTAAATTAATAAAAATAAATTATTTTTGGATTTTTGTTATTTTAAGAAAGAAAAATAAAATAATTAATGTTAGTAATTAAAACCTAATTCAATCTAATCTAATTTTAATTATTTACAAAAAATAGGTTAAAGTTATTCTAATTAAAACCTAAATTAATTAATTAGTGTTTATTAATAAAAAATAAAAATAAAAATTTGATTGAATAAAAATATTTTTTGTGGTTTTTATTTGATAAAGAAAAGGAATTTTTTGATTGGTTAGTAAATGAAATAAAAAATAATAAAACAAAATAATAAAGCAAAGTAAATAAAATAAAAAGAGAGAGGGGTTTGGGCCTGAAATGGGAGTATGACTAGAAATTCTGTGGCCCAATTGCAGCTGGCCTTGTTTGACTTTGTGGAATCCAATGTGCACGCTTGGACTTGGTCTAGGGTGGACCTTCATCTTTGGACCTTCAGATTTGGCCTTTAGCCATTTGGAAATTAGACACCTAATGGCGCATGGTATATTGCACGCTTGAGCAAACACCTGATTACATGAAAAACAAAGAGAAAATGCAAAGCGCTGGAGGCAGGGATCGAACCCCTGACCTCCAGCCACTAACGCCTTGGAATTGGACTTGCTGACCACTGGGACACACTGTTTCAATTATTATATGAATATAAATGATATATATTATATAAAAAAAATCATATGCCAGCAAAATAAAAAAACGCGCGCGTGATTTTGAAAGGGCCAACATGTGGATGACACGAGTTCATCCCTGTCCTTCAAAACCTGTAAAAATACCTGCGGATTTGAATCCGCAGCTAAATGCGCAGGTCTATTCCAAAATTCATTCCAGGCCAAATAAATCCATTCCAAGAACATGGTTGAATTCGTTATGGCTTCTTGATCAACACCATGCCCTTCTTGAGTCACGATTTTACCTGAAATAGAAAACCCCAAAAAACGAACGAAGAACCCTAGCTATGGTGGTTCTTCATTCAGGCCAGATAAAAGCAATTGAATAATACCAAACGCTTGCAAATGTCATGTAGATTCAAAATATGGTATTGATTCATGAAAAGGATGCTTAAATCCAGAGTTGCGAAATCAAGAACAGGGGTATATTTCGTGACACTTACAGCGCGTTATGGGGTCTGAAGAAGCTTGCTTTTGATCCAGGGAGATTGAGTGAACACTCAGGAAGCGTTTGGGACAGGTCTCAACCCTTGAAAACACCTCTAAGCACGATTTTGATCTCAAGCTTTTTGTGACTTTTTTCAAACCTTGTTCTGCCTCTCTCTGCAATTGCCAACCCTGATCTCGATTGCTTTTGCTTGCTTATGTAGTGTGTAGTGTATTAGGGTAACAAATTTGATTCAAATCTTGCTCCAATAATGATTGCCAATTTGATTTGATTCTCCCTTTACAAACTTGCCAATTTTGCCTAATCTCAATCTTTTTGCACATGATTTGGTGTGATTCGAATTTGATGATGATCATGATTGCAATTAAAGCCTGAAATATCAAAAAAATCTTGTGTTATCAAAGTGTTGGATTTTATATGATTTTATTTGATTTAAAATGAATAAATTCAATAAAAAATCAAGTTAAATAATAAAAATGAAATATGAGCTCATGGATGAAGCTAGGACACGTGGACAATGATGCAAACTCAAATCAAGTGAAAAAAGATGGGCCTATTTGACAAAATTTGAAGTTTTGGGGATAGTTGACTTTTGGCAATTTTTGCAAAAAAGTCCAACTTCAACAATGCATAACTTCTTCAATTTTAAACTTTTGGAGGTTTTCTTGGACTTTTTAGAAATCTTGAGATGTCCTCTAATCAACCCTTTTGGTATCATCTTATTTTGACATTCCATGCTCAAGTTATAAGCTTTGGAAAAAAAGGTGTTTTTGTTGACTTTCAAAAATGACCTATAATGTCCAAATTTATAACTTATTGTGAGTGAATTTTTTGATCTTGGAGTATGAATATGGGTTGTATCAAATTTAATCCTCTTCAAAATGAGCTTTGGATGGGTCATTTCTAATAAAGTATGAGAAAGTTATGCTAGGTCGAAGTTGAGTTGACTTTTCCAGCAAAACCCTAATTTAGCAACTTTTGAGTCTTGATGAATTTTGAGCAATCCTTGATGAATCATGATCAACCCTTGATCAAATGATGAAATATCCTTAAGAATGATAATGTTGACAAAAAAATCTTGAAGTTTGACTGTATTTGGGTCACAATTGACTTTTGCCCTATCACAGTCGATTTTTAGATCCTCTGAGCAATTGACTGAGCAAACTTCCTCTGCAAGGCTTGAAACTTGACATGGATGATATTGAGAACATATTTTGACATTGGGGAGCACTTGAGGTCATTTGGACTCAAATATCTTGATGCAACACAAAACCCTAATTTGGGGTAGACTGTCTTAGGAAATAGCTTGTCTGTCCAACTTTTGAGCAACCTTGAGCCACTTGGAGACTTTTCTTACATATTTTGAGAAATATGGGAGGGCAAATTTTGGGGTACAACAGGTAGATTATGAAAAGGGAAGGTATTAGCACCCTTTTCATCCGTAGTTATCTACGGGCTCTTAGTTGCTTGCTAGATCACTTGCTTTTGTTTGAATGTGCTTGTGGTGTGGGTTTTGAAAGTATTTTGAAAATGTCTTTGTAATGGTTCTCGTTTCTATAAGAACGCGTACAAAGTGTTTGTTTCGAAAATAGTTCAAAGATGTGTTTGTGGAGTGTGTTTTTTGAAAGTCTTCTTGGAAAGATGTTTTTGTAATTGTTCTCGTCTCTATAAGAACGTATACAAAAAGCTTTTGTCTTTTGAAAAGGTTTTAATATGAAAGTGTTGGTGTAAAATGTTTGGTTGTGAGCAAGAGAGCAACTAGGAGCGAATCTACCTACTCAAAAGTTATTAAATGTTCTTTTCCTCCTCCTTTAGATGTTGCTATCTTACCATTGATTTGGTAAGAAGCCCCATCGTTGGATGTGAAGGGACAGGCGCGGGACGTTTGTACAGTCATAGAAGGCAATTGTGATACGGTGGAAGAACTGACTGTTTTTGAAAAGCTGGTTTGCGTTTGTGTTCGCAAAATGTCGCGGTAAGCAAGAGTCGCCACCGACTTTTATTTTATCCAATAAGGAAAGGAAAAAAGCATAGAAAAATTCCTTTTTTGAGATATTTCTGAGTACGGGGGGTAGATTATAGAAAGGGAAGGTATTAGCACCCTTTATATCCGTAGTTATCTACGGGCTCTTAGGTACTTGCTCATCATTTTCAAATTTTTTTTCTTTTTGCTTGTGGGTTTTGAAAAGTTTTTGTTTTAACTTCACTTTAACTCTTGCGTCTGTCTTCAAGAGTGTAATGGAGTGTTTTTGAAAACTTTGTTTGAAAAGGAGTGTAAGTGTGAAAAAGTTTTGTTTTGGATGAGCAAGTATCTAAGAACTAATCTACCTACTCGAAAAAGGAATCGTTCTATGCTAATTTCCTTTAGACAATGCTATCCCGCTATTAGTGAGTAGGTAGCACCGTCGTTGGAGTTTGAGGGTCAATTCGAAAGAGGGACATACAGTCACTAAAGCAATGTTAGGATGTCTTAGTGGTAACCCTAATGTCTTAGATCATTTATCCGAGGCGACAATATCCGAGGCAACCATTCCGAGGCAACTATGATCTTTTAGACAAGAGGGCAACCTCTAAAATAACCTATACTCAATGACCGTTTACAAAGGCAAGCAAGTAGGATGTACCCTAGGAGTGCGCATGTGCGAGTGTGTTGATTTAAGTTATTTTTATCTTTGCACATGTTTAGGGTGATCTAACTGTTCTAAATTAGACATTCATTCTTGTCATGCAAACCCTATTATCAAACATCTAGCAGTTGAATATTTGCAAAAATTAAAGGTGCGAAAATTAAACTAAATTATTACAAGGCGTCAGGTATTTAGATCGCCAAAAACAAACCCTTTGAAATTTAAAAGCAGAAAAATAAATGAATGTCCTAATTAATTATTACAAACCGGGAGTAGATACAATAATTGAATAAAAAATAACGCGCGCGAGAAAATTGAATCGAATGCGAAACTAGGGTTTTAACCCTCCTAATTAAAAGAAAATATTTTTGTTGTTTTTATTTTTTTAAGAAAAAGAAATTAAATCCTAAAGTTAAATGCTAAATCAATTAGTTATTAATTTAATAAATGAAAAATAATTAAGTGACATATTTTTGGATTTTTGGTTATTTTAGGAAAGAAAATAAAATAATTAAATTAGTGTTAAAAACCTATTGATTCTAATTAATTTTAAATATTTACAAAATTAATTAAAATTATCTAATCATAAATAACCTAATTATTTTAATTAATATTTATTAATGAAAAATAAAAATTCTGATTTATTTGGACATAAAAATACTTTTGTGATTTTTTGATAAAAAAAGAAATTATTTTATTGGTTAGTAAATAAATAAGAATAATTAAAATAGAATAATAAAATAAAAAAGAGATGAGAAATGGGCCTGATTTAGGGGTGTGAATAGCAAGAATTCTGGCCCAATGATGCTGATCCATATTGACTTTTCTAATCCCATGCATGTGCATTGACTTGGTCTATGGTGTGCCTTCAATGGTGGCCACCAGATCTGACCATCTGGCGCGCTGGATAGTGAGAGTGTATGATGGTCATCAAGCTTAAGCGTGTACTGAATTTCCTGTAAGAAAAAAATATAGAGAAAATAGGGGGACCTGAGATTCGAACCCAGACCCCAAGGGGAATTCCATGCCACGCTTGCCACTGGATCACTTGTTGCTGTTTGTTATAATATTAAAAGATAATAATAAAATACAAAAACAAATATTAGTGGACAAAAATCAGAAAAAACGCGTCAATGTTTGATTGGACGAATGGAGGAGTGACACGCCTTCATCCCTGTTCTTGGACCGTGGCTAAAAATTATACCACCTATACCTACGGACAGAGTCCGTTGCTACAGGTATGTGCATTTCAAAAATCCTCTACATGCCACCTAAATGGAGTCCAATGCCATGGTTGAGTTCGTCTCACTCTCCTGATCACAACCATGCCCATTATGAAGGCTAATTATTCCTGAAACAAAAAGCCCTAAACCAAAGCTTGAAAACCTAATAATGGTGAGTTTCGATTCAGTCCATATAAATGAAATTGGCTATTGTAAAAAGTTTGCAAACATCATGGTGATCAAGAATATGCAATTATTTTACGCTATGGATGCAAGAATGAAGGTTTTCGAATTCAAGAAAAAGGTGATACCGTGACGGCCTTACAACGCGCTAGAGGGCTTGCAAACGCCTGCTTTGGATTGCTTTCGCTTGTGGAGACTGCCAGGAATTGATTGGGACAGATATCAGGCCTTGAGGATGCTTCTAAGTGGGACTTTGATCTCACACTTTTCTTTGATTTTTTTGAATCTGATTCTTCTTCTCACGCCTGCTTCTAAAACTTCCTTTAGGTCTGGCCGCACTCCTTATGTAATAAAGAATGAATCCAAGTCCATAATTGATCCAAATCTCCCTCCTTTAATCCCTTTTGATTTGATTTGATTTGATTCTTTAAAGCTTTCCAAAATTGGTTTCTTTTCAATCTTTTTGTGCACTCTAAGGCTTGGCACGAATTTGAAGGATGATAGCTGTATAATGAAGCCTGAAACAACACAAAATCCTTGGTTATTAATGTTTTGGATTTTTATTTGATTTATTTTGATTTATTTTGATTTAAATAAAATTAATTCAAATAAAAATCAAAATAATTAATAGAAATATGATATGGACAAGTGTCAAAAGCTAGAGCACGTGGGCTATAATGCCAAGTCAAAAACAAGTGAAAAAGAATGGGCCCATTTGGCAAAATTTGAAGTTTTGGGGATAGTTGACTTTTGGCAATTTTGCAAAAAAGGTCAACTTCAACAATGCATAACTTCATCAATTTGACTCTTTGGAGGTGTTCTTGGACTTTTTAGAAAGCTTGAGATGTACTCTAAGCAACCCTTTTGGTCTCATCTCAATTTGATATTCCATGCTCATGTATGAAGCTTTGACAAAAAAGGTGTTTTTGTTGACTTTTCAAAATGACCTATAATGTCCAAATTCATAACTTCTTGTGAGTGCATATTTTGATCTTGGGAGCTGAAGATGGATTGTAGGGAATTGAATCCTCTTCAAAATGAGCCTTGGATGGGTCATTTCTCATAAAGTATGAGAAAGTTATTCTTGGTCAAAGTTGAGTTGACTTTTCCTACAAAACCCTAATTTAGCAACTTTTGAATCTTGATGAATTATGAGAAATCCTTGATGAATCATGATCAAACCTTGATCAAATGATTAAATATACTTCAAAATGAGGATTTTAATTAAAAATCTTGAAGTTTGACTGTATGTGGGTCACATTTGACTTTTGCCCTAGCACAGTCGATTTTTGGACCTTTGAGCAATTGACTGAGCAAACTTCCTCTGCAAGGCTTGAAACTTGACATGGATGATCTTGAGAACATATTAGGAAATTGGTGAGAATTTGGGACCACTTGGACTCAAGGATCTTGATGCAACATAAAACCCTAATTTGGGGTAGACTGCCTTAGGAGAGAGCTTGTCTGGCCAACCCTTGAGCTACTTTGAGTAATTTGGAGATCTTTCTTGCAATGTTTTGAGAAATATGGGAGGGAAAATTTTGGGGTACAACAGCTGACCCTGTTCAATCTTCTTAAACCTGAGGATGTAGATTGGCTTTCATGCCTTTTGTGATCCAAAGGTGGAAGAGGATTGAACACTAGAGTGCCCAGAAATTTGCACTCGCATGAAGTGGTATCCATCTTGCGATGTCAGGAATGGGCTTACAGATGCCATTACTGACGAGGGAATAGGCTTAAAGATGCCATTTGGAGGAGTGTAGATCGCATAAGAGATTCCTTAGCGAGAGCTTGTATACCTGTTGTTGAGGAAGATTCCGCTGGGGAAGTCTGATCTCTGTTGAGAGAAGTAGAATTTCAGGAGCTTCGTCGTCCGTTATTCGACTGGTGAGTCGTCTTTGTTGATATTTAGGAGCTTTGGTCGTCCGTACTCAACTGAGGAATCATCTCTGTTGATATTTAGGAACTTCAATCGTCCGTACTCAACTGGGGAAACAACTTTGCTGAGATTTAGGAGCTCGTCCGTAATTCAACTAAGAAAACATCTCTGCTGAGATTTAGGAACTCGTCCGTAATTCAACCGAGGAAACATCTCTGCTGAGATTTAGGGGCTTGTCCGTAATTTAACTGAGGAAACGTCTCTTCTGAGATTTAGGAACTTGTTCGTAATTCAACTGAGGAAACATCTCTCCTGAGATTTAGGAACTCGTCCGTAATTCAACTGAGGAAATATCTTTGTCGAGATTTAGGAACTCGTCCGTAATTCAACTGAGGAAATATATTTGTCGAGATTTAGGAGCTCGTCCGTAATTCAACAACTTTGCTGAGATTTAGGAACTTGTCCGTAATTCAACTGGGAAAATATTTTTGCTGAGATTTAGGAACATCGTCCGTAATTCAACTGGGGAAATATTTTCGCTAAGATTTAGGAACATTGTCCGTAATTCAACTGGGGAAATAACTTCGCTGAGATTTAGGAACATCGTCCATAGATCAACTGGGGTAAACATCTCTGCTGGGATTTAGGAGCTAGTCCGTAATTCAACCGAGGGAATATTTATGTTGAGATTTAGGAGCTCGTCCGTAATTCAACTGAAGAAACATCTCTGTTGAGATTTAGGAGCTCGTCCGTAATTCAACAACTTTGTTGAGAATTAGGAACTTGTCCGTAATTTAACTACTTTGCTGAGATTTAGGAGCTCGTCTGTAATTCAACTGAGAAAACGTCTCTGTCGAGATTTAGGAACTCGTCCGTAATTCAACTGAGGTAAAAGCTTCATAGCTTGAATTTTGTGAGAATTTAACCGTATCCTTCCTGAAAGGTAAATGTTAGTTGTATGTAATGCATGATATGTATCAGGCAATGATGTTCTCAAAATAAATGAGATTGTGTCGTATGATGCGTATGCATGTCATGATGTATGGAAATGTGATGTTCTTAGCTGGGGAAAATAAATCCCTGATTGCTGTTGGAGAAAAGAATTGAATTCTTCATTTCCGCTGGAGATAGTGGATGAAGATGTTTGTTAGAATAAACCTACAGGAGAGGATAACTCCACTGGGGAATAAACTGACGAGAGAATGACTTTGTGGGGAAGAGATGCTCTGTCGGGGGATTTGCTGATAAATTCAGCTGGGGATGAATTACCGCTGCTGGTGATAATGAACCTTGTTGGGGATTGAATTCCTGTTTTGTGAAAGGAAAGAACTCCGCTGGGGATGACTTTCCAATAGCGACCTTACTGGGGATAGCCCTTTTTAGACTTTACTGGGGATGATCTTCCAGAGTCTACTGGGGACAATTCTTCCAACTCCACCGGGGATATCTTTATACTCCGCTAGGGATGATAAGACTTTTTAGTGCTGATGGTAGATAAACTCTGCTTTGGGGAGAATATCGCCAATTCATTCACATTTGCGAGTCTCAGCTGGGGAGAGCTAACACTACTATCTTTCTCTTACTCTGTGGGTAATGAATGTACTTTCAATCGTTTCCTCCATCTAGGTCTATTCCTATACCTAGTGGACAAAGAAACTGTACGGTTTGGACATTTCTCGTTTTCCCCTGTTTCTGATATTACAAGTAATCGTCTTTTGTTTCGCATGTAAATATTTATGAGCAGCAATCAATGTCAAATGCATATATCAAAAATGAACATTGGACGTTCTCGCAAAACAAAACAGAAAAAGGAAAACAGTTTGAAATTTATTTGTGAAAATGACTTGTATTGACTTTGAAGTTAGCCTGTAAATAAGCGTCTTTTGTACAAGAGGATGACGTCCTAGTAAGAGAACGCCGCCAAACAAATAGAATTAATTACAATTTATGGAAAACAAAGAAAAAAAGCTATGTGAATAGTCCCACTGGGTTCCCACTCTGCTATTGCCTTTATGTCCTCGAGCATCTCAATCGCTTTGCTACTTGGTTGAAGGTAGATCAGATTGATTAGTGGCGTCCGAGCTTGGTAGTCGATACTGAAGTCTGGTCGCAAGGTGATCCAACGAGACATAGTGTTACGCTTTGATCCCTAATTTTTGCCTAGACCGCCCTTTCGGGTTTTCAGTCCACCAGGATACCCTTTTTTGCCCAAGTCGCCTTTTCAGGTTTTCGACTTGCCGGGTGTACAGTTTTTTTATTTTCATCCCTTATTTTTGCCCGAACCCTTTTGGTTCGCCGGGAAGCCCTTATTTTTGCCTAGGCCAGTCAACCTAGCGGGTCTTTGATTATGCGTAGTATTTTTCACTATGTCTGCATTGACGGGGTGAGGAAGGTCGTCACCATCCATGGTGGTTAGAGTCATAGCTCCTCCTGAGAAAATATTCTTAACCATAAATGGCCCTTCGTAAGTAGGGGTCCATTTGCCCATGGGATCACCTTGTGGCAGGATGATGCGCTTGATCACCAGATCCCCAACTTGATACTCTTGTCATTTGACTTTCTTGTTAAATACCTTGATCATCCGTTTTTGATAGGTCTGACCATGACAAATAGCAGTAAGTCTCTTTTTGTCGATTAAGTTCAGCTGATCAAGTCGGGTCTGGATCCAGTCGTCTTCTCTCAAACCTGCATCTTTCATAACCCGAAGAGAGGGTATCTGAACTTCAATGGGCAAGACGGCCTCCATGCCATAAGCCAAGGAATAGGGTGTTTCCCCAGTTGACGTCCGTGCTGAGGTACGGTACCCATGAAGAGCAAATGGTAACATCTCGTGCCAGTCTTTGAATGTCACCTCCATCTTCTGCACAATCTTTTTAATGTTCTTATTAGCCGCTTCTACAACCCCATTCATCTTCGGCCGGTAGGGAGAAGAGTTGTGATGCTGTATCTTGAACTGCTGGCAGAGCTCGGTGATCATCTTATTATTGAGATTTGTACCGTTGTCCGTAATGATCCTTTCTAGTACACCATATCGACAGATATGATTGTGCCAAATGAACCGTGCCACGACGTTCTTGGTTACAGTAGCAAAGGAAGCTGCTTCAACCCACTTTGTAAAGTAATCAATAGCTACCAGGATGAAACGATGCCCGTTGGACGCAGTAGGTCTGATCTCACCAATCATGTCGATGCCCCACATTGCAAAGGCCACAGAGCTGTCAAGACGTTCAGAGGAACTGAAGGTATGTGCACCTTATCAGCATAGACTTGGAATTTATGACAGGTCCGAGAATGTTGATAATAGTCGGCTTCCATTGTGGACCAATAATATCCTGCCCGGAGGATTTTCTTTGCCATGGTATGTCCACTGGAATGAGTCCCGAAAGTACCTTCATGTAACTCTACCATAATCCTTTCTGCTTCGTTCTTATCCATGCATCGCAGTAAGGTTGAATCATGATTACGCTTGTAAAGAATGCCATTGTTGATGAAGAATTTCGCCACGAACCTCCTCAGAAACTTCTTATCATTAACAGATGCACCCTCGGTATACTCCTGAGCTTCAAGATACCTCTTTACCTCATGAAACCAGGGTTTATCTGTTACCTCTTCAGTCTCAACGTCACAGTAATGTGCAGGTTCGTCCAATCTCTCAATGGTAATCTGGGGAGCCTCATTGTCCCATCTTACCTTGAAAATAGAAGACATCTTAGCTAGCGCGTCCGTCAAGTGATTCTCCTCTCTAGGGAAGTGTTCAAAGGTTATCTCCTTGAAGTGTGGAAGCAACGTCAACGCATACTCCTTGTAAGGAATAAGATTCGGGTGCTTCGTATCCCACTCACCTTTGATCTAGCTGATCATGAGAGCGGAATCTCCGAATACACTTAAGTACTTAATCCTTAGGTCAATAGCTGCTCGAAGACCCATAATGCACGCTTCATACTCCGCCATATTATTGGTGCAGTTGAAACATAACCGGGCAGTGAACGGAGTATGAGAGCCTTCAGGAGATATGATCATGGTGCCAATGCCATTGCCCAAAGCGTTTGAAGCTCCATCAAAGTACATAGACCATCGGGATCCCTCCTCGGGTCCTTCATCCGGTCCAGGTGGATCACAATCAGTTACTATCATGATATTCTCATCCGAAAATTCAAAGTTCATAGATTGGTAATCGTCCACTGCCTGATGTGCCAAATGATCTGCCAATACACTTCCCTTGATTGCTTTTTGGGTCGTATATTGGATGTCATACTCAGTCAAGATCATCTGCCATCTTGCTATTCTCCCGGACAAGGCAGGCTTTTCGAAGATATACTTGATTGGATCCATCTTTGATATCAATAGAGTAGTGTGAGTCAGCATATACTGTCTCAGCCAGCGAGCAGCCCATGCCAAAGTGCATCAAGTTTTCTCAAGCAACGAGTATCAGATCTCGTAGTCAGTAAACTTTTTTCTAAGGTAGTAAATAGCATACTCTTTTCGGCCAGACTCATCATGCTGCCCCAGCACACACCCCATTGAATTATCGAGTACTGTCAAGTATAAGATCAAAGGTCTCCCTTCAACTGGAGGCATCAAAATAGGAGGCTCTTGGAGATATTCTTTGATCCTTTCGAAAGTGGCCTGACATTCATCGTTCCATCTTACCACTTGATCTTTATTCAGTAACTTGAAGATTGGCTCACAAGTAGCAGTCAGGTGTGAGATGAATCGGGCAATGTAGTTCGGACGTCCTAGAAAGCCTCTGACTTCTTTTTCTGTTCGGGGAGCTGGAATTTCCTGTATAGCCTTCACCTTTGCAGGATCCACTTGAATACCTTTATCACTTACGACGAAACCCAACAGCTTACCAGACCTCACCCCGAAGGTGCACTTGTTCGGGTTTAATGTCAGCTTGTAAAACTTCAACCTGTCAAATAGCTTCTGAAGATGGTCCATGTGTTCTTCCTCAGTCTGGGACCTTGCAATCATGTCGTCGACGTATACCTCAATCTCATGATGAATCATGTCATGGAACAAAGCGACCATGGCACGCTGATACGTTGCCCCAACATTCTTCAATCCAAAAGGCATGACCTTGTAGAAAAAGGTACCCCATTGAGTAACAAAAGTTGTCTTCTCCATGTCTTCGGGAGCCATTTTAATTTGATTGTAATCGGAGAAACCATCCATAAAGGAAAAGACCTTATGCTGTGCAGTGTTGTCAACCAGAATGTCGATATGAGGCAGAGGGAAATCCTCCTTGGGGCTTGCCCTGTTCAGATCCATATAGTCAACACACATCCGAACTTTACCATCCTTCTTCGGCACTGGAACCACGTTGGCCACCCACTGTGGGTAAGAAGTAACTGCTAGAAAACCGGCGTCAAACTGTTTCATAACTTCAGCCTTGATTTTCTCAGACATCTCTGGGCGCATTCGGCGAACTTTCTGTTTCACTGGAGGACAATCTTCCTTGGTAGGCAAGCGGTGAACGACGATATCAGTATCCAACCCATGCATATCTTCATCAGACCAGGCAAAGATCTCAACATAGTCACGCAACATCTGAATCAACCGTTGCTTAAAACTAAGCTCCAGATTTGCACCAATCTTGACCTCTTTCTTGCCTTCCTCCATACCCAGATTTACTGTTTCCACTGGCTCTTCATGCGGCTGTATGACCCTCTCTTCCTGAAGTAACATTCTAGCAAGTTCACCAGGCACATCGCAATCATCCTTACCTTCGTCCTCGGCTTGGATGATCGGACTTTCGAAGTCATAACTGGCAGTAGCAGAGTCGTTATCAGTGGGATCCAGAGTGGATGTAGACCTGTATATGTGGGTGTGTGTAAAATAGTTGTTTTGCAAGATAAAAAGAAAAACAAGGAGCGCAAAATTTGAAATGCAAGAAAACGTCCAATGCTTTTATTAATGATATATGGAAATGACACACAATAAGCCCTCAAACAAAGTCGTGGTGTCTCGGGTAAGGCACCAGGCCGTAAAGTTTAAAATTGTCTGTTACAAATTCAAAACAAAAGTCTATTACTGTGTGATAAAAGAAATTGGCACGAAGTCCTTTGCCGTACAATTGCTTAGTCTGCCGTCGGTGGTCAGGTAAATCCAGCTGTCAAACTCGGACTCTTCATCACCGCCTTCAATCATATTCACTTCAGGATTAGTAATACGCAGGAGAGGTCTTCCAATCCGTGCGCGCCGAACGACCCTTTGAGCTTCTGCAGTGAAACCCAAACCAAACTTGTCAGTCTTATGTGCAAAGTCAGGGAGTTGGCCCCAATTCGCACACCCACCTTTTTCAACAACAACCTGGGCATCCTTGAGGGAAGCCATCTTCATTGGAGGATCTTCAGCAATAGTCTCAGTTGATGCTAGCGCCTGGGGGACTTCTTCAAAGTGTTGACACGGGGTTTCAATGAACTCCCCGTCCATCTCCACATACCGGAAAGAGTTGAGGTGGCTCACCATGTACTCCTCCTCTCCTCGTACCGTAACAATTTTCCCCTTCATTGGGTATTTCAGCATCTGGTTGAGCGTAGAAGTTACTACCCCAACTTTGTGAATCCATGGGCGACCCAGCAAACAAGAATAAGATGGTCGAATGTCCATCACATAGAATGTAGACACGAAAATCTGAGAACCAACCTTAACTGGAATATCCACCTCTCAATGTACCATCCTCTTGGATCCGTCAAAGGCCCTAACCACAATGTTGCTTGGCTTCAGTACCAACCCTTCGCAGTCTAACCGGTCTAACGCTTTCTTGGGTAAAACATTCAACGAGGACCCAGTATCCACCAATACGCGAGCTAAGGTAGTGCCCCTTCACTCGATTGAAACATGTAGAGCGTCATTGTGATTCTTCCCCTTAGCAGTCAAGTCTGCGTCAGAGAAACCCAAACCATTATTAGCAGTTAAACTAGCCACACAATCTTAGAACTGGTCAACAGATGTTTCCTGGGGCCCGTGTGCGGTTTTCAGGAAAGCAATCAGAGCCTTAGCATGGGCCTATGAACACAACAATAAAGACAATATAGAGATCTTCTATGGGGTTTGCCCCAGTTGTTCGACTATATTGTAGTCGCTTTTCTTGATGATCTTTAAAATTTCCTCCATCTCCTGTCTAGAGGCTTCAACAGTAATCTTCCTCGGTGCCTCCGTCCGGGCAGGCTCACCGGTGATCCCTTTACCCTGAGTATCAGATGTCTCAGCAACAGGGGTAAGGATTGGAACTTGAACAGGGACAGTAACAGATATACTGGCAGGTGTAATAACAACAGGCTTCTGAATAATTGGTGGAGAGATCTCAGGGGAGAAAAGTCTTCCGCTTCGGGTGACTTTACTAGATCCAACAATATTGCTGACATCAGTATCAACCTTTTCGTCTTTCAAGTCTTGTTTAACCCCGTGATAATACACATCGGCCCTATAGTGCCATGGGACAGCCTTATCCGACGTGTAAGGGATAGGTCCAGGAACAATAATGATCCAAGGAGCAATTCTCGGAACATATGTAATTCTAACAGGCTTTCTCGAGGAAGCCTTGGAAGAATTGGCGGAAATGGTGATTATAGACACATCTTTAAAAGGAATTAATGGAACAACAGTTTTCTCGAACAAGATTTCTTTATTATCCATCAGGCGTTAGACACCTAACTTCAATAGATGCCAACCAGTAGGTAGGACGGAACACAGATGGCAACCTTTGCCACAACCCGTAAATAAACCGGCTAACAAAAGGTTCTTCTTCACAGTCATTAATGGAGTAGCAATGTCTTTCGCAGAAGTCACAAATGAGTCATCATCTACAACATTCACTCCATGCTTGGGCATAGGAGCAGTCATGACATTAGGTTTTTCTAGTGCTTCAAACTCAATCTCCTTAGCGTCAATCAGATCCTGCACTTTATTCTTCAAAACCCAGCAGTTATTGGTATCATGCCCTGGGCTATCAGAGTGATAAGCACAACATGCGTTTGGATTATACAGTGGTGATGTAGTATTGGGATTCTTTGGAGCTTCCCTCGGAATCAACAAGTTGGTCTTCAACAACTGTGGCAGAATTTGAGATAAAGTCATGCTGAGCCGAGTAAACTGTCTTTGAGGCCTCTCTGCTCTTTGCTGAGTGTTGCATTGTGGGGCAACAATTGGTCTTGAAATAACCACCGCATTAACTGCTTGGCGGCGCTCGGGTCGACTTTGGTTCCTAGAGCTATAAACTGCACTAGACTCCTTCTTGAAGGGCTTCTTCTCGGTACTTGATGAAGCACCTTTCTGTAACTTGCCACTTTTAATACCGGCCTCAACTCTCTCCCCAGTCATAATCAATTCGGTGAAACCAGACAATGAACTTCCGATCAAATGATTGAAATATGGACCAGAAAAAGTCCCAAGAAACATATCCACCAACTCCCTATCAACCAGAGGGGGTTGGACTCTACCAGCAAGATCTCTCCACTTCTGAGCGTAGTCCTTAAAACCTTCGCTCACACCCATAGACATACCCTGAAGTTGGGTACGCGTAGGATCAAGGTCGGCATTATATTGGTACTGCTTGTAAAAAGTAGCAGCAAGGTCCTCCCAGTTACGGACGCTAGCTCCTTCTAGCTGATAGAACCATTCAAGTTGAGTCCCTGAAAGACTATCTTGAAAGAAATGAATCCAGAGGTTCCTGTCAGCAGTATATGGTTGAATCTTTCTAACATACGAGCAGAGGTGTAGCTTTGGGCAGGAGACCCCGTTGTATTTAGCAAAGACTGGTGCTTTAAACTTATGGGGAATTACCACCCCAGATGCCAAACCCAACTCTACAAAATCCAGCTCAGGTATCTTCTGGATCTCCATCACGCTTAACCGGTCTTCAAGTTGCTTATACCTGTCCTCAGCCGGAGGATACTGGTCTTCATCAAAGTCAGTCTCATTGTCAGAAACCACAGGGCTAGGAGCCCTCCTTTCTTCTTGGTTCTCTCCCCCTCCAGATGAGTGAGATAAATCAACCTCTTCTCGCAACCTGTTTCCAAACCTATGACCCATATTCAGGAGGACCGTCTTCTTCTTCTTCTTCTTCTTATTCTTCTTATCCTTCAAGATAAGAGTCTTTAGATCTTTCTGCCCCTTGGCCAGGTTCATGAACATTTCTTGGAACTGAGCGTTCTGAGCTTGAAGAGCCTTAATAGCTTGATCAGTGGATGTTTCAGCAGACATGATGCTGAAATAAACAGCGAAGAAGATAAGAGACCTGTAAGTGTACCTGTAATGAGGTGCATGGGAATGAAATGCATATGATATGATTTCAAAGACTTTAGGGAGATTCAAATTCGTAAACCAAAATGAAACACACTTTTATTAGATTAAAAACTTGAAACAATGTTTGACAAATGCCTTTAAGGCGTTACAAAAAGAAAAACAGAAAAGTAAATCAAAACTAGAAATAACAAAAGTCATCAGCGCTCCCATGGTCTTTTTCCGTTGGTACTGACATAATCGTTGAGGACCTTCTCATTCTCCAGCTGCCTTGTAAGCTTTAGGATCTTCCGCTCCTGCTCATGATCCTTTTCTCTGTAAGTATTCCGTTCTTCTCTCAACTGCATCCAAGACCTCTTTAATGCCCCAATGTCAGTAGGCATGTATGGGTGGAGGACAATATGAGGAGCCCCTTCTTCATCAGTACTCTCAACAATTACCGGTAAGACAGCTTCGTACGACATCCCCAGTTTTTGAGCACGGGCTCAAACCCACCGGAGATATGGTTCCATCGGAAGAGAGGTTTTCATCCCTAACTCATGTGGATCAGACTTGTGAACCCTATTCCAAGCTCGCATGAACCTGCGGCGATGTCCCTCATTATCCCCTTGGAAGTCAAAGACAATGCTCGGAATCAACAACTCATGAGGACCTTCCTTTCGAGCTCGGCCAAACTGTCGTAAGGCCAAACAAGGATTATAGGTTATTCCTCCCCTAATTCCAAGCAAAGGAATATTGGGGTATTCTCCGCACCGGTCAATAACAGCTACTTCTTCCATGTCTTTAGTACTCCAAATGATGTCCGTGTGAGCAAGGGACATAATTCTATAGGCCCAACCCATGCCTTGTTCTTCAAAACAGATTTGGGGAGGTGAGAAATAAACCATCTCGCCAGCAATGGTGCACAACACATAAGGGTTCCCCGTTTTCGAGCAGTACGGGCATAAAGAGCATGTAGAATGTCACCTAAGAGAGTGGGCACCGAATTACGGGACATGAAGATCTTCACTGTGTTCACATCGACGAAAGAATCTGAATTAGGAAACAGAACCAAACCATAGATGAGAAGTGCTAGAATATCTTCGAATGCTTGAAAGTCCAAACTGTCCCAAAACTGTTGAGCCTGATCAATCAAGAACTTAGCCAAGAAGCCTTTTGTCCCACTCCGAGTCTCCCAGTTAGACATTACCTCAGCCTTTGTCAGATGTAGGGGTGTAGCAACATCCTCTGGCCTAAGAGCTATCTTCCAACCTGTAAATGGCTTCTACTCTAGAATAGAAATACCAAGTAGATCAGAGAACTCCTCCAAAGTAGGGACCAACTGATAGTCCGGGAAGGTGAAGCAGTGGTGTAACAGGTCAAAGAACTGGAACAAAACACTCAACATCTGATCATCCATCTTGGAAGTGACCAAACCAAGGAGGTGACCATGTCTTCTGACAAAGGAGGAAGTATCAGGGACCTTTGCAACCAAATCTCTAAGTTGAACAGGGATTTGTACAAAGTTGATCCGAATGGTATTTCTGCACATAGATGCCATGACCTACAGAACAGAACAAAGATGAATCCCCTCGGTCTTTGAAATGGGCTAGTCTGATGAAATATGCATGCATTGTCATGATGTATGTTATCATGATAGAAACACACCACAAGTATTCACAGATAGCAAACATGGTAAGGGCACACAAGTTACACAGTAGCCCTTAAATTTCAGGCTGGCATGGAGTTTAGGTATTACCCTCTTTCAGTTTAGTTGGTTCAACCTGTTCTAGTAATAGTAACCGGGTTCTAGATGATCTCAATATCACTGACCACCCTCGATCGGTCATAATTCCAGTTTAGCAACCTTTTCTTGCGGCCGGAATCATCGCGAGAGTTTGGTCTCAATGAGTGTAGCATACTGCTACTGTTCTATGGCCAAGTTGGTCAATTATAGGTTCTAAGGTCAGTTGGTGCTTAATGACCCCTTAGCAGCCCCATATTCTCCTTGCTCCTCCACAAGGGATATCAGTACAAACTAAAGTGCCACACCAATGTAGCTACTGCTTCAACCGTATTGATCTATGCCGTACAATTCCCTCACAGTCTATTGCTACTTACCTAAAAGGTATCCCAGATCCGAGTTAGGATCTATAGTAACTCCGATTCAAACCCACAAAGATAAAGCATACAAATCAAGCAATTGAAAACATTATGATAAACTAATCCTAAGGTACATCCCACTTATTAATTCCCCAGCAGAGTCGCCAGTTCTGTGATACGGTGGAAGAACTGACTGTTTTTGAAATGCTGGTTTGTGTTTTGCGTTTGTGTTTGCAAAATGTCACGGTAAGCAAGAGTCGCCACCGACTTTTATTTTATCCAACAAGGAAAGGAAAAAAGCACTGAAAAATTCCTTTTTTGAGATATTTCTGAGAACGGGGGGTAGATTATAGAAAGGGAAGTTATTAGCACCCTTTCTATCTGTAGTTATCTACGGGCTCTTAGGTACTTGCTCATCATTTTCAAAATTGTTTTATTTGTGCTTATGGGTTTTGAAATTTTTTTGTTTTAACTTCGATTTAACTCTTGCGTCTGTCTTCAAGAGTGTAATGAAGTGTTTTTGAAAACTTTATTTGAAAAGGAGTGTAAGTGTGAAAAAGTTTTGTTTTAGATGAGCAAGTATCTAAGAACTAATCTACCTACTCGAAAAAGGAATCGTTCTATGCTAATTTCCTTTAGACAATGCTATCCCGCTATTATTGAGTAGGTAGCACCGTCGTTGGAGTTTGAGGGTCAATTTGAAAGAGGGACATACAGTCACTAAAGCAATGTTAGGATGTCTTAGTGGTAACCCTAATGTCTTAGTTCATTTATCCGAGGCGACAATATTCGAGGCAACCATTCCGAGGCAACTATGATCTTTTAGACAAGAGGGCAACCTCTAAAATAACCTATACTCAATGACCGTTTACGAAGGCAACCAAGTAGGATGTACCCTAGGAGTGCGCATGTGCGAGTGTGTTGATTTCAGTTATTTTTATCTTTGCACATGTTTAGGGTGATCTAACTGTTTTAAATTAGACATTCATTCTTGTCATGCAAACCCCATTATCAAACATCTAGCAGTTGAATATTTGCAAAAATTAAAGGTGCGGAAATTAAACTAAATTATTACAAGGCGTCGGGTATTTACATCGCCAAAAACAAACCCTTTGAAATTTAAAAGCGGAAAAATAAATGAATGTCCTAATTAATTATTACAAACCGGGAGCAGATACAATAATTGAATAAAAAATAACGCGCGCGAGAAAATTGAATCGAATGCGAAACTAGGGTTTTGACCCTCCTAATTAAAAGAAAAACATTTTTGTTGTTTTTATTTTTTTAAGAAAAAGAAATTAAATCCTAAAGTTAAATGCTAAATCAATTAGTTATTAATTTAATAAATGAAAAATAATTAAGTGACATATTTTTGGATTTTTGGTTATTTTAGGAAAGAAAATAAAATAATTAAATTAGTGTTAAAAACCTATTGATTCTAATTAATTTTAAATATTTACAAAATCAATTAAAATAATCTAATCATAAATAACCTAATTATTTTAATTAATATTTATTAATGAAAAATAAAAATTCTGATTTATTTGGACATAAAAATATATTTGTGATTTTTTGATAAAAAAAAAATTATTTTATTGGTTAGTAAATAAATAAGAATAATTAAAATAGAATAATACAATAAAAAAAGAGATGAGAAATGGGCCTGATTTAGGGGTGTGAATAGCAAGAATTCTGGCCCAATGAGGCTGATCCATATTGACTTTTCTAATCCCATGCACGTGCATTGACTTGGTCTATGTTGTGCCTTCAATGGTGGCCACCAGATCTGGCCATCTGGCCATCTGGTGCACTGGATAGTGAGAGTGTGTGATGGTCATCAAGCTTAAGCGTGTACTGGATTTCCTGTAAGAAAATAGGGGGACCTGGGATTCGAACCTAGGTCCCAAGGGGAATTCCATGCCACGCTTGCCACTGGATCACTTGTTGCTGTTTGTTATAATATTAAAAGATAATAATAAAATACAAAAACAAATATTAGTGGACAAAAATCAGAGAAAATGCGCCAATGTTTGAATGGACGAATGAAGGAGTGACACGCCTTCATCCCTGTTCTTGGACTGTGGCTAAAAATTATACCACCTATACCTACGGACAGAGTCCGTTGCTACAGGTCTGTGCATTTCAAAAATCCTCTACAGGCCACCTAAATGTAGCCCAACGCCATGGTTGAGTTCGTCACACTCTCCTGATCACAACCATGCCCATTATGAAGGCTAATTATTCCTGAAACAAAAATCCCTAAACCAAAGCTTGAAAACCTAATAATGGTGAGTTTCGATTCATTCCATATAAATGAAATTGGCTATTGTAAAAAGTTTGCAAACATCATGGTGATCAAGAATATGCAATTATTTTACGCTATGGATGCAAGAATGAAGCTTTTCGAATTCAAGAAAAGGGTGATACCGTGAAGGCCCTACAGCGTGCTAGAGGGCTTGCAAACGCCTGCTTTGGATTGCTTTCGCTTGTGGAGAATGCCAGGAAACGATTGGGACAAATATCAGGCCTTGAGGATGCTTCTAAGTGGGACTTTGATCTCACACTTTTCTTTGATTTTTTTGAATCTGATTCTTCTTCTCATGCCTGCTTCTAAAACTTCCTTTAGGTCTGGCCGCACTCCTTATGTAACAAAGAATGAATCCAAGTCCATAATTGATCCAAATCTCCCTCTTTTAATCCCTTTTGATTTGATTTGATTTTCTTCTTTAAAGCTTTCCAAAATTGGCTTCTTTTCAATCTTTTTGTGCACTCTAAGGCTTGGCACGAATTGGAAGGATGATAGCTGTATAATGAAGCCTGAAACAACACAAAATCCTTGGTTATTAATGTTTTGGATTTTTATTTGATTTATTTTGATTTAAATCAAATTAATTCAAATAAAAATCAAAATAATTAATAAAAATATGATATGGACAAGTGGAAAAGGCTAGAGCACGTGGGCTATAATTCCAACTCAAAAACAAGGGAAAAAGAATGGGCCCATTTGGCAAAATTTGAAGTTTTGGGGATAGTTGACTTTTGGCAATTTTGCAAAAAAGGTCAACTTCAACAATGCATAACTTCCTCAATTTGAATATTTGGAGGTGTTCTTGGACTTTTTAGAAATCTTTAGATGTCCTCTAAGCAACCCTTTTGGTCTCATCTCAATTTGATATTCCATGCTCATGTATGAAGCTTTGACAAAAAATGTGTTTTTGTTGACTTTTCAAAATAACCTATAATATCCAAATTCATAACTTCTTGTGAGTGCATATTTTCATCTTGGGAGCTGAATATGGATTGTAGGGAATTTAATACTCTTCAAAATGAGCATTGGATGGGTCATTTTTCATAAAGTATGAGAAAGTTATGCTTGGTCAAAGTTGAGTTGACTTTTCCTACAAAACCCTAATTTAGCAACTTTTGAATCTTGATGAATTATGAGAAATCCTTGATGAATCATGATCAACCCTTGATCAAATGATGAAATATACTTCAAAATGAGGATGTTGACCAAAATCTTAAAGTTTGACTGTATGTGGGTCACAGTTGACTTTTGCCCTAGCACAGTCGATTTTTGGACCTTTGAGCAATTGACTGAGCAAACTTCCTCTGCAAGGCTTGAAACTTGACATGGATGATCTTGAGAACATATTAGGACATTGGTGAGCATTTGGGACCACTTGGACTCAAGGATCTTGATGCAACACAAAACCCTAATTTGGGGTAGACTGCCTTAGGAGAGAGCTTGTCTGGCCAACCCTTGAGCTACTTTGAGTAATTTGGAGATCTTTCTTGCAATGTTTTGAGAAACATGGGAGGGAAAATTTTGGGGTACAACAGAAACTTATGAGACACTTTAGCAATTTTTCGTAACAGACTAGATCGTTTTATCGAAAGCAACATCGAGGGACATCGAGGGACTACGATCTTTTTTCATCGAAGGGTCTTTGCTAAAACGTCCCATATTCGAGGGACATGACTGTGTTTCCGAGGCAACGAGCGAGGTTACCCTAGGGGAGCGCATGTGAAAAAGTGTGTTTGATTAAAGTTAAGTTGTTCTTTGATTAGGTTATCTAGCGATTAATTTTAATCTTTTCATACACACTTAATTAATATACATTATAAGGAAAACAGTAAATTGCAGAAATTAAAATTCTACGCTATTACAGAGTTTTCGGGAATGAGGGTATAAATTTAAAAATGGGGATGGATTAGTACAATTAAATGTCCAAATAGGCAAACAATACAACCAAATCGAATCGAGCAATTAATCGTAATTACAACAATCTATGTAGTAAAAATTAATTAACAAAGTATGGAAATAAAATTCTTGTTTTTGTTTTGTGAGAAATTTGGGAAGAAAAATAAAATTCTATTTTATCAAAGAAATGAAATCATTTGCATATTTTTTTATCTTTTAGTATATTTTTTTGTTATGTAGAAACTAAATAAATAATTTAAGACTAAAGAAAAGAAGTTAATTAATAAAAATATTTACGAAAATCCCTAACTATATTAATTACGAAAATAAACTAAACAATTTGAAATTTATATTATTGATTTTTTTAAAAGAAAATACAAACAAAATTGATATTCTAAAAAAAGCTTAATGACATGTTTTTGTAGTTTATTATTTTTTAAAATCTAAACTAATAAATTAAGAAAATGATATTTGAAAGAAGGGAGGGGTTTAAACAGAAAATAGGGAGTGCTGGCAAGCAAATCACAACTGGGCTTTGGCTGCTGATGAAGTTGAAGCCCAAAAGTTTATTTTTGTTGAATAAAAAGGGAATGAAGTAAACAAAAAAAAGAAAAAGAAAAACTCCCCCAGGAGGTCTCGAACTCGGAAAACCACGCTTGCAAATCCATACTCCAACCACTATGCTATTCTGTTTCAATCATTATTATTATGAATTAATTAAAACATAAAGAAAAAAAATGGTAATTGGATTGGGCCAGCAGCCCAATGGGCTGACCCAATTCTGATGAAGGAAAAAGAAGGGTTTTGAAAACCCTAGTAAAGAGAAGAGGCGCTTCCTGGTAACATGTGTCTGGGAAAAGAAAAGGAAATTACTAGTTCCAATGATCCTTGTTCTTTCCTTTTCTTTCTTTTTCTTTCTTAATACTATCGTAACACAAATTAAAGAGATAACTCCCTCTCTAATAATTCCTTGATCTCAGACCTTCTTCCTCAGAATCGCGTTTCATCTCTCGTCTAAACCGAACAACCAACAAGCCTCTCATCTCTCTCAATCATTTTCTTCCTAAACATGAATCTACAAATGGGTTGAAAACCCTAAATACCAAACTCAACAGAGTTCGACAGAATTGCACACAAATACGATGAAATAAAGCATGATAACAACAATAAGGTGAAAGTCCAAAGGAAATGCATTTACCGATTGGTGAACCGGAACTAAGATCGATGTCCAACCTTTGAAGCTTGTCTCAGGTACAAAAAAGTATTTCTCTTTTTGAAGTTGTTATGTCTCAATTTGGTCTTGTCAATTTTTTCGCGTTTGAGAAACTTTCTCGTTGATGCTTGAATCCGCTTCTGCAGGTTGTGTTTTTGTTGATGGGAACGGAAATGGTGAGGTCATATTTCTGTTGAATTTGTAGATTCTACAGAAGTTTGAGGAAATATTGGTTGGGTTAAAGCTTGTTCAATCTATGTGTGATGTGATACGGGTTATGGTGATGGATAGTTGCTCTTGATTCTGTTCTTTTTGTTTGCGCTTAATGTTTTTATTTAGAATAGATGAAATCTGCTTGTGTTATCTTGAACAGGAGTTGGAGGTCTTTGGTTTTTCTGGTTTCTTGGTTTGGTTTTCTGATTCCGTTATCTGCTTATGCTGACTATTGTTCTTGTTCGTTTTTTGGTTTTTTGTTGGCAATGGTTTTTGTGCTGTTTTGTATATTGTTTTTTGCCTCCTCTCTTTGTGAAACAGTCATTGTTATTATATTGGAATAAGGGTGAAAAGTGGGGGGGAAATTGAGGTTTTGCAAACTGTGGTATGCTGACCTTGGGGCTTTTGAGCACAGGTTTCAAATTTTCTATTTGTGTGCAATTCATTGGACAGGTTTTAGGACAGATTTTGGGGCAACACATTACAGGTTTTTGGACTGTTGTATGGGTTGTATTTTTGCAGCAGGATAGTAGGGTTTATGGACAGCAACAAGGCTGTTGTTTGCTAGGTGATATCCTTCTGTCTCTTTCCTCTTTCCTCTTTCATCTTTCAAGGATGCAAAGCATTTTTCTTTTTGTTTAATGATTCTTAAGGATTTGCAACATTTAGGAACATAATGACATAGCGTTTTGACCATGAGCTAGCATTGGCTGTTTTTATATTGGATGATTTTACTTTGTTTTGGTCATTGCTCGTTGTTTTGTGTGTTTGGAAGCTTGGCTGCAAGTTTGCAATGTTTACAGTAGATGCTTGCCTGTTGCTCGGTTGCTACATGCTGCTTGCTTTGTTTGCTTTTGTTGGCTGTTGTTTGGCAGCCTAGCTGCTGCACTAGTCTGTTGTTTTGCTGTTTGTTGGTTTGTTTTGTGTTGCAGTTCTGCTGCATTTAGGCAACTTGCTTACTGTTCTATTTGTTTGCAGTTTGACCTTGCTTTTGTAATGTTATGAAAATTTCTTTTTCCCTTTTGTGAACCAAAAAAGATCAAAATTTTGTGATTTGCAAAGGTAGGAGATAGACCATGATTAAGAACAAAACCTTTTAGTTCTGATTCCAAAATGCAAATCCTAATGATGAGTCTTTCCTTTCTTTACACATCACTTTTGCTTGAATTGCTTTCTAACTTTATTTTTCTTTGTTTCATGAACATGAGGCGTGGATGGCAAGCGAGGATTGGATGGATTGCTTGAAGATGAAGCAAAGACTTGAAGAAATAGAACAAAATTTCTTTATTTGTAAACAAGAAATTTGTAATTCTTTGTGAACAAGACAAACATTTGTAATTTATTTCATTTGTAGTGTAATGAACACAAAACCTTGAGAAAGATTGTAGATGATGAAATTTATTGTACGAATCTTGAACTTTGCTTGAATTTTGAAATTCTTAATTTGAATGGTTTGAAAGATACACATTGGTTTGGTAACTTGAACTTCAAGCAATCATAAATGAATTTTATAACTTGTATTTCAAATAAACCATGCGCCTTGTATTCCAATCAAATTCTTAAGCAAAATAAATGTTTAAGAATTCAATTCCACTTGTTTAACTCGAAACTAAAACCATGGTCATTTAAATGAAAGTCTTAATCTTCACATCTTGTCCAAATCAAATTTGCATTCAAAATGAACTCGCACGCCATGCTCGATTAAAATGGAACTTCATTGCCAAAACAAACATGCTTTAAGAACATTCACCAATCTTGTAGAATTAACAAACTTCAACATGAGAAACATAGTCCTGAGGAAAACAAATTATGGTTAAGAATATTCGAAATCAAACAAATGACTTGCAACGATTCGATAACTTTCAAAGTCTTCCAAACACAATTTTCTTTCGATCTTTGAAGATAAACTCGTGAGTGACCTCACTTATGACCATATGCGGAAATAATCGTCATAAGATCTTGTAATTTGAGAAAATCACAATTCTTAGAAATCAGGTGACAGTTACTTAAGATTATGTCAAAATCCATGAAGCGACTTCTAACGCATTCGAATTTTTGTGATCTTCTATACGTAATCAGCTCTTGATTTGTGAAGAGAAATTGGAGACGACATCAAGGAGAGTCAGACGCAAGAATAAACCGCTAAAAAATATCTAATAATGAAGAAGTTACACTTGTTCTTGCAAAAGGTCGATTTTTGGGTCAATGGAGTCATTTTTAGTCGTCTGAACCATTGACTGAGCAAACTTGCAATGCGAGGTTTGAAACTTGGCATGAACGTCCTTGAGGAGACATGAAGATCTATGAAGACCATTTGAAACCTTGGAGACTCAGTTTTCTTTGTGAAATAACAAACCCTAATTGTTGACTTACTGCCTAGGAAGAGAATCTGTCTGATCAACTTTTGAGCCAAATTGAGTATTCGTAAAACCCTAGGATAGTATTTTGAATGAAAAATAGGAGGGCAAATTTTGGGGTACAACACCACTATTTTAGCACAACACGGAACTTCTGAGTTCTCCTCAATGTTTTAACACACAGAACTTCTAGGCTTTCTTACTATTTTAACACACAAAACTTCTAGGCTTTCTTACTGTTTTTAACACGCTGAACTTCTAGGCTTTCTTATTGTTTTAGCATAACACAAAACTTCTTAGTTCTCCTCACTGTTTTAACATACAACTTCTAGGCTTTCTTACTGTTTTTAATACACAAAACTTCTAGGCTTTCTTACTGTTTTTAACACACAGAACTTCTAGGCTTTCTTACTGTTTTAACACACACAAAACTTCTAGGTTTTCACACTGTTATGACACAACACCAAAATTTCTAGGCTTTCTTACTTTTTTAACACACACAAAACTTCTAGAATTTTTTTCTCACTGTTTTAACACTCAGAACTTCAGCACGTAGCAACCCAGAACTTCTGTTTTTTCCCTCTAACACTTCTTTCAGGGCTCCAACATGCATCAACCCAGAACTTCTGATTACCTCTGACGTTTCATGCTGAACCACAGCGCGCCTGGCATCAGAACTTCTGGTCCCCTTTATTTTTGTTTGCAGTAACATGCTAATCCTATTTCTCATTATTTTTCCTTTTTCTCTCTTATTTTTATCATTTTTAGCATTAGAAATATTTTTATAAAAAAACATCAAAAATATTTTCTTTTATTAAATGATTATTTTCCTTTTAATTTATTAAGACAAAAAACCATTTTCAAAACAAGTCCTTTCCTTTTTTTCCTTCTTTTTTATATATTGTATAATTCAATATGGTTGTAATAGATAATTAGGATTTGAATTCTTGCAAACTCCTATTTGTAATTATGTACCCCCATCCCTAAATGATGTAATAGCGTAGGAATTTACATTTTCGCAATTTATCGCTTTCAAATATAAATGCTAGTAATTAGGGTTTGTATGGTAAGACATAAAATCAACAAATAGATAACCCTAATCAAGACTAAATGCATGTAAATCAAACACACCGTTCACACTTGCACCCTTAGGGTAATCCCACGTTGTTGCCTTTCGGAAAATAGTCATGTCCCTCGAATATGGGCGTTTTAGCAAAGACCCTCGATAAAAGATCGTAGTCCCTCGATGACCCTCAATTGTTGCCTTCGGTAAACGATCTAGTCCCTAAAAGACATTGCTAAAACGTCTCATAGTTTGCCTTCGATGACTATACAAAACGTCCCGTGCCCGTCCCTTTACATCCAACGATGGGTTTTCTTACCAAAACAATGGTAAGATAACCACATTTAAAGGAAGAGGAAAAGAACATTTAAGACCTTTTGAGTAGGTAGGTTATTCCTAGTTTCTCTCTTGATCACAACAAAAAACCTTTTATGCACCCACAACTTCACGTTGAAACATTTTTCAAAAGACAACACTTTGTACGCATTCTTATAGAGACGAGAACCATTACAAAGACACCCTTTTCAAAATACTTTCAAAACCCACATCACAAACACATTTTCAAACAAAAGGCAAGTGATCAAGCAAGCAACTAAGAGCCCATAGATAACTACAGATGAAAAGGGTGCTAATACCTTCCCTTTTCATAACCTACCCCCGAACTCAAGAAATAATCTCGAAAGGTATTTCTTGTTCTTTTCAACCTTTCCTTTTGGATAAAAGAAAAGTCGGTGGCGACTCTTGCTATCCGTAACAATTGAGATCAAACGCAAAACACCTAAGTCAGTTCTCCCACCGTACCACAGAATTGGCGACTCTGCTGAGGATCCTGTTTAAAGTGGGGTTACCTTAGGGCTAGATCACATTTAATTGCTTTTCATTGTTTGATCTGTTTGCTTTATATTATGGTTCCTTGTTTGGATTTGTTTTGATCCTCTACTCGGATCTGGGGAACCTTTTAAGTAAGTAGCAAAAAGTTGTGGAAACTGTGCGGGGTATACCGACATGGTCTAAGAAATAGCTACATTAGTGTGACACATTTGTTGGTACCGGTAGCCCTTGAGTAGTCAAGGAGAATACGGGGCCGCTGTGTGGTGTCATAAAGCACTAATTGACTTTAGAACTTACTTGAACAACTTGGCCATTAGGAAGTAGTGAGGTAGCCGACTTTGGTGCAGTCTGAAGTTGGTTGATACTCGATACTACGCTCATTGAAATTGGACTTTCAGGATATTTCGGTCACCATTAAAGAGGCTTGCGCTGAAAGAATGCCCGGTGAAGAAAGATCAGTGATTTTGAGATCCCCTAGAACCCGGTTACTATTACTAGGACAGGTTGAGCCAACCAAAATTCAAGAGGGTACTTACCTACAAACTCCATGCAAGTCTAAACCTAAGGACTTGTTTGATTTAGCTTGTGCATATGCTTGTACATAACATCATGACATCATGCCATAGCATTTTAGACTAACCATTTCAAGTATTTCGAGATTCATCTTTGTTCTGTTTTGTAGGATATGACTCCCACTCGTAGGAACACAATCCAAGTCAACCTTGTACGAGTACCCTTTTAGCTCAAAGAGTTAGCATCAAGGGTCCCTGAGAAATATCTGTTCACCAGAAGACATGGTCGACTTCTTAACTTGGTTACCTCGAGCTTTGATGAATATATGATGAAGGTGCTTTTCAATTCTTTGACCCTTTGTACCATTGCTTTACCTTCCCTGATTACCAGCTTGTACCAGCTATGGAAGAGTTCTCTCAACTCTTGGGAATTCCTATTCTCGACCAACTACCTTTCAACGGTACCAAAAGAGACCCAAGCCCTGAAGAGGTTGCCCGAGCTTTATACTTGCAACAATCCGACGTCACGGCTAATTGGGAAACAAGAAGTGGTGTCAAAGGGTTATTAGCCAAGTTCTTATTGGAAAAAGCTCATGACTGTTGGAACAATCTGGATTTACGAGCTTTCGAAGAAATTTTGGCTCTTCTCATCTATGGGTTGGTACTATTTCCAAATCCTGACCAACTTATAGATGTGAATGTTGTCAAAATCTTTTTATCTCACAATCCAGTGCCTACTTTGTTGGGAGATATCTTGCATTCTCTTCACTCTCGCACCATGAAGAGAAGAGGAACCCTCATGTGTTGTACTCCTCTGTTGGCTAAATGGTTTGTTTCTCATCTTCCACGTTCCGTTATAAAGAATGAACAAGGCTTGAGATGGTCCAATAGGTTGATACCACTCAGACATTCAGATATCCACTGGTGTTCTCGATCCTTGGAGGACATTACTATCATCGAACATTATGGGGAATTCCCTAATGTCCCTCTGCTTGGCATTAGAGGAGGTATCACTTATAACCCTTTCTTAGCTTTTCGACAGTTTGGGTATGCCCCGAAGAGATGGTCCTCATGAGATGCTCATCTAAGGTTTGATGTTCGACTATGAAAGCAACAATCAAGGATACCGTCATAGGTTTATACGAGCTTGGAGGATGGTAAACAAGGTGGATAGTAGGATATTAGGACACAATAATTCCATTTCCATTGAGCCTTACCTTAGGTGGGTACGGGCTCGTGCTCAGAGTCTCGCAATGCCTTACCCCTCCATCCTCCCTGTCATCATAAATCCTGTGGTTGAAGGAGATGTCCCATATAATGTCCTTCATCCTAATATGCCTACCTCTCTCGAAGACTTGCAAAGGGATTGGATTCAGCTAAAGGAAGAACGAGACACTTTCAAAGCCCAATTCTACGCCAGTGAGAAGAAAGTTCTGGAACTCACCAAGAAACTTCATGAAGAGCGGAGTCTGAACGCCTACATCGCGCCAAAGAGGATGCGTTCAACCTTTTTGTCTTAGGAGTTTTTGCATTTTATTTCTTTCATTGTAAGCCCAAAGAGGCATGATCTACTCAAACTTGGATTTATTAATGCAACGCGTGTTCCTTTTTTGTCTAAACAAATTTAAATCTCTAATTTCCTTGAAATCATTTTCATATGCATCTTCATTCATCATAACACAAACATGTTTCTTACAACAGGTCTCCTTATCTTTCTATTGTTCATTTCAGTGAGATGGATATTGAACAGACAGTAAATAATCTCCAAGCGCAGAACGCTCAATTTTAACAAATGTTCTTGACTCTGGAAAAAGGACAAGAGGATTTGAAACTTTGCTGATCAAAGAAAAGAAAAAGAAAGCAAAGAAATCGGCCGGTGTTTTGAATATGGGAAGAAGGTTCAAAAGACCGGCCAGACGAACTCTAGATTTCACAATATCATCGGGTGAAGGGAATAATCAAGAAGGGAAAAACAAGGAAGTGAATGACCATCCAGAGTATGAAGAAGAAGAAGAGTTTGATTACTCTGAAGAGCAGTATCCTCCAGCTGATGATAAATATAAGCAGTTGGAGGATCGGCTCAATGCCATGGAAATCCAAAGGGTACCCGGATTGGATTTTGAAGAGCTAGGACTTGTCTCAGGGGTTGTCATCCCACAAAAATTCTAGGTCCCCACTTTCGCCAAATATGACGGTGTCTCTTGTCCAAAACTACATTTAAGGTCATACGTCAGGAAAATTCAACCTCATACTGCTGATAGGAACCTATGGGTACATTTCTTCCAAGAAAGCTTGTTAAGGACACAGTTGGATTGGTTATATCAGTTGGAAGGGACCAATATTCGCAATTGGGAAGATTTTGCTGCCGCTTTTTATAAGCAATACCAGTATAACGCAGACTTAGCTCTAACTCGGACACAGTTGCAAGGCATGTCTATAGGTGTAGGTGAAGGTTTCAAAACCTATGCTCAAAAATGGAGAGATCTCACGGGAAGGGTCCAACCCCCTCTATCTGACAGAGAATTGGTGGATATGTTCCTAGGCATGTTATCTGGTCCATTCTTCAACCACCTGATCGAAAGCTCTTCGGTTGGATTTACTGAACTAATCATGTCCGATGAACGAGTAGAAACGAGTATAAAAAGTGGCAAAATTCAGATATATGCATCCTCAAGCACGATGAAGAAACCCTTTACCGTAAAGAAGGAGGTCAGTGTTGCATATGACCATAGGAATCAAAACAAAACTGAATGTCGCCCGACGATAGGGGTTGTTATGATTTCCAATCCTATACTAAATCAGCAGCAAAATTATCAACGCAGGCCAGAGGCGCCCATGAGATGATTCACCTGAATCAATATGACCTTGTCCCAAGTTCTGTCACATCTTTTGAAGTCCAATCTGGTGACCCTAAAGGAAGCTCCCAAGAACCCCAATGCAGCTTCTCCTTGCTACAACCCGAATGCTCGATGTGCCTATCATTCTGAAAGCCCAGATCATGATACCAACGATTGTTGGGCTTTGAAGAATAAGATACAAGACCTTATCAAGGCGAAAGAGATTGAGTTTGATCCCCCAGAAACACCTAATGTGATAACGACGCCAATGCCCAAACACGGTCAAGGTGTCAATGCTGTTGATGATGAGTGTTTTGTTTCCTCTGTGAATGATTTAACCACTCCTCTTTTAACCATTAAACATAATCTATTGCGAGCCGGTCTGTTTCCGGGTTGTGATGAAAGTTGTCAATTATGTGCGTCTCTACCCAATGGCTGTTTATTACTGAAGATGGGCGTCCAGTGTCTGATGGCTAACAAAGAAATCCTATTTGAAAAAGTTCCTCTTATTAGAAATTCCTGTGAAGATATCTCAATAATCACCATCTCCGACAATCCTCCTAGGGTCTCCACCAAAAGTCTCGTTAGGATTACATCTGTTCCAAAGTCTGCTCCCCTGATCATCACCATGCCAAGGCCAATACCATATTCTTCGGATAAAGTTGTTCCCTGGAACTATGAGGCTGGCGTTTATTACTATGGCGTTAAGCAAGATCTGTTGGCCATCCAAGACAAAATTGAGAAAGACACTGGTCCCAACGCCATCAATATCATTGGGACCAGTAAGATAACAAGAAGTGGAAGAATCTTCTCACCTGAGATCTCTTCAAAGACCATTGCTACTCCTGTAATTAATCCCGCTACCGCTCCTACCAGCACTCCCAGTGATACTCCTGTTGACAATCCTACTATTATCCCTGCGGCCAAGACAAGGGGCAAGGAGGTGTTATCTGAGCCCGTCCAGAAGAAGGCGCATCCAGAGGATATTCCTGAAGCTTCTAGAAAGGAGATAGAAGAGATACTAAAAATAATCAAGAAAAGTGACTACAACATCGTGGAACAGTTGGGGAAAACCCCCTCAAAAATATCAATGTTGGCCTTACTTTTGTGTTCTGAGGCCCATGCCAAAGCCTTGGTAAAGTTTCTAAAGACTGCCCACGTGCCCCAAGAGACTCCCATTGACCAATTTGAGTATTGTGTGTCCAATCTAACTATTGGTAACAAATTGGGCTTCTCTGACCCCGACTTGACTCCAAAAGGAAGGAAACACAACGATGCCTTGCACGTCTCCATTGAGTGTAGGGGTAATACGCTAGCCCATGATCTGGTGGATACGGGCTCATCACTGAATGTATTGCCCAAAAATGCTCTTGACCGGCTAGACTTTGAGGGACTCACTTTAAATCCTAGCTACATTATAGTGAGGGCCTTTGATGGTTCTAAGAGGACAGTGCATAAAGAAGTTGACATCCCTATAAAAGTTGGAATTCAGACTTTTGATTCAACTTTCTATGTGATGGATATCCTCCCTTCCTATTCCTGTCTTTTGGGCTGACCCTGGATTCACGGAGCCGGTGCCGTCACCTCTACATTACATCAGATGTTGAAGTACCCAATCAAGGGAAAAATCATCACTGTCCATGGGGAGGAGGAGTACATGGTTAGCCACCTGAATTCTTTCAGAAACGTGGAAATGAATGGTGAGTTCATCGAAACTCCATGTCAGCATTTCGAGGAGGTCCCATAAACAGTTGCGGTAGCCAAGAATACTACCAAGACTCCAAAAGTTACCAGACCGCCATTGAAAATGACCTCTTTGAAGGATGCTAGAGTAGTGATCGAAGAAGGTGGATGCACTATCTGGGGTCAACTTCCGGATATTCCTTACAAATCCAACAAATTTGGTTTGGGTTTTACCTCGGAAGCACAAAGAACTGTTCGATGAACTCGCACCAGGGGACCACCTTTACGTATCAGAAATCAGGGAGTCAACACAGTGGAAGACAGTGATGGCAATTGTGATCTGAACGAGTGGATTTTTCCAACCGTCAGTGGAGGATTCAACAACTGGGAGGCCAAAGAATTTGTCCCTGTTACTTTTATTCAAGAGTAATTGCCTTTAAATTTTTGTCGGACCTGTAATATTTAAACAATTTAGACCTTAATACCTTGTGTCTTACCCGAGGCACAACGGTCCATTTGTGAGGGATGTTACTTCATCTTCATATGTCATCAATAAATCATGGACGTTTTTGCATGCAAATTTTACACTTTTTGTTCTTCTTTTTCTACCTTTTTATTTATTCAAAGATAGCTATGCTCTTACACACACTCACATATCAAAATGAAGATCCACATCCACTCAGGATCCCATGGGTAACGATTCTTCTATGGCCTATCATGACTTTGAAAATCCGATCTACCAAGTTGAAGACGAAAGTGGGGAAGATTATGAGGTACCAGGAGAACTAGCCAGGTTATTGTAACAAGAAGAAAGGACCATACAACCCCACGAAGAGCCAGTGGAAGCAGTTAACTTAGGTACTGGAGAGGACAAGAAAGAAGTCAAGGTAGGTGCCAACCTGGAGCCTAGTGTCAAGAAACGCTTAACTCAGTTACTACATGACTATGTTGAGGTCTTTTCCTGGTCATACGAAGACATGCCAGGGCTCGACACTAGCATCGTGGTCCATCGTCTGCCGGTAAAAGAAAACTTCCCTCCGGTAAAATAGAAAGTCCGTCGCATGAGGCCATAAATATCAGAGAAAATCAAGACTTAAGTCATGAAACACTTCAACACCGGATTCTTAGCTGTCACCTTTTATCCACAATGGGTCACCAATGTTGTTCAAGTGCCTAAAAAGGATGCTAAAGTACGTATGTGTATGGACTACAGAGACTTGAATAGGGCAATCCCTAAGGATGACTTCCCGCTTACCCACATTGATATTCTGGTTGACAACACCGCATAACATAAAGTATTTTCCTTCATAGACGGTTTCTCCGGATACAACCAGATCAAAATGGCACCTGAGGACATGGAAAAAATGACCTTCATAACACAATGGGGCACATTCTGTTACAAGGTTATACCATTCGGGTTGAAGAACACTGGGGCAACCTATCAGCATGCCATGGTAGCTCTGTTTCATGACATGATCCATCACGAAATAGAGGTCTATGTGGATGACATGATAACCAGAGCTCAAACTGAAGAGGAACACCTGGACAACCCGCAGAAACTGTTTGAAAGACTGAAGAGATACAAACTAAGGTTGAACCCGAATAAATGCACTTTTGGAGTGAGGTTCGGTAAACTCTTAGGCTTCATTGTCAGTGGCAAAGGTATCGAAGTGGACCTTGAAAAGGTAAAATCAATACAAGAAATGCCTACTCCCCGCACTGAAAAGGAATTTAGGGGATTCTTAGGACGGATAAACTACATCTCCTGGTTCATTTCCCATCTAACCACTACTTGTGAATCAATCTTCAAATTACTGAAGAAAGATCAAGTGGTGGAATGGAACGACGACTGCCAGGATGCCTTCAACATGATCAAAGAGTACCTTCAATAGCCTCCCGTTTTGATGCCGCCAGTCGAGGGAAGACCTTTGATCATGTATCTAACCGTCTTGGAAAATTCAATTGGGTGTGTTCTGGGGCAACATGACAAGTCTGGCCAAAAAGAGCATGTAATGTACTACCTGAGCAAAAAGTTTACCGAGTGTGAAACCACATATTCACTGCTCGAGAAAACTTGTTGCGCTCTGGAATGGGCTGCTCGCCGGCTAAGACAGTATATGTTAACCCATACTACTTTATTGATATCCAAGATGGATCCAATTAAATACATATTCGAGAAGCCTGCCCTCTCTGGGAGAATAGCAAGATGGAAGATGGTCCTGACTGAATACGACATTCAATACACTACCCAGAAAGCAATAAAGGGAAGTGTGTTAGCCGATCACCTTGCTCATCAGGCTATGGATGACTATCAATCCATGAATTTCGAATTTCCGGACAAATACATCATGTTGGTAAACAACTGTGAAGAACTTAGACCATATGACGGACCTGAACAAGGATCCTGATGGACCTTGATTTTTTTGATGGAGCTTCCAACGCACTCGGAAACGGCATAGGAACTGTGATCATATCCCCTGAAGGATGCCATACTCCCTTCACTGCTAGATTGTTTTTCAACTGTACCAATAATATGGAGGAATATGAAGCGTGTATTATGGGTCTCAAAGCTTCCATAGATTTGGGAATCAAATACTTAAATGTATTTGGAGATTTAGCCTTAGTCATCAATCAGATCAAAGGAGAATGGGACACGAAGCACCCTAATCTCATCCCCTACAAAGAACATGTGTTGAAATTAATCCCACATTTTGAGGAAATCACCTTTGAGCATTTTCCACGAGAGGAAAATCAACTAGCAGACGCGCTAGCCACTATGTCATCCATGTTCAAAATCAAGTGGAATAATGAGGCTCCTCAGATCACCATCGAGAGAATCGACGAACCATCTCACTGTCACGAGATTGGTACTGAAAAAGTAGTGGACAAGCCTTAGTTCCATGAAATTAAGAGATATCTCGAGGCTCAAGAGTATCCGGAAGGAGCTTCAGTCAACAACAATAAATTTCTAAGAAGATTCTCTCCTAAGTTCTTCCCCAGTAATGGGATTCTCTACAAGCGCAACCACGACTCTACTTTGCTTCGGTGCATAGACAAGAGTGAGGCAGACAAGATCATGGCTGATTTACACGAAGGCACCTTTAGCACCCATTCTAGTGGGCACACGATGGCTAAAACGATCCTACGGGCCGGATACTATTGGTCCACCATGGAAGAAGATTGTCATCAGCATTCACGAACCTGTCACAAGTGTCAGATCTATGCTAATAAGGTACATGTGCCTCCAGTTCCTTTAAACATCCATACTGCTCCTTGGCCATTCACAATGTGGGGCATTGACATGATTGGAGAAATCAAACCTACATATTCCAATGAACACCGCTTTATCTTGGTTGCCATTGATTACTTCACTAAGTGGGTTGAGGCAGCTTCCTTCACTTCTGTCACCAAGAATGTTATGGCTTGATTCATCAAACAGAATCTTATCTGTCGGTATGGTATTCTAGAGATAATCATTACAGATAATGGTACCAATCTCAACAATACCATGATCACTGCACTATACACGCAATTCAAGATCTAGCATCATAACTCTTCTCTTTATTGGCCGAAGATGAATGGCGCTGTAGAATCCGCTAATAAAAACATCAAGAAGATCATACGAAAAACGATAGTGACCTACAAGGACTGGCATGAGATGTTGCCATTTTCTCTCCACTGTTACCGTACCACGGCACGCACATCAATAGGGGCAACTCCTTTCTCTTTGGTATATGGCGTGGGAGCTGTCCTACCAATTTAAGTCCAAATACCTTCTTTGAGAATCATAAAGGATGTGGGGTTAAATGAAGTTGAATGGATTCAAACTCGACTTGACTAGCTGAATTTGATTGATGAGAAGAGGCTTACAGATGTCTTCCATGGCCAGATGTACCAAAAACGTATGATTAAAGCCTTTAACAAGAAGGTCAGACGTCAGGCATATCAAGTTGTTGACCTGGTAATCAAATGTATCATACTGCCACAAGGTAATCCTAGGGGAAAATGGAATCCTACATATGAAGGACCGTTTGCAATAAAAAACCTATTTTTTGGTGGGGCAATGATCTTAACCACTATGGACGGCGACAACCTTCCGCACCCTGTAAACACGGACATAGTTAAAAGATACTATGCATAAACAAAAACCCGCTAGGTCGACTGGCCTAGGCAAAAATTAGGGCATCCCGGCGAACCAAAAAGGTTTGGGAAAAAATTAGGGAATAATACAAAAAAAAACTGTACACCCGGAAAGTTGAAAACCTGAAAAGGCGGCTTGGGCAAAAAAGGGTATCCCGGTGGACCGAAAACTCGAAAGGGCAGTCCAGGCAAAAGTTAGGGATTTAAAGCATATGATTATGTCCCGTTGGATCACCTTACAGCCAATCTTCAGCATCAACTATCAAACTCAAACGGTTATAATCAATCCAATCAGCTTCAGACAAAGCAACAAGTGGATGAGATGCTCAGAGACATGAAGGCTATAGCAGAATGGGAACCCCATGGGATTATTTCACATAGCTGTCCTTTCTTTGTATAAATTTTCATGTTTACAATGACATTCTGTTACTAGGATGTTCGCCTCTTTGTACAATAACACTTATTCAAGTTAATACAAAAATATTCTTTTGAAAGTGAAAAACTACCAGTTTCTCTTTTACTGTTTTTGTTTTGTTTGCAAAAAACGCCCGGTATTTATTTTTGAACATATGCATCTGAATGTAATTATTGTTTATAAGTGAACACATAAAAAAGGAAAACTAAACAGAAAGACAATTACTAACGACTTTAAGAAACAGGACAACATCTATAGGCCATTCCACAAAACCCCTGCAGGTAATTTCTCCAGCAGGGGCAGAAGCAAGAACATCTTGCTACAAGATCTTTTTCATATCTCCAGCATGAAGCCTAGTGGTATCTTTTGCCTTCATATCTCCGACGGAGCAAAACTTCCAGTTACCACCTCAAAGATTCCCCAACAAAGGTCGCCCGACTTCTCAGGATTTCCCAGCAGGATTCCACAAAGTCCACAAGCAATGCATGGTGTTTCCCTTCCCCAACAGAGTTTATTTCTCTGATAATGGAAACCCATCCATCAATACTTCAACTTCAACAAAATATGAAGACTTACACTCTTCATTCCCAGTGGTAGTCAGGGATTTATTTTCCCCAATCCGACAACAATGCAACAGAACAACTTGCATGCGTATACATCACATCCATACATCATAAACATCGATGACATAAATGTATATATCACAATCTCATTGCACTACGCATTTCATGTATCATGGCATTACATATAACTAACTCTTTACCTTTTTCAGGAAAGATCAACCAAGAGAAAATTATTATTAAATTTTCAACAAGATAAGGCAAATATCTATGAACAAATCAATTGTAGATCAATTCCCGAAATAGGACAGGGTGACTATCTACATGAAAAATACTTCCTTCAGGCCTATGCTGGTTCAGTTTAAACCTCTCAATGATTTATCTTGATTCTTTCCCGCAGATATCTCCTCTGGTTCAGATATATCGCTCCAAGATTTATTCTGATTCTTTTCTAGACCCTTGTTGGTTCATTTTAAATCTCTCAACGGTTTATCCTGATTCTTTCTCGCAGACATCTCCTCTGGTTCAGATAAATCTCTCTAAGATTTATTCTGATTCTTTTTCAGACCCCTGTTGGTTCAGTATAAATCTCTCAATGGTTTATCCTGATTCTTTCATGCGGACATCTTCTCTGGTTCAGATAAGTCGCTCCAAGATTTATTCTGATTCTTTTCCAGACCCCTGCTGGTTCACTTTAAATCTCTCAACGGTTTATCCTGATTCTTTCCCAGTAGACACTTTCTATGGTTCAGATATATTGCTCAAAGATCTATTCTGATTCTCCCCAGTTAAAGAATACCTAAAACCTTTTTGGTTCAACTTAAACCTCTCAACGATTTATCCTGATACTTTCCAAATAGACACTTTCTCTGGTTCAGATAAGTCACTCCAAGATTTATTCAGATTCTTCCCAGTTAAAGATTATTCAAGATTTCTGCTAGGTTCAGTTTTAAATTGACCAAAGGTTTATTCTGATTCTTTTCCCAGTTGAAGTCAAACTTATATCTAGTCTAATTTTCTATCAACGGTCACCTTCGGATGGCATCTATAAGCCTATCTCCACCAACTCTCCATCATTTCTCCAAATGGCATCTTTAAGCCCATTCCTTACACCTCAACCACAATATCATCAAGTGCAAATTTCTGGGCACTCTACTGTTCAATCATCTTCCACCTTCAAAGTCACAAATGACAGATTCGCCAATCTAACTCTTCAGGTTTAAGAAGATTGAACAGGGGAAGCTGTTGTACCCCAAAATTTGCTCTCTCATTTCTCAAAGGATCATCCTGGACCCTCAGGTTTGCTTCTCACAAGTTTCAAGTCTCAGATTACAATTTTCCAAGAAAGTCGTTCACAAGGGCAAAATGGTCAAAAGCATACTGAAAAGTCAAACTTTGACTTTTGGGATCAGAATCAAGTTTCAAAAATTATATTTCATCAAGACATGAAATTAGTTCATCAAAATCAGAAGTCAAAAATTACTTTGAAAAAAATCAAATTTCTAAACATTTAGAAATTTTTCTAATTGTTAAGAGAATATGATACTTCAGAACTTCTGGGCCAGCCTCTACAGGAATGCAATCAGAATTTGCAAAGACGATTCAGAATATGACTCTTCAGTCAGAACATATGGAAACTGTGTTCTTTTATTAGAACATGACTCTTCAGCATATGGAGGTTACATTCTATGCTTCAATCAGAGCCTCACCCTTCGAGTCTCATTCTGGTCTTCTGCGATCAGAACATCACCCAAATCCCAAAACCTCGTTTGAGTAGCCTGCTGCATTGCTCCAACACAGTTCTTCAACCAGCTTCCACAACACTCCAAATTGCTGCTGATCCAGTCCACGTATGCACTTTATCAAATCTCATATTTACACCAAATTAGCATAGGAAAACTGTGTTTAAAAAGAAATGGAACAGTATGCCAAAAGGGTTTAAATCCCATTTGTTTTTCCCCCCAAAACCACAACAGACTCGTCTATAAATAAGTTGCTCCATCACACGTTCAAGGGGCTGGATTTTGGAAAGAGAGAATTATCAAATACAAAAAAGAGAGAAGAGAAAACAGTCAAACATTCGTAAACTCAGAATTCCCAAACAAAACCAAGCCTTTGTTCCTCCCTTTGAATCAAAGAACATAACATTCTGTTCCATTCCTTTCTAACCCCCAGAACATCTGAAGGCGGCAGCTCAAGTCCCAAACACACGCTTCAAATTCAAGGTAAGTCATTCTGACTTTGAATTTTTCATTCAGAACATCATTAAATATGTAAATATCATAGTATTGATGTTGTCCATATCATTGCATAAGTAGAAAAATCGTGGATCAGAACTTCTTGAATAAAGCTAGGCTCAGAATTAGGATTAGAACTTCTATAAATTGTCGTGCTTTTATCTTTCTATTTGTTGTTGTTAAGAACTGAATAAGTTGCAGATGTTCTGACTAATGTAAGGAAGGAGGTGAAGTGTAACACAGAATTTCTGGGTTTTCTTTCCCACAGTTTTAGCATAAAACAGAACTTCTGAGTTCTCCTTACTGTTTTAACACATATAACTTCTAGGCTTTCTTACTGTTTTAAAACACATAACTTATAGGCTTTCTTACTATTTTTAACACGCAGAACTTCTACGCTTTCTTATTATTTTAGCACAACACATAACTTCTGAGTTCTCCTCACTGTTTTAACACACAGAACTTCTAGGATTTCTTACTGTTTTTAACACACAGAACTTTTAGGCTTTCTTACTGTTTTTAACACACAAAACTTCTAGGCTTTCTTACTGTTTTAACATACATATAACTTCTAGGTTTTCACACTATTATGACACAACACTAGAATTTCTAGGCTTTCTTACTGTTTTAACACACACAGAACTTTTGGGAATTTTTTCTCATTGTTTTAACACTCAGAACTTCAGCGCGTAGTAACCCATAACTTCTGTTTTTTCCCTCTAACATTTAATTCAGGGCTCCAGCGTGCATCAATCCATAACTTCTGATTACCTCTGACATTTCATGCTGACCACAACGCGCCTGGCATCAGAACTTTTGGTCCCCTTTATTTTTGTTTGCAGTAACATGCTGACCCTATTTATCATTATTTTTCCTTTTTCTCTCTTATTTTTATCATTTTTAGCATTAGAACTATTTTTATAAAAAGAAATAAAAAATATTTTCTTTTATTAAATGATTATTTTCCTTTTAATTTATTAAGACAAAAAACCATTTTCAAAACAAGTCCTTTCCTTTGTTTTTCTTTTTATATATTGTACAATTCAATATGGTTGTAATAGATAATTAGGATTTGAATTCTTGCAAACTTCCATTTTTAATTATGTACCCCCATCCCTAAATGATGTAATAGCATATGACTTTACATTTCCTCAATTTATCGCTTCCAAATATAAATGCCAGTAATTAGGGTTTGTATGGTAAGACATAAAATCAACAAATAGATAACCCTAATCAAGACTAAATGCATGTAAATCAAAAACACTGTTCACACTTGCACCCTTAGGGTAATCCCACTTTGTTTCCTTTCGGAAAATAGTCATGTCCCTCGAATATGGGCGTTTTAGCAAAGACCCTCGATAAAAGATCGTAGTCCCTTGATGACCCTCAATTGTTGCCTTCGGTAAATGATCTAGTCCCTAAACGATATTGCTAAAACGTCCCATAGGTTGCCTTCGATGACTATACAAAATGTCCCATGCTCGTCCCTTCATATCCAACGATGGGTTTTCTTACCAAAAAAATGGTAAGATTACCACATTTAAAGGAAGAGGAAAAGAACATTTAAGACCTTTTGAGTAGGTAGGTTATTCCTAGTTACTCGTTTGATCACAACAAAAAACCTTTTATGCACCCACAACTTCACTTTGAAACATTTTTCAAAAGACAAAACACTTTTTACGCGTTCTTATAGAGACGAGAACCATTACAAAGACACCCTTTTCAAAATACTTTCAAAACCCACATCACAAACACATTTTCAAACAAAAGCAAGTGATTAAGCAAGCAACTAAGAGCCCGTAGATAACTACTGATGAAAAGGGTGCTAATACCTTCCCTTTTCATAACCTACCCCCCGAACTCAAGAAATAATCTCGAAAGTTCATTCCTGTTCTTTTCAACCTTTCCTTTTGGATAAAAGAAAAGTCTGTGGCGACTCTTGTTATCCGCAACAATGGCGATCAAACGCAAAACACCCAAGTCAGTTCTCCCACCATATCACATTAGTGATTAGGTGAGAAGTTGTAAACTTGGATTTTTTAGGCTTTGAACTAATACTATCATAGTGAATTTCCTTCCTGGCTTGCTAGCCCCTAGAGTAGGTGACGTTGCACCGAACGGGGTTAAAAATCAGTTGTGTTATTTATCATTCTGCAATTTATATCTGCATAATTTTCAGTTTTGATATATTTGTCCTGTCTGTCACCATATGTCGCAACATCTATCTTGACATTGTGTTCAGATGTTGGGACATCAGTATTAACATATGTTTTAAAGTTCCAGAATTCCAATTGGCGTCAGAGCATGCACCCTGGTTTGGTTATTGGGTGAGCTCCAGGGAAATATTTTTCTGGCACTATATGGAAAGCTAGAATGATAGCATTCAGGAAATTAATGGACAACATGAGCTTGAAGTTTGTCAGATTGGTAGAATCCTGGTGCTAAGGAGATAGAAGGTAAAAACATGAGTTAGCTCTATGTAACTCCGAAGTTGTTAATGCCATAATCAATGGTGTTGATAAGCATTTGTTCGGCCTGGTTATCACATGTATTGTGGTCAAAGATACTTAGGAAATTATCAAGTCCTCTCATAAAGGAACACATAAGTGTTTTGGGAGAACGCGTTCATTAAAAAGGTTGATCAAAAAGAAGACTCCCATGTCTCTACCCAAAAGATTTGACATGAAAGTGACAGTAATTGAAGATTAACAAGAGCATAGATTTTGTCTCCAACTCTGTTGATAAAAGAGGAGTAATGTGTCCTAGAATCTGATGAAGGGTTATATAATATTGGTATGCTCTTGAAAGGAAATTCAACCAGAGGAGATTGGATAGAAGGTTAGGCAAAATGTTAAGAACATCAGTTCTGATTTCAGTTAGACCTGTGTGACCAAAAATAAGTTGGATCATAAGTAAAGACCAATCAAGGTCAAGAATTCAGTAAAATGAATATGAAGGTTTTGGACTTTTTAGAGCAATAATTCCCTACCTATATCAAGAAACGCCTTAAGGGATTTTCTAGTTTTTTGGTTTGATGATAGAGGTGATCCTGTTGATGTATCTGCCAATTGTTACTGCCTTTTCTGGAAGGTGAGTATCTGATGTATATTCATGTTAAAATAATATCTTGTGATGAATTGAATGCTTTCTTTAAAGAACACTAAATCAATTGAGAAGAAGTCTGTAATAAGGAGATAAGAAAAATTGATGCCTTTATTGACCTCCAAACTTGATATCATGATCAAGTCTATGAGAATATTGAACAATGGTTCTGATTTGTTTGAGGAGGTTCTTCAAGTTGAGAAGATGAATATAAGCCTAAAATGGATAAGTTTGTTTTAAGAAACTCAAGTGAAAAGTTTTGTTCTCATCAAAAGGCAAGCTGAGTCAATGATGTCAAACAAAATGTCTCAAAATCATGCAAGACATCAGAAGTCTCAAGCTAAAGGAAGGTGCTTACACTGGAATTGTCACCTTTTTTGTAAAAGTTGGTCATATCTGGTCTCATCTGTTTTAGGTTGAATGATCATTTCAAAGGCCCAAGTTAACCAACCAGTGGTTAAGTCTAAAACACAGGTTCTCATATCTCTCTTGAAACTTCAACAAAGAAGGTTGGTATTTTGACAATGGCTATTTAAGACACACGCTTGGAGTAAAAATTTTCTGGTAATCATTTAGTCTCATTCTACCAGTCCTGTTTCTTTTGGTGATGGTTCCAAAAGGTGAGATCAAGGGTAAGGAATTATGGATTATTCTAGATACCCTAAGTCTTTATGATGTTCTTCTTGTTATAGACCTAACATTTAATGTGCTAAACTTAAGTCAGTTGTGTTATCAAGGTTTGAAGAAAAAAAACTCTTTGATGGAGATTGTTTGGTCTCTAATGAGATGTTTGAAGTTCTAATGATGAAGGTTAGTCCAAAAGGAAGTTATTATTTGTGGATACCACAAGTATCTAATTTATTATCCTTATGCTTGATGTTCAAGTAAGATGAAGCCACAATGTTATACAAGAAATTACAACATTTGACAGCTGCCAATGTTCTAGAAGTTTTGGATCTAATAAGTCCATTACAAAGTGAGAATCTTGGTGGATAAAGGCATGTATGTGTTGGTTGTTGATTTTTTTATCAGGGTAGTGTTTTACCCCAAAATTTTCCCTCTCATTTGTCAAGTATTTGCTCACAAGATCTCCTTTGGCTCAAGACTGCACTAGGGTTGATCAGCTCAAGACACCTCCTTAAACACTGATGACCAAAATTAGGGTTTGATATTGCACAAAGATAATTGGACTTATATGCCCCATATGATTTTAATGGATCATTATGGACCCCCAAGATTACTCATGTCAAGTTTCAAGCTTTGGATCCCATTTTTGCTCAGTCAATTGAGCAGTTGACCTAAAAAATCAACTGTATTGGAAAAAGTCAACTGTACACTGAAAAGTCAAATATTGACTTTTTTGGTCAAAATCAAGTGTCAAAGATCATAATTCATCAAAACATGTTAAAATATGAAACTTGTATATCAAGAAATCAAAAAGTCAAGATTTCATTTTTGAAAGTTAAAGTTTTCAAACTTAGAAAAATTTCTAAGTTTTGAAAACTTCATATTTTTCACAACTTTGAGCCAATTTTTCACCATGATGCAAGATGATTCAAAAGAAACTTTCAACATGAAAGTTGTATATCTCCATTAGATCTAACATATTTCTTTATACAACTTTTCTTAGAAATTCTTGGATCTCAAGTTATTAATCCATGAAGTCTTGGTCATGAAACTAAAGCACTTAGTGAATTTTTAACATTTTTAATCAGGTTTTTGTCCCAACTTCTTGGCCAATTTTCATCAAGTTCCAGATTGATTTAACAAAAGTGGAAAAAATGAAAGTTGTAGGGGAGGTTACAATCTTTCCAAAAAGTCCAAGAACTCATTGAGATCATTCTTGAGCTGAGAGGATCGAAGAGATGAAGTTAGGGTTTCATTCTTGAATTACAAAGCAGAATTTGTGATGAACACTTGACTAAAATTCCAACCAAAGCTACAAGATCTCTCTTTTCAGGCTATGTTATCTCCAAATATATGCATAATCAAGCAATTACACAAACCCTAAGTGTATTACACAAGCATTTGAAGCTTTGTCCAAGTCTTGATACCACTTATGGTTAGAAATGCAAAAGCAACATTTCCATTTGCATAAAGCTTCACTTTTCCAACCACTCTCTTCTTTAAAAGCTTGAAATCTGTTCCAAAGATCACAGAAAAATCTCTCAACATCAGAAGCAATCCACAAGACCTGTAAAGCATGGCTAAGTTCCTTAATTCACTCCTTTCTTCATCATGAAGCAACCTCTCTTTATGAATTTGAAAAAGGGCATAACATGTGATTTTCAAAAGGTTTAGTTTTTCAAGTCTCAAACCTTCTCTATAAATAGAAGAAGCATTTGCAAGACAAAGAGGTTAGCAAAAATAGAGAGAAAATCCAGAAGTTTTATTGGTAAACCCTCAAAATCTCATATTCACAAAATGCATAACTGTCCACAAAACTCCCACTCTTGAATTTTAAAGTCTAAACCTTTGAACCTCTCATACCTTGCAAATTCTGTCCAACCATCTAAACACTCCACATACATCATATAGAAGTTGTTCAAACACAAGAAAAACTTATGTAACATCACTATCATCACTTCCTAAGCTCAACAACAACCCATACAACAACTCAAACTCAAAGCACAAATTTCAGTTTCAAGGTAAGTTTTCTTGATTTTGAACTCTTCATACAAGCATCATTAATGGTTCATTTGTGAAGATAAATTGTATATATCGTTGCCTTAAAGCTAACCATATGCTTGCTTTTCATTTTCACTAACCATGTGTTGAGAATTGACTTTTACATGTAGCAAAACAGTGATAAAAACAAAAAACAGCAGTTATGCATCGACACGAAATGCTATGAGTCGACACATATTATGTCCAAAATAGTTTATGAGCCGACGCAAACTATTATGCGTCGATACGAAATGTTGCATGAGTCGATACGGAATGCGAATGCGTCGACTCATACTGAGTTAATTTTCATTTTCAGCAGCGAGGAAGTTTTTGTATAAATATATAATGGCATGCGTCAATACATAAACTATTTTTGTATCAATACATAATGACACACGTCAATACATAAAATTTCCGTATCAATACATAAGTATATGTGTCAATACATAAGTTTTTTTTCTTCAAAAAAACAATTTTCTTATTTAGTTATTTATTAATTTTTGTATATTATTTATTCATTCAATATGGTTGTAATAGTAAACTAGGATTTATTTTCTTTCATCCCCCCATTTGTAAATTTGTATCCCCATCCCCCAAATGATGTAATAGCGTAGGATTTTAATTTCCGTAACTTATCGGTTTAATATAATTGTTAGTAATTAGGGTGTGTATGGGAAGATAAAATCAACAAGTAGAAAGCCCTAATACAAGACAAAACAAGCATGAAAATTAATACACTTGCACACAAGCACCCCTAGGGTAAAATCCACTTGGTTGCCTTATAAATGGCCATATTACGCATGTGAGGCATCTTAGCAAAAACAAGCAAAAATACATGATCATAGTCTCTCGATGACTCTATCTAAGTTGCCTTTCAAAATGATCTTAGTCCTTAAAGAAAAATGCTAAGATACCTTGAAACATTGCTAATCATGGTTATACGATGACCCACGCCCGTCCCGTTTACATCCAAAGATAGGGTTACTTACCAAATTAATGGTAAGATAACAATGTCAAAGGAAAGAAGAAATGAACATGAAAGACTTTTGAGTAGGTAGAATGCTCCTAGTTACTTGCTCCATTTCAAAATCAAACATCCTTGATATTTTCAAAACAAACACCTACACTTTCAAAACATCTTACAAAACTAGAAAACATTTTCAAAAATACCAACACTTTGTATGCATTTTTACGAACGAGAATCGTTACAAAGTTTGCCTAAACAATGGCCTCTTTACAAAATACTTTCAAAAACCACACAAAGCACAATTTCAAATAAAAGCAAGTGATCTAGAAAGTAACTAAGAGCCCATGGAAAACCATGGATGAAAAGGGTGCTAATACCTTCCCTTTTCATAATCTACCCCCCGAACTCAAGAAACAATCTCAAAGGTCTTTCCTGTGCTTTTTCACCTTTACTTTTGGATAAAAGAAAAGTTGGTGGAGACTCTTGCTAACCGCAACATTTACGATCAAACACAAAATACCTAAGTCAGTTCTCCCACCGTATCACAGAACTGGCGACTCTGCTGGGGAATTACTTAAAAGTGGGGTTACCTTAGGGTTAGATCACATTTATTTTCTTACAATGTTTGACTTGTATGCTTTACATTATGGTTCTTTGTTTGGGTTTGAATCTTCTACCCGGATTTGGGATACATTATAGGTACGTAGCAATACATTGTGGAAACTGTGCGGGGTATACCGACATGGTCTAAGCAATAGCTACGTTAGTGCGAAATATTTGTGGGTACCTGTAGCCTATGAGTTAATCAAAGAGAATACAGGGCCGCTGAGTGATGTCATAAAGCACTAATGAACTTCTAGAACCTTTACTTGACCAACTTGGCCTTTAGGATGTAGTGAGATTATTGGCTTTGGTGCAGTCCGAAGTTGGTAGATACTCGATACTACACTCATTGAGGTTTGTTTTCTTGGGATATTTCGGTCACCATTAAATAGGCTTGTGCTGAAACAATGACCAAGGAAACAAACTAGTGATATTGAGCTCCTTAGAACCCGGTTACTATTACTAGGACAAGTTTGAGCCAACTAAACTTCAAGAGGGTACTTACCTATGAAACTCCATGCAAGCCTAAACCTAAGGACTTGTTTGCTTTGTTTGTATATACATACTTGTAAATAACATCATGAACATCATAACATCATACACATTCACTAACCATTTCAAGGATTTTGGGATTCATCTTTGTTCTTGTTTTGTAGGATATGGATTCTCTTCGCAGGAAAACTATTCAAGTCAACCTTGTAAGGATCCCTCCACAACTTAAGGAGCTAGCTTCAAGGATTCCTGAAAACTCTCCATTCACCTAGAGACATGGTCGTCTATTCAACTTGGTCACCTCCAACATAAATGTGGACATGATGAAGGTGCTCTTTCAGTTCTTTGATCCTTTACACCATTGCTTCACATTTCCCGACTATCAACTTGTGTCTACTTTGGAAGAATTCTCCCGACTCTTGAGGATTCCCATTCTCAATCAACTACCTTTCAACGGTACGGAAAGAGACCCAAAGCCAGAAGAGATTTCTAAAGCTTTACACTTGCACTCATCTGATGTCACAACTCATTGGGAAATAAGGAGTGGTGTTAAAGGTTTCCTAGCAAAGTTCTTGTTCGAGAAAGCCCAAAATTGTTCGAATTATTTGGACCTGCAAGCTTTTGAGGAAATTGTGGCTCTCCTCGTCTATGGGATGGTTTTGTTTCCAAATCCTGACTAACTCATAGACGTGAACACCGTCAAAATCTTCATATCCCGCAACCCAATGCCTACTTTGCTAGGAGACATCTTACACTCTTTTCACACTCACACAATGAGGAAAAGAGGTGTTCTTATGTGTTGCACTCCTCTCTTGGCAAGATGGTTTATTTCGCATCTTCCCAAATCTGTATTAAATAATGAGCAAGGTTCAAGGTGGTCACAAAGGTTGATGATGCTCAAACATTCAGACATTCATTGGTGCTCCCGATCCATAGAGAATGTTACTATTGTCGACCGTTATGGAGAATTTCCTAATGTCCCTTTACTTGGCATTAGGGGAGGTATCACCTACAACCCCTTCTTAGCCTTAAGACAGTTTGGTTATGCCCGAAGGGATGGCCTGCACGAGATGTTGATTCAAGGTTTGCTATTTGACTACGACAACAAAGATCAAGGTCTTCGCCTGAGATTTATCCGAGCTTGGAGGATGTTAAACAGGGTAGATAGCAAGACTTTGGGGCATAAAAATTCCATCCCTCTTGAGCCTTACCTCAAATGGGTACGAACTCGTGCTCAAAGTCTGATGATGCCTTATCCCTCCATTCTCCCGGTAATCATTGAGCCTGTCACAGAAGGAGATGTTCCATACACTATTCTACATCCTGACATGCCCATCTCTCTTGAATACCTACAAAGGGATTGGATACAACTCAAGAGAGAGAGATACTTTCAAATCCCAATTCTACGCAAGCGAGAAGAAGGTTTTGGAACTCACTAGACTACTTCATGAGGAGCAAACTCTGAATGCCTACATTGCACCAAAGAGGATGCGTACTACCTTTTTATCTTAGAGTTTTTCTATTACTTTGCCCAAGAAGGCATTGATGTACTCGAGCTTTAATCTATTAATATAACGTGTGTTTCCTTTTTGTCTAAAACGAATTTGAATCTTTAAGATCCTTGAAATCATTGCATACGCATTTATCATTCATCATAACATAAGTAGGTTTCTTGCAACAAGTCTCCTCATCTCTCTACTGATTATTTCAGTAAGATGGATCTCGAGAAAACGGTGAAGGACCTCCAAGCTCAGAATGCACAATTTCAACAGTTGTTCTTAACTCTAGCCAAAGGACAAGAGGAGTTGAAGACCTTGCTGGCCGAGGAGAAGAAAAATAAGACAAAGAAGATAACCGGAGTTCTAAACATGGGAAGAAGATTCCAAGGGCAGACAAGAAGGGCCTTAGACTTTGCAATGACTTTCGGTGAGAAAGACAATCAAGATGGGAAAGGCAAAGAAATAGTTGTCCAGTCAGAATCAGAATCAGAAGAGGAAGAGGAAGACTATTCTGAAGAACAATACCCTCCAGCCGACGACAAGTATAAGCATCTAGAAGAGCGATTGAGTGCAATGGAAATCCAAAAAAAACATGGATTGGACTTTGAGGAGTTGGGACTAGTATCAGGGATTGTCATCCCTCAAAAATTCAAAGCACCTGTGTTCGCCAAATATGAAGGAGTTTCATGCCCTAAAATGCATCTCCGGTCCTATGTAAGGAAAATCCAGCCCCATACCGCTGACAAAAATTTATGGGTACACTTCTTCCAAGACAGTCTGTCTGGAACTCAACTTGATTGGTTTTATCAGTTAGAAAGAGCCAATGTTCATAACTGGGAGGATCTTGCTGCAGCCTTTTACAAACAATACAAATACAATGCTAATCTTGCACCCACCTGTACTCAACTCCAGAGTATGTCCATGGTTTCAAGTGAAGGCTTCAAGGACTATGCGCAAAAATGGAGATACTTGTCCGGAAGAGTTCAACCTCCCCTATCTAAAAGAGAGTTGGTAGACATGTTTTTAGGAACCTTGTATGGTCCCTTCTTCAATCACTTAATTGGGAGTTCATCGGCAGGTTTTACTGAATTGATATTGACTGGAGAAAGGGTAGAAGCCGAGATAAAGAATGGAAAGATTCAAAAAGATGAATCCTCTACTTCTGTAAGGAATCCATTCATCGGAAAGAAAGAAGTGGTTGCTGTATATCCTCAGAGAAATCAAGATAGGGACGAACACTGTCCAATGGTGGGGGTTGTTATGATTCCTAAACCTGCGCCTGATCAGTAAAGAAACAACCAACCAAGAATGGAAAGACCAGTCAGACAATTCACCCGAAATAATATGACACTCTCTCAAGTATTGCTGCATTTGTTAAGATCCAACCTAGTGACTTTGAAAGAAGCTCCAAATAACCCTAACACAACCTCTCCTCACTATCATCCTAATGCCCGCTGTGCATACCACCCTGAAAGTTCCGACCACTACACTAACAATTGTTGGGCTCTAAAAAACAAAGTACAAGACCTTCTTGAAGCCAAAGAGATTAAGTTTGATGCGCCAGAAAAACCCAATGTCCTTTCTGCCCCTATGCCCAAACACAGCCATAATACCAACGCCATTGAGGAAGATATGTCTGTTACTTCAGTTGATGAGCTTATGACTCCACTCCTGACTATCAAAAATAACTTGTTGATTGCCGGTGTATTCCCAGGCTGTGATGAAAGTTGTCATTTCTGTTTGTCCTCACCGACCAGATGTCCTTTGTTGAAAGCAGGCATTCAGTGCCTAATAGACAACAAGGAAATTTTGTTCGAAAAGACTTCTGTTCCACCTGTTCCTTATAATGATGTTTCCATCGTTACCATTTCCGCCAATTCTTCCAGGGTCTCCACCAAAAGACCCGTTAGAATTACATCAGTTCCAAAAGTTGCTCCTTTGATAATTACAATGCCTGGACAAGTCCCGTATTCGTTAGACAAAACCGTACCATGGAATTATGGAGGGGATGTCTACTACGACAGTATCAAGCAAGATTGACCAGCTGCTGAAGATTCATGTTCTGAGAAGGATGATTCCAATATCAGTAATATTGTAGGGACTAGCAAGATTACCCGAAGCGGAAGGATATTCTCTCCAGAAATTGCTCCCCCAAAAGCAGCTTCTGGACCCATAATCATTCCTGTTATTATTACTCCTCCAAAGGCTGTTCCCAGTCCTACAATCATCTATGCTAATACTCCAACTGACAAAGCTGATACAACCCCTGTTATTACTCCTACTGACATTCCTGTTGCCGAGTCAACTGAAACTCGAGGTAAAAGTATTCTGATTGAGCCTGTCTGGACGAAGGCACAATCATTGGCTATACCTGAGACCTCTCGGAAATTCTAAAGATCATAAAAAGAAGCGACTACAATGTAGTTGAGCAACTGGGGAAAACTCCATCCAAAATTTCCATGCTGGCTTTACTACTATGTTCTGAGGCTCATGCAAAAGCCTTGGTAAAATTCCTAAAAACTGCTCATGTACCCCAAGAAACATTAGCCGATCAATTCCAAGACTGCGTAGCTAGCTTGACTGCAGATAATGGTCTAGGTTTTTTGGATGCTGATTTATCGCCAAGAGGAAGGAAGCATAATGAGGGATTGCATGTCTCAGTGGAATGAAGGGGCATAACCTTGGCTCATGTTTTGGTGGACACTGGGTTGTCTCTGAATGTTTTTCCTAAAAAGGCTCTTGATAGGCTTGACTGTGAGGGATTGACATTGAAGCCAAGCAAAATATTAGTGAGGGCCTTTGACGGCTCAAAAAGGATGGTGCATGAGGAAGTGGACATCCCCATAAAGGTTGGAACCCAAACATTTGATTCAACTTTTTATGTAATGGATATCCGACCTTCATATTCCTGCTTTCTAGGCCGACCATGGATCCACAATGCTGGCGCTGTCACCTCTACGCTGCACCAAATGCTGAAATATCCAATTCACGGAAAGATTATCCCTGTTCATGGAGAATAAGAGTATATGATCATCCATCTCAATTCCTTCAGATATGTGGAATTAGATGGTCAATTTATTGAAACTCCATTCCAGCACTTTGAAGAAGTCCTGCAAGATGTGGCAGTAACCAAGGTTGTGTCTCAAGTTCCCAAGATCACAAGGCCTCTACTCAGGATGTCATCTTTAAAGGATGCTAAGGCAGTGATAGAAGAAGGTGCCCATAAGGCTGTACACCACGCTCGTGCCAGAGGACCACCCTTGAAGATCAACAACCACGGAGTCAATGCCGTGGAGGATGATGAAAACAACTACAACCTGGAGGATTGGATTTTTCCAACTGTCAGTGGAGGGCTCAGCATTAGGGAGGCTAGAGATTTTATCCTGATCAATTTCATCCCACAGTAATTTGTCTTTACATTTTGTTAGATATGTAATATTAAAACAATTCAGACTCTTAAAACCTTGTGTCTTACCCGAGGCACAATGGTCCATTTGTAAGGGTTATTATCTCATTTCCATATGACATCAATGAATCATGGGCGTTTTTGCATACAAACTTTATGCTCATTGTTTTTCTTTTTACATTTTATTCCTTTCAAAGATAGATATACTCTTACACACACTCACACTCACAATGCAGGTCTACATCTATTCGGGATCCCATGGGTAACAGTTCTGCTATGGCCTTCTGTGACTCTGAAAATCTAATCTACCAAGCCGAATACGAAGGTGAGGAAGATTGTGAAGTACCAGGGGAACTCGCCAGGTTACTACAACAAGAAGAGAGAACCATTCAGCCCCACGATGAATTCGTGGATACAATCAACCTAGGTACCGAAGAAGACAAAAGAGAAGTCAAGGTGGGTGCCAATCTGGAACCCAATGTCAAAGAGAATTTGATTCAGTTACTACACGAGTATGTTGAGTTCTTTGCCTGGTCGTATGAAGACATGCCAGGACTTGATGCAGATATTGTGGTACATCGTCTACCTACAAAAGAGGACTGGCCACCAGTAAAACAAAAAGTCCGTCGAATGCGACCAGATATGTCGGAGAAGATTAAAGCAGAAGTCATGAAAAAATTCAATGCTAGATTCTTGGTCGTCACTTCCTATCCGCAATGGGTTGCCAATGTTGTTCCCGTGCCCAAAAAGGATGGCAAGGTACGAATGTGCATGGACTACAGATATTTGAATAGGGCAAGCCCTAAGGATGATGTCCCACTTCCCCATATTGACATTCTAGTTGACAATACGACACAACACAAAGTGTTTTCCTTTATGGACAGTTTCTCAGGCTACAACCAAATCAAAATGGAGCCTAAAGACATGGAGAAGACAACTTTTGTCACACAGTGGGGAACATTCTGCTACAAGATTATGCCATTCGGGTTGAAGAATGCTGGGGCAACCTATCAGCGTGCCATGGTAGCTCTATTTCACGACATGATACGTCACGAAATAGAGGTCTATATGGACAACATGATAGCTAGATCTCAAACAGAAGAAGAACATCTTGATCATTTACAGAAACTATTTGAGAGACTAAAGAAGTATAAGCTGAGGTTGAACCCAAATAAATGCACGTTTGGAGTAAGGTCCGGTAAGCTCCTAGGCTTTATCTTCAGCAATAAAGGTATCGAAGTAGATCCTGCCAAGGTGAAAGCGATATAAGAGATACCTGCTCCTCTTACCGAGAAGGAAGTCAGAGGGTTCTTGGGACGTTTGAACTACATTTCCATATTCATTTCTCACCTAACAGCTACTTGTGAACCAATCTTCAAACTACTGAAGAAAGATCAAGTAGTCAAATGGAATGATGAGTGCCAAACTGCTTTCGACAAGATCAAAGATTACCTGCATGAGCCTCCTGTGTTGATGCCACCAGTCGAGGGAAAGCCATTGATCATGTACTTGATTGTTTTGGAAAATTCAATGGGGTGTGTACTGGGGTAGCATGACGAGTCTGGCCGAAAAGAGCACGTTATTTATTACTTGAGCAAAAAGTTTACCGACTGTGAAACAAGATATTCACTGCTCGAGAAAACTTGCTGCACTCTGGCATGGGCTGCTCGCCGACTAAGACAGTATATGTTGACCCATACTACCTTGTTGATATCTAAAATGGATCCAATAAAATACATCTTTGAGAAACCTGCTCTCTTTGGGAGAATAGCGAGATGGCAGATGATCCTGACAGAATATGACATACAATATACTACCCAAAAAGCAATAAAGGGCAGTGTACTAGCTGATCACCTTGCTCACCAAGATGTGGAAGATTACCAGTCCATGAAGTTCAAACTCCCAGATGAGGACATCATGATGGCAAACAACTGTGAAAAATTCAGGCCATATGACAAACCTGAACAAGGATCCCGATGGACCCTGGTTTTTGATAGGGCATCTAACGCACTCGACAACGGTATCGGTGCTGTAATCATATCTCCGGAAGGATGCCATACTCCTTTTACTGCAAGACTCTGCTTCAATTGTACAAATAACATGGCGGAATACGAAGCATGCATCTTTAGTCTCAAAGCTTCCATAGACTTGGGGATCAAATCCTTGAATTTATTCGGAGATTTAGCTTTGATCATTAGCCAGATCAAAGGGGAATGGGACACCAAACACCCTAGCCTTATCCCTTACAAAGAACATGTTTTGACATTTCTCCCACATTTTGAGAAGATTACCTTCGAGCACTTCCCACGAGAAGAAAATCAGCTAGCAGACGCACTAGCCACGATGTCATCTATGCTTAAACTTAAATGGGATAATGAGGCTCCCCAGATCACCATTAAAAGAAGGGATGAACCAGCACACTGTCACGAGATTAATACTGAAAAATAGTGGACCATCCTTGGTTTCACGAAGTCAAGAGGTGTCTCGAAACCCAAGAATATCCAGAAGGAGCTTCAGTCAACGATAAGAAGTTCTTAAGGAGATTCTCTACTAAATTCTTCCTTAGTAATGGCATTCTTTAGAAACGCAACCATGATTCTGTGTTACTTCGGTGCGTAGACAAGGTTGAAGCTGAAAGGATAATGGCTGAGTTACACGAAGGAACTTTTGGCACCCATTCCAGTGGGCATACGATGGCAAAGAAAATCCTACGGGCAGGCTATTACTGGTCTACCATGGAAGCAAATTACTATCAACACTCTCGAACCTGCCACAAGTGTCAGATTTATGTTGACAAGGTGCACGTACCTCTGGTTCCTCTGAATGTCTTGACGGCTCCTTGGAACTTTGCTATGTGGGGGATTGATATGATTGGGGAAATCAAGCCAACAACCTCCAATGGACACCGCTTCATCTTAGTGGCAATTGACTATTTTACCAAGTGGGTGGAGGCAGCTTCTTTCGCTTCCGTTACCAAGAATGTTGTCGCCCAGTTCATCAAGCAGAATCTCATCTGTCGTTACGGTATCCTGGAAAGAATCATTACATATAATGGTACTGTTGTACCCCAAAATTTTCCCTCTCATTTTAATCAACACATGCCCATTGAGGTCCCTAACTTGTTCAAGGATGCCTAAGAGTCGACCAGACAAACTCTCTCCTAAGGCAATGTACCTCAAATTAGGGTTTCTATTTTCATCAGGTTGTGGGAGCTCCAAAGGTCCCAAATGATTTACATGGTCCTAATATGTTCTCAAGACCATCCATGACAATTTTCATGCCTTGCAAAAGAAGTTTTCTCATTCAACTGCTCAGATGCCTGAAAATCAATTGTACTAGGTCAAAAGTCAACTGTGGCCCACATACAATCAAACTTCAAGATTTTTGGTCAACACCAACATTTTGAAGTGATATTCATCATTTGATTAAGGGTTGATCATGATTCCTCAAGGAATGCCCCAAATTCATCAAAACCCAAAAGTTGCTAAATTAGGGTTTCATAGGAAAAGTCAACCAAAATTTGACCAAGCATAACATCTTCATACTTTATTAGAAATTTCCCATCCAAGGCTCATTTTAAAGAGGATGCAATTCCCTACAATTCATATTCATCCCACAAGTTCAAAATATGCACTCATCAAAAGATATGAATTTCTACATTATAGGTCCTTTTGAAAAGTCAACAAAAACACCTTTTGGGTCAAAGCTTCTTACATGAACATGGAAGACCCGATTGAGATGAGATCAAAAGGGTTGTTTAGGAGATATCCTAAGATTTCTAAAAAGTCAAAGAACACCTCTCTATGGTTAAAATTGGAGGAGATATGCCTTGTCAAAGTTGACCATTTTTGCAAAATTACCAAAAGTCAAATGTGCTCAAAAATACACTTTTTGTCAAATGGGCCTAGTTTTTCATGATTGAATCTTGCTTGTGACATGGTCCACGACCCAAATCAGCATCTACAATTAATTTACTTCATTATTTATTTTATTTTGATTTTTTATTATTTAAAATTCAAATTAAATCAAATAAATTGCAAAAAATACAAAAGATTGATTTTTGATCTGATTTTTTGTAGGAATTAAATCCAATTAGGCTGAAAAATCATATCCAAAACGTGCAAAACAAATTGAATCAAAATTGGCATGATTAGGCTTATTTTGGAAACATATCATACAAGAGAAAAACCAAATCAAATCTCGATGATCTTCAAAGATACAAGGCATTTTTGTTGACCTAATTCGTTCTAATATATATGCTAAACAAGAACAATGCATAAAAAACGAGGATAGAGGTCGTGAAAGCTGCAAACAAAAACTGCAAAATTGTCAAAAAAAGTGGTGGATAATTTTCCAACTTAAAGGACGATTCAAAGCATTCTAAGACTACCAATAGACTCTTGGACATCTCCAGAACGTGTTTCAATCCAGTGCACGCATCCTCACGCCCAAAATCTTCCCCTAGACGTCACACAATTTGTGTTCTTTTTCAGATTCAATTACTATGATTCTTGCATCATGAACATGTTTTAATGGTATATCTGTGTTTGTTGTCATGTTTGCAACATGTCTAGACCATTTAATTGAAGTTTTAAGACCTGTATGCATATTTTCCATAGCTAGGGTTTACCTTGTCGTTTTAGGGCTTTAAAATGCAGGAACAATTGGCCCTAATGAAGGATACCATTGTGATCAGAGGGTCAAACCCAATCGATCCATGGTCTTAAATCTTATTTATATTTCTTGAACGTGATTTTTGAAGTGCATAGGTTATGGCTACAGAAGCTTGTCTATAGGTAAAAGTCTTAGCCTAAGACGACAGTCTCAGCGAAGAAGACAGTGGCGTGGCGAGGCGTGATTGGATGATTCAAATTTCGCGCATTTTTATGACAGGATAACTCATATTGTATTATATTATTCTTATTTCAGTATTATAACAAATAGAACAGGTGGCCCAGTGGTGAAGCGCGCGTTTGGAAATGTAGAGGACTTGGGTTTGATCCCAGGTCCCAGCATTTCTTTATTTTCTAACTTTGTTTCAACAGATCATGTGCATACACGTCCCAGGAGTCCACCATGCGCCATAATATCCAGCCAATGGATTCCTCATCAATCCAATCCAACGTCCCACATGTCAAGGACCATGGTATACTCTCCAGGCCTAACCAGCACAGGATCACACGCAAGGATTGGGCTCAGTGATCTTGGGCTTGACAAATTCAGATATACACCCCCTGGATTGCTTTCACAAACAGGCCCCATCTCTTTTCTTTTCTATTTTATTTCTTTTTTAATTATTTTATTAATTATCTTTTTACAAAACAGCATAAAATCATGTTTTTAATCATTAAATCAAAAATCACAAAAACATCAAAAATCATTTTTTTATATAAAATATTTTTATTTCCTTAATTAATTAGTTTAATTAAAATTAGGGCAAATTTAATTCCTTTTTTATAATTTAAATTAATTAGAATTAGGGTTTTAATTTGTACATAACATAATTAATTTTTTCTCAAAGAATAATAATAACCTAAATATTTTTCAATTAAATTTTTAGGGTTCTTTAATTCTCGCATTTAATTCGCTGCGTGCATTTTAATTCTTTTTTTCTATTATTGTATCTGCTTCGGGTTGTAATAGATTTAATTAGGGTTTTAAACTTCCGCATTTGTATTTACAATCAAGACAATTATGTATCTGCAAAAGCCCTGTAATAGCTAGGATTTTAAACTTTCCCGCATCTTAATTTTCGCAAATTATAAACTGCTTAGATGTATGTTAATAGGATTTTATGGAAAGACTAACTGAAAATTAAAGCAGTAGATCACCTTAATTGTGCAAAGATTAAATAACTGAAATCAAACACATGCACATGCTCACTCCTAGGGTTTGCCTCACTTGGTTGCCTCGGAAATAATGGTCGTGTCCCTCGAACATAGGGATACCTTAACAATGACCCGCGGTTCAAAGTCGTCATAAAGATCATAGTCCCTACTTGTCCCTCGAGTTGCCTACAATTTAATCTTATGACGCTAGTCCCTTCGAAACGCTAAGGTATCCTAACTTGTTGCCTTCAGTGACCATTTCGTCCATTTGAACGTCCCTTTAAAATTCCAACGACGGTGCTACCTATTCTTTAATAATTGGATAACACCATCTAAAGGAAAACGAATAGTCTTTTTCGAGTAGGTAGATTAGTTCCTAGGTACTTGCTCAAAACAAACAATCTTTTTCACATAAACACTTTTCAAACAGTTTTCAAAAACAACTTTGTAAAACTCTTGAGGACAGAAACAAGGGTTAAAACGAAGTAAAACAAAACTTTTCAAAACAAGCACACACAAGCAATTTCAAAATGAGTAGAAACATCTCGAAAAAGGTTTTTTCTGTTCTTTTTCCTTTTCTTGATTGGATAAAATAAAAGTTGGTGGCGACTCTTGCTTACCGCGACATTTGCGAATACAAAACACAAACCAGTATTAACAGTCGGTTCTGCCACCGTATCACAGAACTGGCGACTCTGCTGAGGATAAAATAAAGTGGGGTTTACCTTAGGATCTAGGTCATTTTTAAAATTGATTTCTTGTTTGTTTTGCCTGCTTTATCTTTAAGGGTTTTGTTTGGGTATTATTAAAGATTCTACACCCAGATCTGGGGAGAGTTTTAGGTAAACAACAATAGATCGTGGAGACTGTACGACGTAGACCGATATGGTTTAAGCGATGGCTGTGTTGGTGTGACACTTTGGTTGGTACCGGTATCCTTTGTATGGAAACGAGGAGAATACAGGGTCGTCGCGTGATGTCGTGAAGCACTAACGGACCTTAGAACCTTAGTTAAACAAACTTGGCCATTAGAAAGTAGTGAGATAGCCGGCCTTGGTATAAAGCTGAGGATTGGTTGATACTCGATGCTATACTCATTGAGATCAGACTTTCGGGATATTTTGGCCGCAAGAAAAGATTGCTTGAGCTGAAACAATGCCCGATAAAGGATGATCAGTGATATTGAGAATCTTTAGAACCTAGTTACTTTTCTAAGACATGTTTGAAACCAACTAAACTTCAAGAGGGTACTTACCTTTAACCTCATGCAAGCCTTTGAATCTAAGGTCTATTGTGTGTTTTGCTTATATATGATTTATCCTGTTTGAGAATGACATCATGCATCATAACATAACATCCATTCTTATTGCACTAACCATTTCAAGGACCAAGGGAATTTATCTTTGTACTGTTTTGCAGATCATGGCTTCCGCTCGTAGAAACACTATCCGAATCAGCTTTATGAAAGTACCTTCCCAACTCAAGGAGCTAGTATCAAAGGTCTCTGAAACTTCTACGTTCACTAAGAGACATGGTCGACTTCTCAACCTAGTTACTTCAAACTTTGATGAAAAGATGATGAGTGTACTCTTTCAGTTCTTTGATCCCAAGCACCACTGCTTCACCTTTCCAGACTATTAGTTGGTGCCTACCATGGAAGAGTTCTCTCAGTTATTGGATATACCCATTCTTGAACAGTTGCCTTTCACAGGTATGGAAGAAGTTCCTAAGCTAGAAGTCATTTCCTCAGCCTTGCATCTGAAACGGGTCGACGTGGTATCCAATTGGGAAATAAGAAGCGAAGTCAAGAGTTTTCTAGCCAAGTTCCTGATAGACAAGGCCCAGCTGTTTTGGGATGATATGGATTTTTAGGCTTTTGAGGAGGTCTTGGCTCTTCTAATCTATGGGTTAGTATTATTCCCTAATCCAGACTCATTCATAGATGTGAATGCTATCAAGATCTTCCTCTCTCGCAATCCTGTGCCTACCTTGCTCGGAGATATTTTGCACGCTCTCCATACTCGTAACATGAAGAGAAGATGGGTTCTTATGTGCTGCATGCCATTGCTGTCGAGGTGGTTTATTTTTCACCTCCCTAAGTCTGTACTGAAGAATGAAGAAGGTTTGGGTTGGTCATAAAGGATAATGTCACTCGCTCACACGGATATTCTTTGGTGTTCCCGAGCTATGGAAAACACTTCTATTATTGACCGCTGTGGGGAATACCCTAATGTCCCGTTACTTGGCATCAGAGGGGGTATAACCTACAATCCTTGTTTAGCTCTGCGAAAATTTGGTTACGCTCGAAGGGATGGTCCCCATGAGTTACTTATCAAGGGCATTGTATTCAACTATGAAGATGATGTTCAAGGGTATCACCAGAGGTTCATACGAGCTTGGAACATGGTAAACATATCTGGCGCCAAGGCTTTGGGGCCAAAGGCTTCCATTCCTATGGAACCTTATCTCCAATGGGTACGGGATCACGCCCAGAAACTTATGATGCCCTATATGGCCGTTCTACCATTGATTGTGGAACCCACTACTGAAAGGGGCATTCCTTACACGGTTCTCTATCCTAATATGCCCACTGATCTTGGAGAATTACAGAGGTCTTGGATTCAATTGAAGAAAGAGCAGGATACTTATAAGGATCAGTTCTATGCCCAGGAGAGGAAGGTTTTAGAGCTCACAAAGCAGCTCCATGAGGAAAGAAGACTTAATGTCTATCTCGGCACAAAGAGGAAGCATCCATGGGATTTTTGATTTTTTTTCTAGTTTTTAGATTTGTTTTAATTGCAACGCCTAAAAGGCAACTAAACTTTGAATTCAACTAATAAAATTTTTGTTTCATTTTGGTTCACAAATTTAAATTTCCCAAAGTCTTTGAAATCATTGCATACGCATCCATTCATAGAATTGCATGTACAAGATTCATAACATGTTTCTCATCTCCTCCGTTGTTTATTTCAGCAATGGCTCTTGAACAAACTGTGAAAGATCTTCAGACTCAGAACATGCAATTCCAGCAAATGATTGTGGCTCTGGCCAAAGGGAAGGAAGAGCTGAAGGCTTTGATTGTTAAGAAGAACAAGAAGACCAAGAAGACAGCTGGTGTGGCACATATGAGCAGAAGGTTCAGAGGGCCGCCAAGACGGGTTGTTGATTTAGCTTCTTTATCTAAAGAGGGAGAGAACCAAGAGGTTGAAGCCAGAGAAGAGGACCCTAGTCCTAAAGAGTCTGACAATGAAACTGATTACAATGTGGAGCACTACCCTCCGGCTAATGAAAGGTATAAGCAGTTAGAAGAGCGTCTGAATGCTATGGAAATCAAGAAGGTTCCTGGGATGGATTTTAAAGAGTTGGGTCTGGTCTCCGGGGTTGTCATCCCCCTAAAATTCAAGGCATCGGTATTTGCTAAGTATGATGGGGTCTCTTGTCCTAAAATGCATCTCCGTTCCTATGTGAGGAAAATACAGCCTCATACTGCTGACAAAGACTTATGGGTTCACTTCTTCCAAGACAGTTTGTCTGGAACACAACTAGATTGGTTCTATCAGCTGGAAAGAGCCAATGTTCGTAACTGGGAAGACCATGCTGCTGCATTTTATAAGCAATATTAGTATAATACAGACCCCGCCCCCACCCGTACACAACTCCAAAATCTGTCTATGGGTTCGAATGAGGGTTTCAAGGATTATGCTCAGAAGTGGAGAGATTTGGATGGAAGAGTTCAACCTCCCTTGGCTGACAGGGAGCTCGTGGATATGTTTCTGGGAACTTTGACTGGGCCATTCTTCAACCATATGATTGGAAGTTCATCGGCGGATTTTACTGGACTGATCTTAATAGGAGAAAGAGTGGAAGCTGGAATCCGAAGTGGAAAAATTCCGAAGGATGCCTCTTCTAGTGCTGCAAGGAAGCCGTTTGCAGGTAAAAAGTAAGTCAGTGCTGTATATAACCAAAAGAATCAGAATCGAATCGAGCGTTGTCCGATGATAGGGGCTGTTATGATTCCCAACCCTGAACCTGCTCCACAAAGAAACAATCAGCCAAGAGAAGAAAGGCCAGCTAGACAGTTCACTCGAATCAACATGACGCTGTCTCAGGTTTTACCTCAGTTGCTGAAGTCTAATATGGTTACTCTAAGGGAAGCTTCAAAGAATCCGAACACCACCTCTCCCTACTATAAACCGAATTCTCATTGTGCTTACCATTCGGAGAGTCCAGGCCATGACACCAATGACTGCTGGACTTTGAAGAACAAAGTACAGGATCTGATTGATGCTAAGGAGATTGAATTTGATCCCCCGGAGACTCCTAACATTATCACGGATCCTATGTCGAAACATGGTCGGGGTGTTAATGCCGTTTAAGAAGATGTGTTTGTGACCTCTGTGGAAGAATTGGTGACCCCACTCATAACTATCAAAGAGAGTTTGTCGAAGGCCGGTTTATTTCCGGACTATGGTGAAGGTTGCCACTTTTGTTCATTCCTACCGACTGGTTGTCCTTTGCTGAAGGCAGGTGTTCAGCCCCTGATGGATGACAAAGAGATTCTATTTGAGAAAACTCTTGTTCCGACTATTTCCTGTGAAGACATTGCTAGCATAACCATTTCCGCCAATCCTCCCAAGGCCTCCGCTAAGAGACCCCTCAGGATTACATAATTCTGAAGGTGACTCCGTTGATCATAACCATGCCAGGGCCAATCCCATACTCCTCGGACAAAGCTCTTCCTTGGAACTATGGGGCCGACGTCTATTACTACGGCATAAAGCAGGACATGCTAGCCATTGAAGACAAGATTGTTGAAAATGCTGATTCTGACATCGTCAATGTTGCTGGAACCAGTAAAGTAACAAGAAGTGGAAGAGTGTTCTCCCCTGAGATTTCTCCTCCAAAGACTGTTATCGGGCCTGTGATCATTCCTATTGTGGTTCCACCCAAGACTACTACTACAATTCCAGTAATCACACATGTTGACCCTCCCATCACCGAGTCAGCCGAGACTCGAGGCAAAGACATACTGATTGAGCCTGTCCTGACAAAGGCTAATTCAGTAACCCTACCAGAAGCTTCCAAGAAAGAAATGGAAGAAATTTTGAAGATAATAAAGAAGAGCGACTACAATGTGGTCAAGCAGTTAGGGCAGACCCCATCCAAAATTTCTATGATGGATTTGTTGTTGTGTTCTGAGGCCCATGCGAAGGCTTTGGTTAAGTTTCTGAAGACGGCTCACGTGCCACAAGAGACATCTGCTGATTAGTTTGAAGATTGTGTGGCAGGTCTGACTGCTGATAATGGTTTGGGTTTTTCTGACGCAGATCTGACACCAAAAGGCAGAAAGCATAATGGTGCTCTTCATGTTTCTGTTGAATGCAGGGGCACGACTCTGGCCCATGATTTGGTATATACTGGCTCCTCGTTGAATGTGCTACCTAAAAAAGCTCTGGACAAATTGGACTGTGAAGGCTTGACCTTGAAGCCTAACAATATAGTAGTGGGAGCTTTTGATGGTTCGAAGAGGATGGTGCATGGGGAAGTGGATGTCCCTATCAAAGTTGGTTCCCAGACCTTCGACTCCACTTTCTACGTAACGGATATCAAACCATCATATTCTTATTTGTTGGGATGCCCTTGGATACATGGGGTTGTGGCTGTTACTTCTACCCTCCACCAAATGTTGAAGTACCCAGTAAGAGGAAAGATTGTCACTATGCATGGTGAAGATGAGTACATGATCAGTCACTTGAACTCCTTCAGGTATGTAGAGATGGATGACGAGTTCATCGAGACTCCTTGCCAAAACTTTGAAGAGGTACCACAGATTATGGCTACAACAGAAACCACCGACAGTCCTCCGAAGGTCACCAAACCTCTCTTGAAGATGGCTTCTCTCAAGGATGAACGAGCAGTGGTTGAAGAAGGTGGGTGTACCATTTGGGTCAGCTCCCGATTATTCATTACAAGTCTGACAAATCTGGTTTGGGCTTTACTACAGGTGCTCAAAGGGTTGTTCATCGTGCTCGGGCTAGAGGACCTCCCCTACGCATGAGCAATTCCAGGGTCAATGCACTTGAAGACAGTGATGGTGATTCCGACATTGACAACTAGATCTTCCCAACTGCCAACGATGGACTCAGTAACTGGACTTCCAAGGACTTTGTACCGATTACTTTTGTTTAAGAGTAATTGTCTTTTTGATCTTTTCAGATATGTAATTTAAAAACAATATAAACTCTATAGCCATGTGTCTTACCCGGGGCATAATGGTTTTATTTGTGAGGGTTATCATGTTTCATTTTCATATGACATTAATAAAGCATTGGACATTTGCATACAAATTTTGCGCTCTTTGTATTTATTTTCTTTTATTCTGTCTATACAGTTATGCTCTTACACACACTCACGTATCCAAATGCAGATCCATATCCACTCTGGATCCCATTCATAACAGTTCTGCTACTGCTCATTATGACTTTGAAAATCCGATCAACCAAGCCGAGGACGAAGGTGAGGAAGATTGTGATGTACCTGGAGAACTTGCTAGACTATTACAGTAGGAAGAAAGGGCCATACAACCTCATGAAGAGCCGATTGAGACAGTGAACTTGGGTACAGAGGAAGACAGAAAAGAAGTTAAGATAGGTGCAAATTTGGAGCTTAATGTCAAACAACGATTGGTACATATGTTGCATGAGTATGTTGAAATCTTTGCCTGGTCATATGAAGACATGCCGGGACTAGACACGGATATAGTGGTTCATCGTCTATCGACTAAAGAAGACCACCCTCCGGTAAAGCAAAAGGTCTGCCGTATGCGCCTTGAGATGTCAGAGAAGATTAAAGTAGAGGTTATGAAGCAGTTCAACGCCGGGTTCTTAGCTATCACCTCATATCCACAGTGGGTTGCTAATGTGGTTCCAGTACCTAAGAAAGATGGTAAAGTACGAATGTGTGTGGATTACAGAGACCTGAACAGGGCAAGCCCCAAGGATGACTTCCCGCTTCCCCACATCAATGTTCTGGTTGACAACACCGCACAACACAAAGTCTTTTCCTTCATGGGCGGTTTCTCTGGATACAATCAGATCAAGATGGAACCTGAAGACATGGAGAAGACAACCTTTGTTACACAGTGGGACACTTTCTGCTACAAGGTGATGCCGTTTGGGTTGAAGAATGCTGGGGAAAATTATCAGCGAGCTATGGTAGCTCTGTTCCATGACATGATTCACCATGAGATAGACGTTTACGTCGATGACATGATAGTCAGGTCTCAAACTGAAGAAGAACACCTTGATCATTTACAAAATCTGTTTGATAGGTTGAAGACGTACAAGCTGAGGTTAAATCTGAACAAGTGCACCTTCGGGGTAAGGTCTGGTAAGCTTCTGGGATTCATTGTCAGTGACAAAGGTATTCAAGTAGACCATGCAAAGGTGCAGGCCATACAAGAGATGCTGGATCCCCGTACTGAGAAGGAAGTTAGAGGTTTCTTGCGACGCCTAAATTACATTGCCCGATTCATTTCACATCTGACTGCTAGTTGTGAGCCGATCTTCAAGCATCTGAAGAAAGATCAAGTGGTAAAGTGGAATGACGAATGACAGGTAGCCTTTGACAGAATCAAACAATATCTCCAAGAGCCTCCTATTCTGATGCCTCCTACTGAAGGAAAACCTTTGATAATGTATTTAATAGTGCTAAATAATTTAATGGGGTGTGTGCTGGGGCAGCATGATGAGTCTGGTCGAAAAGAGCATGCAATATACTACCTTAGCAAAAATTTTACAGACTGTGAAACACGATACTCACTGCTCGAGAAAACTTGCTGCGCTTTGGCATGGGCTGCTCGCCGACTGAGACAGTATATGTTGACCCACACTACTTTGTTGATATCTAAGATGGATCCGATAAAGTACATTTTCAAGAAGCCCGCTCTCTCTGGAAGGATAGCAATATGGAAAATGATCTTAACTGAGTACGACATCCAATACATAACCCAAAAAGAAATCAAGGGAAGTATGTTAGCTGATCATTTGGCGCATCAGGCCATGGACGATTATCAGTCCATGAATTTCGAGTTCCCGGATGAGAATATCATGTTAGTAACCGACTGTGAAGAGCCTGGACCGGATGAAGGACCTGAGGAAGGATCTCGATGGTCTATGTATTTTGATGGAGCCTCAAACGCACTGGGTATGGTATTGGCACCGTAATTATATCTCCCGAGGGATGTCATACTCCGTTCACTGCCCGATTATGTTTCAACTGTACCAATAACATGGCAGGGTATGAAGCATGTATCATGGGTCTTAGAGCTGCAATTGACCTAAGGATCAAGTTCTTGAGTGTATTCGGGGATTCCGCTTTGGTGATAATCAGATCAAAGGCGAGTGGGATACGAAACACCCAAACCTTATCCCTTACAAAGAGTATGTACTGACACTGCTGCCGCATTTTGAAGAGATCACCTTTGAACATTTCCCACGAGAAGAGAATCAGTTAGAGGACCCGCTAGCTACTATGTCGTCGATGTTCAAGGTCAGGTGGGATAATGAAGCTCCCCTAATCACTATTGAGAGGTTAGACGAATCGGCATACTGCTGTGAGATTGATACTGAGGAGGTAGCCGACAAACCTTGGTTTCATGAGGTGAAAAGGTATCTCGAGGCTCAAGAATACCCCAAGGAGGCATCTGTCAATGACAAGAAATTCCTGAGAAGGTTTGCTGCTAAGTTCTTCCTCAGCAATGGAATCCTCTATAAGCGCAATCATGACTCTACCTTACTGCGGTGTGTAGACAAGAGCGAAGCAGAGAGGATCATGGCAGACCTACACGAAGGTATCTTTGGCACTCATTCCAGTGGAGATACCGTGGCAAAGAAGATCCTACGGGCAGGATACTACTGGTCCACTATGGAAGCCGACTGTTATCAGCACTCTCGGACCTGTCACAAGTGCCAAATCTACGCTGATAAGGTGCATGTACCTCCAGTTCCCTTGAATGTTTTGACGGCTCCCTGGCCCTTTGCAATGTGGGGCATTGACATGATCGGCGAGATCAGACCTACCACATCCAACGGGCATCACTTCATCCTAGTAGCCATTGATTACTTTACAAAGTGGGTTGAGGCTGCCTCATTTACTACGGTTACTAAGAATGTGGTGGCGCGGTTCATCAAGCATAAACTGGTTTGTCGTTATGGTATCCCTGAGAAATCATCTCGGAAAACGGTACCAATCTTAACAACTCGATGATCACTGAACTCTATAAACAGTTCAAGATTCAGCATCACAACTCTTCTCCTTACCGGCCGAAGATGAATTGGGCTGTTGAAGCTGCTAACAAGAATATAAAAAAGATCATACAGAAGATGACGGTGACATACAAAGACTGGCATGAGATGTTACCATTTGCTCTTCACGGGTACCATATTTCAGCACGTACGTCGACAGGGCAACACCCTATTCTCTGGTATATGGCATGGAGGTTGTCCTACCCATAGAGGTCCAGATCCCTTCTCTATAGATTATGAAGGATGCGGGTTTGAGCGAAGATGATTGGATCCAGACTCGACTTGATCAATTGAACTTAATCGACGAGAAAAGACTTACTGCTATCTTCCATGGTCAAATGTATCAGAAACGGATGATCAAGGCCTTAAACAAGAAAGTCAGACAACAAGTGTATCAAGTAGTGGATCTGGTAATCAAGCGCATCATACTGCTACAAGGTGATCCCAGGGGCAAGTGGACTCCCACCTATGAGGGACCATTTGTAGTCAAGAACATATTTTCGGGTGGAGCCATAATTCTGACCACCATGGATGATGACAACCTTCCACACCCTGTCAATGCAGATATAGTGAAAAAATACTATGCATAATAAAGACCCGCTAGGTTGACATACCTAGGCAAAAGTAAGGGCATCCCAGCGAACCAAAAGGGTTCGGGCAAAAATTAGGGATAAAAAATGAAAAAAATATGTACACCCGATAAGTCGAAAACCTGAAAAGGCAGCTTGGGCAAAAAAGGGTATCCCGGTGGACCGAAAACCCGAAAGGGAGGTCCAGGAAAAAGTTAGGGATTAAAGCGTATCACTATGTCCCATTGGATCACCTTGCGACCAGACTTCAGTAATCAGATATCAAGCTCAAACGGTACCGATCAATCCAGTCAACTTCGGACAAGCGGCAAAGTGATGAGATGCTCGAAGACATAGGGGCAATAATAGAATTGAAACCCAATGGGATCACTATACATAGCTGTTTTCTTTTTGTACACAATTTCTGTAATAATTTCCATTTTTACGGCGGCATTCTCTTACTAGAGTGTCAGCCTCCTTGTAAAAACTCCTGTTATAGGCAAATTTCAAATCAATACAAAGCATCTTTTAAGTACAAAACTGTGTGTTTGTTTTTTCGTTTTCAGTTTTGTTTGCAAAAAAGTCCAATGTTTTATTCTTGACATATGCATTTGAATATGATTACTGTTCACAAATATCTGCATATAAAACAGAAAGACAGTTACTAAGAACTCAAAGAAACTGGTACAAAACCTAAATATCGACAGTTACCCCATCCATCATGGTACAAGGGGCAGAGACATTTGGAAGCGAAGTCACCATCACATACAAGCCAATGATACCTATACTCCCCACAGAGCCGAGACAACCAAGGTCCGACCTCCGTATCCCCAAGCAGGAATTCCTTCCCCAGCAGGTTCCTTTAAAAAGCTGATATATGCATTCCCCATCCGAGCTTTTTAATCATAAACAGCTTATAAAGTTTTCTCCCCAACTGAGTTTATTTCTCCAGATCAGCAGAACCTCCAACAGAGTATCTCTCTTCCCCCACAAAGTCATTCCCTGCAGGGTTATTCTCAGAACGAGTCTCTCCCAGCAGAATATTCTCGAGCAAAACAGATATAAATCTCCAGCTAATCATCTTCGGTCACTATCCTCAGCGGAAATGAAGAACGCAACTCCTTATACTCTTCAATAGCAGTCCATGATTTAGTTTCCCCAACTAGAAAATATCACAATAGCATTGCATATCCATACATTGTGGCATGTGCATACATATTATACAACACAATCTCATTTATTTTGAGAACATCATTACTTAATACATTCAATACATCATAACATTACATATGACTAACTCTTTACCTTTCCGGGAAAGATACAATCAAGTTCTCACGAGTTCTCTCTGGTTCAGTCAAACCGACACCAAGGTTTCTATTCCAGTTGAAGATATTCCAACACTTTCTCTGGTTCAGTCAAGCCGACACCAAGGTTTCTATTCCAGTTGAAGATATTCCAACATTTTTTCTAGTTCATTAAAACCGACACTAAGGTTTCTATTCTAGTTGAAGATGTTCTAAGACTTTCGTCTGGGTCAGCCGAATCACTGCTAAGATTCCCCTGATTTCTATGCCAGTCAAAGTTAATCTGAGACCTCTCCCGAGATCATTCAAATTGATACTAAGATTTCTCTCCCAGTTGAAGTTCTCACAAGTTTTCCCTGGTTCAGTCAAATCGATACTAAGATTTCTATTCCAGTTCAAGCCATGAAGCCCGGAAATCGACCGGATAATATCTTGATTTCTCCAAAATACTATGAAGCCTGGAATCGACCAGATAGTGGCATATCTTAAATTCAAGCTATGAAGCCCGAAAATCGACCGAATAATAGCTTAATTTCCCCATCATACTATGAAGCCTGGAAATCGACCGGATAACAGTACAAGATACTATGAAGCCTGGAATCGACCAGATAGTGGTATAAGACGTTGTGAAGACTGGAGCATGACCAGATAGCGGCAAGAGACACTGTGAAACCTAGAGCACGACTAGATAACAGTATAAGGTACTGCGAAGCTTGTAATTCGACCAAATAGCAGTTTACTCGGCCAATTACTATGAAGCCCGGAAATCGACCGGATATTAGTATTCCTTAAATTCAAGTTGAAACCCGGATGCGACCGGATAAACACATCTGAAGCCTGGAACACGAACAGATAAGAATTGAGAAATTGCAAAGCCTGGAGCACGACTAGATATCAAGTGTAATCTCATCTTCCCAATAAGTCACTATGAAACTTGGAGCACGACCAGATAGCAGTTAATCTTATCATCCTCAACAAATCAATGTAAAGCCTGGAGCACGATCAGATAGCAGTTCACTTCCATCCCCTCGACCAAGAGATGATTCCCTAGTAGAGTAACGGACAACTGAAGCTCCTGAAATTCTATTTCTCCCAAGACAGAGACCAACATTCCTCAGCAGATTCCTCCTGAACGACATGAACATGAATTCTCATCAAAGGAATAACTCACAAAATCAACATCCTCTAGATGGCATCTTTAAGCCCATCTCCGACAATTCTCCGTCATCATCCTGGATGGCATCTTCAAGCTCATCTCTGATAGCCTTCTGTCATTTCCTCCAAATGGAATCTGTAAGCCCATTCCCGATACTACCCACACAGTCCAGAACCATCTCAGACGAGTGCAAATTTCTAGGCACTCTAGTGTTCAATCATCTTCCACCTTCAGATTACGAAAGGCAGACAACCAATTTACATCCTCACGTTTAAGAAGATTGAACAGGGGAAGCTGTTGTACCCCAAAATTTCCCCTCTCATTTTACTCAACACATGCCCATTGAGGTCCCTAACTTGTTCAAGGATGCCCAAGAGTCGACCAGACAAACTCTCTCTTAAGGCAATGTACATCAAATTAGGGTTTCTATTTTCATCAGGGCGTGGGAGCTCCAAAGGTCCCAAATTCTTTCCATGGTCATAATATGTTCTCAAGATCATCCATGTCAAGTTTCATGCCTTGCACAAGAAGTTTGCTCAGTCAACTGCTCAGATGCCTGAAAATCAACTGTAATAGGTCAAAAGTCAATTGTGGCCCACATACAGTCAAACTTCAATATTTTTGATCAACATAAACATTTTGAAGTTATATTCATTATTTGATCAAGGGTTGATCATGTTTCCTCAAGGAATGCCCCAAATTCATCAAAACCCAAAAGTTTCTAAATTAGGGTTTCACAGGAAAAGTCAACCAAACTTTGACCAAGCATAATTCTTCATACTTTATCAGAAATTTCCCATCCAAGGCTCATTTTAAAGAGGATGCAATTCCCTACAATTCATCTTCATCCCACAAGTTCAAAATATGCACTCATCAAAAGATATTAATTTCTACATTATAGGTCCTTTTGAAAAGTCAACAAAAACACCTTTTGGGTTAAAGCTTCTTACATGAACATGGAAGACCCAATTGAGTTGAGACCAAAAGGGTTGTTTAAGGGACATCCTAATATTTCTAAAAAGTCCAAGAACATCTCTCTAGGGTTAAAATTGGAGGAGATATGCCTTGTCAAAGATGACCATTTTTGCAAAATTGCCAAAAGTCAAATGTGCTCAAAAATACATTTTTTTTGTCAAATGGGCCTAGTTTTTCATGATTGAATCTTGCTTGTGACATGGTCCACGACCCAAATCAGCATCTACACTTTATTTGCTTCATTATTTATTTTATTTTGATTTTTTATTATTTAAAATTCAAATTAAATCAAATAAATTGCAAAAAATACAAAAGATTGATTTTTGATCTGATTTTTTGTAGGAATCAAATCCAATTAGGCTGACAAATCACATCCAAAACGTGCAAAACAAATTGAATAAAAATTGGCATGATTGGGCTTATTTTGGAAACATATCATACAAGAGAAAAACCAAATCAAATCTTGATGATATTCAAAGATACAAGGCATTTTTGTTGACCTAATTTGTTCTAATATATATGCTGAACAAGAACAATGCATAAAAAACGAGGATAGAGGTCGTGAAAGCTGCAAACAAAAACTGCAAAATTGTCAAAAAAAGTGGTGGATCATTTTCCAACTTAGAGGACGATTAAAAGCATTCTAAGACTACCAATAGACTCCTGGACATCTCCAGAACGTGTTTCAATCCAGTGCACGCATCCTCACGCCCAGAACCGCCCCTAGACGTCACACGGTTTGCGTTCTTTTTCAGATTCAATTACTATGATTCTTGCATCATGAACATGTTTTAATGGTATATCTGTGTTTGTTGTCATGTTTGCAATATGTCTAGACCATTTAATTGAAGTTTTAACGCCTGTATGCATATTTGCCATAGCTAGGGTTTACCTTGTCGTTTTAGGGCTTTCAAATGCAGGAACAATTGTCCCTAATGAAGGATACCATTGTGATCATAGGGTCAAACCCAATCGATCCATGGTCTTGAATCTTATTTATATTGCTTGAACGTGATTTTTGAAGTGCACAGGTTATGGCTACAGAAGCTTGTCTGTAGGTAAAAGTCTTAGCCTAAGACGACGGTCTCAACGAAGAAGATAGTGGCGTGGCGAGGCGTGATTGGATGATTCAAATTTCACGCGTTTTTATAACAGGATAACTCATATTGTATTATATTATTATTATTTCAGTATTATAACAAATAGAACAGGTGGCCCAATGGTGAAGCGCGAGTTTGGATGTGTAGAGGACCTGGTTCGATCCCAGGTCCCAGCATTTTCTTTATTTTCTAACTTTGTTTCAACAGATCATGTGCATACACGTCCCAGGAGTACACCATGCGCCATAATATTCAGACAATGGATTCCTCATCAATCCAATCCAACGTCCCACATGTCAAGGACCATGGTACACTCTCCAGGCCTGACCAGCACAGGATCACACGCAAGGATTGGGCTCAGTCATCTTGGGCTTGACAAATTCAGATATATACCCCCCTGGATTGCTTTCACAAACTGGCCCAATCTATTTTCTTTTCTATTTTATTTCTTTTTAAATTGATTTATTAATTATCTTTTTACAAAACAACATAAAATCATGTTTTTATCATTAAATCAAAAATCACAAAAACATCAAAAATCATTTTTTTAATATAAAATATTTTTATTTCCTTAATTAATTAGTTTAATTAAAATTAGGGCAAATTTAATTCCTTTTTTATTATTTAAATTAATTAGAATTAGGGTTTTAATTTGTACATAACCTAATTAATTTTTTCTCAAAGAATAATAATAACCTAAATATTTTTCAATTAAATTTTTAGGGTTCTTTAATTCTCGCATTTAATTCGCCGCGCACATTTTATTGCTTTTTTTTTCTATTATTGTATCTGCTTCGGGTTGTAATAGATTTAATTAGGGTTTTAAACTTCCGCATTTTTATTTACAATCAAGACAATTATGTATCTGCAAAAGCCCTGTAATAGCTAGGATTTTAAACTTTCCCGCATCTTAATTTTCGCAAATTATAAACTGCTTAGATGTATGTTAATAGGATTGTATGGAAAGACTAACTGAAAATTAAAACAGTAGATCACCTTAATTGTGCAAAGATTAAATAAATGAAATCAAACACATGCACATGCTCACTCCTAGGGTTTACCTCACTTGGTTGCCTCGGAAATAATGGTCGTGTCCCTCGAACGTAGGGATGCCTTAGCAATGACTCGCGATTCAAAGTCGTAATAAAGATCATAGTCCCTACTTGTCCCTCGAGTTGCCTACGAATTGATCTTATGACGATAGTCCCTTCGAAACACTAAGGTATCCTTACTTGTTGCCTTTAGTGACCATTTCGTCCCTTCGAACGTCCCTTTAAAATTCCAACGACGGTGCTACCTATTCCTTAATAATAGGATAGCGTTGTCTAAAGGAAAATGAACAGTCTTTTTCGAGTAGGTAGATTAGTTCCTAGGTACTTTCTCAAAACAAACAATCTTTTTCACACAAACACTTTTCAAATAATTTTCAAAAACAACTTCGTAACACTCTTGAAGATAGAAACAAGGGTTAAAATGAAGTAAAACAAAACTTTTCAAAACAAGCACACACAAGCAATTTCAAAATGAGCAAGTACCTAAGAGCCCGTGGAAAACCACGGATAGAAAGGGTGATAACACCTTCCCTTTATATAATCTACCCCCCGTACTCAGAAACATCTCGAAAAAGGTTTTTTCTGTTCTTTTTCCTTTTCCTGATTGGATAAAATAAAAGTTGGTGGCGACTCTTGCTTACCATGACATTTGCGAATACAAAAAGTAAACCAGTATTAATAGTCGATTCTGCCACCGTATCACAGGTACGAATCTAAATAATACTATGATCATTGCCCTATGCGAGCAATTCAAGATCCAGCATCACAATTCTTCTCCTTACCGGCCGAAGATGAATGGTGTTGTCGAAGCCGCGAATAAGAACATTAAAAAGATCATATAGAAAATGACAGTCACATACAAAGATTGGCATGAGATGCTATCATTCGCTCTCCACGGGTATCTTACCACAACGCGCACATCAACTGGGGTAACACCCTACTCTCTGGTATACGGCATGGAAACTGTCTTGCCTATTGAGGTCCAGATCCCCTCTCTAAGAATTATGAAGGATGCAGGGCTGAATGAAGAAGATTGGATCCAGACTCGACTTGATCAACTAAACTTGATTGATAAGAAAAGGCTTACTGCTATTTTCCATGGTCAAATGTATAAAAACCGGATGATCAAGGCTTTCAACAAAAAGGTCAGACGCCAAGTGTATCAAGTTGGAGATCTCGTGATCAAACATATCATACTGCCGCAAGATGATCCTAGGGGCAAATGAAATCCTACATACGAAGGACCATTTATAATAAAAAACATATTCTCTGGTGGATCAATGATCTTGACCACCATGAATGGCGATGACCTGCCGCACCCTACGAACGCATACATAGTTAAAAGATACTACGCATAAGAGACCCACTAGGTTAACACACCTAGGAAAAACAAGGGCATCCCGGCGAACCAAAAAGGTTCGGGCAAAAATTAGGGATAAAACAAAAAATCTGTACACCCGGCAAGTTGAAAACCCGAAAGGGAGACTTGGGCAAAAAAGGGTTTTCCAGTGGACTGAAAACCCGAAAGGGAGGTCCAGGAAAAAGTTAGGGAATTAAAGCGTATGAATATGTCCCGTTGGATCACCTTACAGATAACCTTTGGCTTCCACTGACAAACTCAAAGTTTCTGATCAATTCAATCATCTTCGGACAAGGCAACAAATAGACAAGATGCTCAGAGGCACGAAGGCTATGGCAGAATGGGAACTCCATTGAATTATTGCACATAGCTATATTTTCTTTGTATCAAAATTTTCATTTTTTTACGACATCATTCTCTTACTAGAATGTTTGCCTCATTGTACAAAAATACTTACTCAAAGTCAATACAAAGATATCCCTTTGGAAGTGCAAAACTATCTGTTTTTCTTTACTCTATTGTTTTGTTTACAAAAACGTCCAATGATTTATTTTTAAACATATGCATTTGAATATAATTACTGATTACAAATAAACAAAATAGAAAGGCAGTCACTGATGGCTTTAAGAGGTTGGGAAATCTATCTAAGATATTTCTATAAATCCCTCGCAGTGTGCAGTTTAATCCCCAACAGATTAAAACTTCCAAGTTATCAATCCCCAGTTGAAGTCGTTCAATTTCTCCGGATTCCTCAAGCATGATTTTTTTCAAGCAGTACACAGAATTTCCCTTACAACAAAGTTTATTTATCTAAGCGGAAATTCATCAACACTTCAACTTCACAAACATGAAGACTTACATATCCTCAGCAGCAGTCAGAGATTTATTTTCCCAATCCAACAACAGTGTAGCAGATTAGCTCACATACGCATACATCGCATCCATATATCATAAACATTGATAGCACGAATGCATCATACCATGCATTTCATACAACATGACTTTGCATTTTAGCTAACATTTTATCCTTTCAGGACAAGGTTAACAACTACCATTAACAATGTTCAAAGTTTTCAGATATAGTTCAGATATGCTCAAGACACGGATGCCATTCCGACGCTCATTTAGAGTCGCTTTTAGATACAGTTCAGATACACTCGAGACACGGATGCCATCCTGATACTCATTCAGATTCAGCTTTCAGATACAGTTCAGATACGCTCCAGACACGGATGCCATCCTGATACTCATTCAGATTCAGCTTTCAGATACAATTTAGATACGCTCCAGACACGGATGCCATCCTGATACTCATTAAGATTCGGCTTTCAGATACAGTTCAGATACGCTCCAGACACGGATGCCATGCTGATACTCATTCAAATTCAGCTTTCAGATACGCTCTAGACACGGATGCCATCCTGATACTCATTCAGATTCAGCTTTCAGATACAGTTCTGTTACGCTCCAGACACGGATGCCTCCTGATACTCATTCAGATCCAGCTTTCAGATACAGTTCAGATATGCTCTAGACACAGATGCCATCTTGATACTCATTCAGATTCAACTCTCAGATACGAGTTAGATACAATCAATTTATGGATATTATTCTGATACTCAATCTAACACATCCACTATTCCAGCATAAATCAACCAGAGATTTATTCTGACACTTCTTCTATTCCTACCAGCAATCATTTTGGATGGCATCTACAAGCCCATCCCCAACAACTTTTCATCTCCTCTCCAAATGGCATCTTTTAAGCCCATTTCCTATACCATCAACCATCACATTATCAAGTTAAAATTTTTAGGCACTCTAATGTCCAATCATCTTCCACCTTCGAGTCACGAATGGCAAACTCGCCAATCTAACTCTTCAGGTTTAAGAATATTGAACAGGGGAAGTTGTTGTACCCCAAAATTTTCCCTCTCATTTGTTAAGTATTTGCTCACAAGATCTCCTTTGGCTCAAGACTGCACTAGGGTTGATCAGCTCAAGACACCTCCTTAAGCATTGATGACCAAAATTAAGGTTTGATATTGCACAAGGATAATTGGACTTCTATGCCCCATATGATTTTCATGGATCATTATGGACCCCCAAGATTACTCATGTCAAGTTTCAAGCTTTGGATCCCATTTTTGCTCAGTCAATTGAGCAGTTGACCTAAAAAATCAACTGTATTGGAAAAAGTCAATTGTACACTGAAAAGTCAAACTTTGACTTTTTTGGTCAAAATCAAGTGTCAAAGATCATAATTCATCAAAACATGTTAAAATATGAAACTTGTTCATCAAGAAATCAAAAAATCAAGATTTCATTTTTGAAAGTCAAAGTTTTCAAACTTAGAAAATTTTCTAAGTGTTGAAAACTTTATATTTTTTTCACAACTTTGAGCCAATTTTTCACCATGATGCAAGATGATTCAAAAGAAACTTTCAACATGAAAGTTGTAGATATCCATGAGATCTAACACATTGCTTTATACAACTTCTCCTAGAAATGCTTGGATCTCAAGTTATTAATCCATGAAGTCTTAGTCATGAAACTAAAGCACTTAGTGAATTTTCAGCATTTTTAATCAGGTTTTTGTCCCAACTTCTTGGCCAATTTTCATCAAGTTCCAGCTTGATTTAACAAAAGTGGAAAACATGAAAGTTGTCGGGGAGGTTCCAATCTTTCCAAAAAGTCCAAGAACTCATTGAGATCATTCTTGATCTGAGAGGGTCGAAGAGATGAAGTTAGGGTTTCATTCTTGAATTACAAAGCTGAATTTGTGATGAACACTTGACTAAAATTCCAACCAAAGCTACAAGATCTCTCTTTTCAGGCTATGTTCTCTTCAAATCTATGCATAATCAAGCAATTACACAAACCCTAAATGTATTACACAAACATTTGAAGCTTTGTCCAAGTCTTGATACCACTTATGGTTAGAAATGCAAAAGCAACATTTCCATTTGCGTAAAGCTTCACTTTTCCAACCACTCTCTTCTTTAAAAGCTTGAAATCTGTTCCAAAGATCACAGAAAAATCTCTCAACATCAGAAGCAATCCACAAGACCTGCAAAGAATGGCTAAGTTCCTTAATTGACTCCTTTCATCATCATGAAGCAACTTGTCTTTATGAATTTGAAAAAGGGCATAACATATGATTTTCAAAAGGCTGAGTTTTTCAAGTCTCAAACCTTCTCTATAAATAGAAGAAGCATTTGCAAGACAAAGAGGTTAGAAAAAATAGAGAGAAAATCCAGAAGTTTTATTGGTAAACCCTCAAAATCTCATATTCACAAAATCCATAACAGTTCACAAAGCTTCCACTCTTGAGTTTTAAAGTCCAAACCTTTGAACCTCTCATACCTTGCAAATTCTGTCCAACCATCTAAACACTCCACATACATCATATATAAGTTGTTCAAACACAAGAAAAACTTCTGTAACATCACTATCATCACTTCCCAAGCTCAACAACAGCCCATACAACAGCTCAAACTCAAAGCACAAATTTCAGTTTCAAGGTAAGTTTTCTTGATTTTGAACTCTTCATACAAGCATCATTAATGGTTCATTTGTGAAGATAAAATGTAGATATCATTGCCTTAAAGCTAACCATATGCTTGCTTTTCATTTTCACTAACCATGTGTTGAGAATTAACTTTTACATGTAGCAAAACAGTGATAAAAACAAAAAATAGTAGTTATGCTTCGACACGAAATGCTATGAGTTGACACATATTATGTCCAAAACAGGTTATAAGCCGATGCAAACTATTATGCTTCGATAGAAAATGTTGCATGAGTCGATACAAAATGCGAATGCGTCGACTCATACTGAGTTAATTTTCATTTTTCAATAGCAAGGAAGTTTTCATATCAATACATAATGACATGCGTCAATACATAAACTGTTTTCGTATCAATACATAATGGCATGCGTCAAAACATAAAATGTTTTCATATCAATACATAATGACACGCGTCAATACATAAAGTTTTCGTTTTAATACATAAGTATATGTGTCAATACATAAACTTTTTTTCTTCAAAAAATTAATTTTCTTATTTATTTATTTATTTATTTATTTATTTTTGTATTTTATTTATTCATTCAATCTGGTTATAATATTAAATTAGGATTTATTTGCTTTCATCCCCCCATTTGTAAATTTGTATCCCCATCCCCCAAATGATGTAATAGCGTAGGATTTTAATTTTCACAGCTTATCGCTTTAATATAATTGTTAGTAATTAGGGTGTGTATGGAAAGAGAAAATCAACAAGTAGAAAACCCTAATACAAGACAAAACAAACATGAAAATCAATACACTTTCACACAAGCACCCCTAGGGTAAAATCCACTTGGTTGCCTTATAAATGGCCATATTATGCATGTGAGGTATCTTAGCAAAAACAAGCAAAAATACAAGATCATAGTCCCTCGATGACGCTATCTAAGTTGCCTTTCAAAATGATCTTAGTCCATGAAGAAAAATGCTAAGATAACTTGAAACATTGCTAATCATGGTTATACGATGACCCACGCCCGTCCCGTTTACATCCAAAGATAGGGTTACTTACCGAATCAATGGTAAGATAACAATGTTAAAGGAAAGAAGAAATGAACATGAAAGACTTTTGAGTAGGTAGAATGATCCTAGTTATTTGCTCCATTTCAAAATTAAACATCCTTGCTATTTTCAAAACAAACACCTACACTTTCAAAACATCTTACAAAACTTGAAAACATTTTCAAAAAGACCAACACTTTGTAAACATTCTTACGAACGAGAATCATTACAAAGTTTGCCTAAACAATGGCCTCTTTACAAAATACTTATAAAAACCACACAAAGCACAATTTCAAATAAAAGCAAGTGATCTAGCAAGTAAATAAGAGCCCATGGAAAACCATGGATGAAAAGGGTGCTAATACCTTCCCTTTTCATAATCTACCCCCCGAACTCAAGAAACAATCTCAAAGGTTTTTCCTGTGCTTTTTCACATTTTCTTTTGGATAAAAGAAAATTCGGTGGCGACTCTTGATAACCGCAACATTTGCGATCAAACACAAAACACCTAAGTCAGTTCTCCCACCGTATCACTGGTAGTCTTAAGCAAAGAAAAATCAGATATCTGTGAAGTCTTCAAAGGTCATATAAAGGTGTGAACTTCAGAACCAAGATCAGTGATTCTAGCATTAAGGGAAGGATTAATGTCCAAACAGATGTTGTAACATCATATCAGCATATTGAATTCAGGAAACGAGGCAGTCTCTTACAAGCTGGCAGGAACTGAATTAAATAGCTCTCAAGTCAACAAAGTTTCCTCTTGTGTTGAGAAAGGTTATTCAAAGGAATTCATTATTTCTTTTATGAAGAGATCACCATTAATATATGTGATGTGATGTCTAGGTTTGAGTTTATGTCAAGTTCTGTATTCAAATTAATTGAAACCTTGTTTATTGGAGTAAAGCTACTAACACTAAATTGATTTACAAGAACAAGTCTGATGGAGGTTGTGTTAGTGGAGGATGTTTCTTCTTGAGAAACAATCTTGTCTCTTAGTTCAACAATAAGTATTTTTTTTGTATCTAGTCTTTTTTTAAGACTATGTATAATGCTAAAGAAATTTTGTGATCTCAATTGATTTGGCTGCTTAAAGAATACAATATCCTATAGGATGTCATGATGTTGTACCATGGAAAGGGTCTTGCTACATGAAATAATGTTGGGACTTCAGAGAATTTGCTGGGAGATATTTTTTCTTAGGTTTTTGGAGGCAAATCTTTTTTTTTGAGACTTTGAGGGGTGATTTGGGAAATTGTACTACTGAAAAGTTACTACAGGATGGGAAACATGCTAACAATATTTTTCTCTTCCTTTTATCTAGTGGTGCATGCAAACTCAAGATAAGATATTGGTCTATCTTCAAAGTTAGATATGGTTATCTTTGACCAAGGGAATATCATATTAAATTTCGTGAGAATTCCCAGCATTCAAAGCTTAGGAAGTGAGGAAGAAGAACAAAATAGTGTATCTCCCCTATGGTGAGTGGTGCACTATTAATAAGGAGAATTACATTTCCTTATAAACTCTCTCATTGACTTGTCTATCGTTACAAGCAAGGTATAGTTACAAAAAAGATAACTCTTATATTAATCAATACCAACTGGATGTTCCTCCTTTAAATCCGTGTTTCAACATGAGCCAGTCCTCCATAAAGACACATGTTGAAAAGATTCATGTGCTGGAAGCAAAAAAGGATAATAGTACTGATCCAAAGAAGGCTATATCCAAGGTGGAAACATTTGTTGGATCATCTACTAGATCATTGATGACATGGAAATAGTTTGTGACAAAGATGAAGTCTCTCAAGAAAAAGCATGCTCAACAACATGATTCTGACTCAGATGGGGATGAAGATTGGGTTACTTATGTTGACTCAATGACTCGTTTGAATAACCTGTCTTGAATTTCCCTACTTTGTTCTTTGTTAGTTGGATATGTATTAATTCCCTAACATTGTTTAGTTCCATTGCTATTTTTTTGTTTCCATCTATCAACTTTTTAGTACTAGTGTTTGTTCCCGTCAAGTTTGTTTGTTTCCATCTGCTATTGTGTGTTTACATTAGTGTTTTCAAGATTTTGTTTCCATTTGTGTGCTTTCATATGTGTTTTATGCTTATGTGCATTGTGTTCTTCCAATTTGTGTTTTATATTTACTCTAATTTTTTCAATTTTTGGCTAAAAATAAGGAGTAAAGTGTTAGTGTTTGTTTGTCTTGATGTTATGACACATGTATTGACTCTTGATATGTTAATTAGTATGCTGATAAGATTGTGCTACTGATAAGGTAATATTAGTGGTTGTGGTTTCTTGCTATGTGAAACTGTTGAGGGGGATCATGATAGTTTGTCATGCTTGTTTTGGTGCTTCTATTGCTGCTGCTGCTGCTACTGCTAATGTTGTTCTGTGCAGGATGTCCTACCAGATGTTCTAACATCCTGCCTGTTGAAGCTATATTGAAATCCTAATGTGAGGTTGTTGTTGCTACTACTGCTTATTGTCTTACCAGATGTTCTAATGTTCAGTCAGTTGTGTTTTTGTGGTGGTTTCTCTTGGTTATCTTATGGTAGTCTAGGACTTTAGTGCTCTGAGTTATGTATGCGGTTTATGTTGCATGTTCTTTTAATGTTTGAACTTGGATAGTTCAAGGTTAATTTTAAGGTTTGTTTTCTTGTGCTTTAGGCTTTTCCCTTGAAGTTCAAGGTTGGTTTTGTTGTGCTTTGGGGTTTCCTCTTGAAGGGGAGAATTGGTTATATGTGAAAGGGGGAGTAATGGTTCTTTCTAAACTTGGATTTGTGTTGTGTAATATCAGGCCTCATGTATTGACATATGTATTATGAACTTTTTGAAAACGTTCTTGTAACTGCGATAATCTCAAATATATTTTTTATGTTTGCAGTTTGTACAAAACCTACATTTTTGCATGTATCTTGTGTTTTATAATGTGGTTTTATTCCTCTCTCCAGTTTAATTGTTCTAAGGTTGTTTTAGCCAAAATTTGCCAAAGGGGTAGATAGTTAGATCCATGGTTTAGTATTTGCATCAATATTGCTAAAACATGGTTCTTGACAGATGTTGAGCAAGATGTCATAATATCTTGACTAAAACTGATACATCAGAGGGTAAGCTTACGTTGAAGACAGGTGTTCTGACATGTTGTTTTAAATCTTGACAGATTTGATTTGATTTTGTGATATTTCTTTTGGATATATCTTAATGATTTGGGCATGTCAAGAAGATTTGATCTGGAACAAGTAATCTAATCTCCAACTGTACATAAGTTTCTAAAATTGGATGTTGAGGCAATTTAGGAAACTTAATATTTTGTTCCAAGACTTTAGGAGATTTTTCAGCATAACTAGTGCAACCCTCAGCTTGTGGATCAAGAAATATTTGGGTGAAGATTTCGCAGCCCATGGACTACTGAGGAGTATTTAAAGAGAAACCTAGACCTTATGTAATTTAATTTTTCACAATTGTAAAATTAGGGGAAGTCTAAAGTCTTAGGTTTTGAGAGTCTCTTGTGTTTTTTGTAAGTCACCCATGTATCTTTTGATACAGTGAGGTAGACTGATTGTTACTTAATTGTTTATCAAGTTATTGTTCTTAGTTGAAGATTTTAAGCAAAATTAAGTATTTTTCTCACTCATAAGCTTTTAGCAAAGAGTTGAGTATTGTTTATTGGAAGTGTAATCTTCAGTTTTGATTCTAGTCACTGGTTTGTGACTGTAATTTATCACTAAGGTGATTGGTAGGAAGTTAAAGGGGGATCTCATGGCTAGAAGGTTTCTTGGTAGAATTTGCACAAGGTAGTGATTATGCGAGAAGTTGTAAACTGGGATTGTTTAGGCTTTGAACTAATATTGTCATAGTGAGTTTCCTTCCTGGCTTGGTAGCCCCTTTAGTAGGTGATGTTGCACCGAATTGGGTTAACAATCAGTTGTGTTATTTATCATTCTGCAATTTATTTCTGCATAAGTTTCAGTTTTGATATATTTGTTTTGTTTGTCAGCAGATGTTACAACATCTATCTTGACATTGTGTTATGATGTTGAGACATCAGTATTAACTATGTTTTGAAGAGCCATAATTTCATTAAAGTTAAAGGAACAAAATATTTGAAGGCGCTGAGGTTCGCCAATGAAATCTTGATTGTATCACCATGGTGAGATCATCAATCGTTATTATCTGGCTGCTTGTGACACATGACGGGAAAAAGGCATATGCTCCCAAGCCTAGAACTTAAGTCTTGAGGCTATGTAGGTTTCAGAGGTGATCAGAAAGGGAAAACCATAGGCTCCGAAATAGTTTGTAATGGTTATATCCCTTCTATTACTAATGTTTTGCTTATTGATGGATTAATGCATAATTTATTATTCATAAGTCAATTAAGTGACAATGGTTATAATATAATATTTAATCAAAACTCTTGTAAAGCTGTTAGTCAGAAGGATGACTCTATCCTTTTTAATGGCAAGAGAAAGAACAACATCTATAAGATTAGACTTTCTGATCTTAAAGAGAAAAAGAAAAATGTCTTATGTCTCTTAATGAAGAGAAATGGATGTGGCATAGAAGATCGGGCCATGTTAACATGAGAAGGATTTCTCAACTAAATAAGCTTAATTTAGTCAGAGGCCTTCCTAATCTGAAGTTCTCTTCAAAAGCTCTTTTTGAAGCATTTTAGAAATTTAAGTTTACAAAAACTTCTTTTAAAGCATAGAATGTTGTTTCTACCTCTAGGCCTTTAGAGCTTATTTACATTAACTTGTTTGGACCAGATAAAATTACTTAAGTTAATGGTAAGAAGTATGGGTTAGTCATTTTGATGACTACATCAGATGGACCTAGGTTAAGTTTCTAAAACACAAGGATGAGTCACATTCTTTGTTCACTACCTTCTGTTCTTATGTACAAAATGAGAAGAACTCTATAATTCCCAGAGTCAGAAGTGATAATGATGGCAAGTTTGAAAACAAACAATTTGAGAAGTTGTTTGATGAGAATGGCATTTCCCATGATTTCTCCTACCTTAGATCTCCACTATAAAAAGGAGTTGTAGAGGGGAAGAATAGAACTTTGCAAGAGATGGCCAGAACCATGATCAATGATACTAACACAGAAAATCACTTCTAGGCAGAGGCAGTTAACACAACTTGTTATATTCAGAACATAGTCTCTATCAGACCTATTCTGGGTAAGACTCCTTATGAATTGTGAAAGAATAAGAAACCTAATATTTCATATTTGTATCTTTTTGGATGTGATTGTTTTATGTTGAACACTACAGAGAATCTTAACAAGTTTGATTCCAAATCGCAAAAATGTATTATGTTAGGATACTATTAATGCTCAAAAGGCTATAGAGTATACAACACTCAAACAATTACTGTTGAAGTATTAATTCTTGTTAGATTTAATGATAAGCTTGACTCTGAGAAGTCAAAGCTAGTTGAAAAGTTTGTAGGTATGGAGATTACCTATTTAGGCTTTGAAGGTGATGGAGCTGTTGTAGAAGAACAAGAGATAAAAGACTCTGAAGATGTTCAATCAGAAGCTGTAGAGAGTATGCTAGGTTCTCTATTATATTTGACTGCTTCTAGACCTGACATTTTATTCAGTGTCTATTTATGTGCTTGCTTCCAATTAGATCCTAGAGAATCTCACTTAGCTAATTGTTGTACCCCAAAATTTGCCCTCTCTTTTCTCAAGTTATTTCCTCACAAGGATTCTCAAAAATTCAAGCTTGCACAAGTACAATTGGATTTTCCAGTATCAAGTAAAAGAGGAAACTATTAAAAAGGGGAAAAGCAGGTAAAATGATTTTTTTGAAGAGAAAAACAAGTTTACTTCGATTCACAATGCTTATATTGGACTTTGGTCTCCTTCAAGCCTTCTTCGATTTCCCTTGCTTCGTTTGGACTTTAGTCTCTTTCAAGACTGCTTCGTATTGGACTTTGGTCTCCTTCATACCTCATTCGATCCATAAGACAATAGCATCCTTTGTGCCTCCTTCGATCCATAAGTCAACTCCTTCCTTCTGCATGCTTCGATCCACAAGGAAAAAGGTTTCCTTCGAAGCAACTAGCTTCGATCCAGGGTAGGCAATGCCTATCTTTATACAAGCCTCGCTTGGGCATTTAGGCTTCCTGCATACATCCTTCGATTGCACCCTTTGTGTCTTATATGATTGTATTGGTGCCCATGGCAATAACCTTTTGCATGCAAGCTTCGATTGCACTATTGGCCTTACATGTTTGCTTGGTTCATAAAGTAATGGTTTCCTGCATGCCTGTTTCGATTGGACATTTGATGCCTGCATACCTGTTTTGATTGGACAAGCTGCGATTGGGAAAATAACTCCCTCCATGCTTGCTTCGAATTCAACTTCGCATCTGCTTCGAATCCACCTTCAGCATTGGCCTCCTGCATGAGGTATAAGGCAAGGGCCTCCTGCATGCCTGCCTGCACAAGGCAGGAACTTCCCTCATGCATTGGTTATTTTCATACTAGTTCTGAATGGACAATATCTCCCTTTGAAATAGCTTGCTTCGGTTCCACCCTTGAAAATCTTCAACACATAAATTCTACACCATGACACACAATTCTTGTCCCATTCGAAGGACATATTTGGTGGCCCATTCGAAGGACCTGCAAGACATACCTGGATGTCCCATTCGAAGGACATGTTTGGTGGCTCATTCGAAGGACCTGTAAGACATACCTGGATGCCCCATTCGAAGGACATATTTTGGTGACCCATTCAAGGGGCACACATTTGTCCCCTTTGAAGGATGCACAAAAAGGGTCCATTCGAAAGACACTTTGATTGGAAACAAATATTATCGTCAGAATCAAAAGACCATACCTTTGTTTCTGTCCATTTCGTATCCAACACTAGAAACACAACACCTATTTCTTTTCCCTTTTGAATCCAGGAGCAACCCCACGCTTTATTTTTCTTTTGAATCCAACAGAAGGAACACTACACCTGTTCTTCTCCTTCGAATCCAGAAACAACAAATACAACTCCACTCTCATTGACCTTTGAATCCAGTCAAAGAAACACCACACCTGTTTCTTTCCTTCGAATCCAGGAGCACCCAGGGAAGCGGCTCAAAGTCCAACACCTACATTCCAGCGTAAATCAAGGTAAGTCCTCTTAACTTTAAGATTTTTGTTTCAAACATAACATGTAAATACCATTTGTTTGCTTTTCATTTCTGCCCTTTTCGTTTGTTTTTCCTTGTCCAAATATATAGTAGAACTAACCTGTACACAATCAAACAAAAAGAAAACAAAACAATCTTATTGAATCGAAACTTTAGGCTTCACCCCTGGATGCTTCACAGTTGTGAGCATAACAAAGAGTGTGGCCTTAGGCTTTGCCACACACTGACTTCCAGGCCAATCGAAGGAAGCAGAAAAGGATGTAATCATTGGATACATCCATACTGACTCCCAGACCCAATCAAAGCAGCAGCAAGAAGGTTGAATCGAAGGGTCCATCTCACGCTGGCTTCTAGACCCAAATCGAAAGAAGGCAGGAAAGGGCAGAATCGAAGGGTGCATTCTGCCTGGATCAAAATAATTATTTTTCCTTCTTTTATTTTGTTTTGTCATTACATTTTCTTGCTATTCAATATGGTTGTAATAGTGTAGGATATTTATTTTATGCATTTTTATTGCTTTATGCAAATGTTAGTAATTAGGATGTATGGCAAGATAAAACCAACAAGTAGACAACCCAAAAATCAAAGACAAAAATGCATGCAATCAAACACACCATGCACACACATGCATTTCTAGGGTAATCTCGCTTATTGCCTCGGAAAATAGTCATGTCCTTTGAGTATGGGCGTTTTAGCAAAGACCCTCGATGAAAGATCTTAGTCCCTCGATGTCCCTTGATATTGCCTCCGGTAAACGATTTAGTCCCCAATGAAGTTTCTAAAACGTCTCATAGGTTGCCTTCTATGACTATACAAACGACCCACGCCCGTCCCTTCACATCCAACGATGGGGCTCCTTACCAAATCAATGGTAAGATAGAAACATCAAAAGGAGGAGGAAAAGAACATTAGACCTTTTGAGTAGGTAGGACACTTATAGTTGCTCGCTTGCTCACAATAAAAACATTTTTCCACACCAACACTTTTAATTGAAACATTTTCTAAAGTTAAAACAATTTGTACGCATTCTGATAGAGACGATAATCATTACAAAGAAGTTTTCAAAATACTTTCAAACCCATACCACAAAGCACATTTTCAAACAAAGCAAGTGATCTAGCAAGCAACTAAGAGCCCGTAGATAACTACGGATGGAAAGGGTGCTAATACCTTCCCTTTTCATAACCTACCCCCCGAACTCAAGAAAATAATCTCGAAAGGTCTTTCATGTTCTTTTCAACCTTTCCTTATTGGATAAAAGAAAAGTCGGTGGCGACTCTTACTATCCACAACAATTGCGAGCAAACACAAAATAACCAAGTCAGTTCTCCCACCTGTGATACGGTGGCAGAACCGACTGTTAATACTGGTTTGCATTTTACATTTTTTGTTCACAAAATGTCGCGGTAAGCAAGAGTCGCCATCGACTTTTATTTCATCAAATCACGAAAAAGGAAAAAAGAACAGAAAAAACCTTTTTTCGAGATATTCTGAGTACGGGGGGTAGATTATAGAAAGGGAAGGTGTTAGCACCCTTTCTATCCATGGTTTTCCATGGGATCTTAGGTACTTGCTCATTTCTAAAATTGCTTGTGTGTGCTTGTTTTGAAAAGTTTTACTTCGTGATAACCCTTGTATCAGTCCTCAAGGGTGTGACGAAGTTTGTTTTGAAAATTTGTTTTGAAAGGTGTTTGTGTGGAAGGTTTTGTTGAGCAAGTACTTAAGATTTTACCTACTCGGAAAAAGATTGTTCATTCTCGTTTCCTTTAGACAGTGCTATCCTACTATTAAGGAGTAGATATCCCCGTCGTTGGAGTTTTTAAGGGACATTCGAAAGGGACAAGTACATTCACCAAAGCAACAGTTAGGAAACCTTAGTAGTAACCCTAGAGTATTAAGATCTTTCCGAGGCAACATTTCTGAGGCAACATTCGAATGGGTCATTTTGATCTTTTAGATTGGAGGGCAACCACTAAAATCTCCTATGCTTAATGACTATTTTACCGAAGGCAACCGAAGTGGAGTAAACCCTAGGAGTGAATATGTGCATGTGAATTTTTCAGTTAATTTAGTCTTTGCACATTAGGTGATCTACCATTTTAATTTTCAGATATTCTTGCCATACAACCCTATTAGCATACATCTAAACAGTTAAAGATTACGGGAATTTAAAGTGCAAGAAAATAAACCTAGCTATTACAAGGCTTTGGCAGTTACATAATTATCTTGACTGAAAATAAAAATGCGGAATTTAAAACCCTAATTACTATTACAAACTCGGAGCAGTTACAATTATAAAAAAAGAATTAAAATGCGCGCGGCGAATTAAATGCGAGAATGGTTAAAAATCCTAAAAATCTAATTGAGGAAAATATTTAGGTTATTTTGGAGAAAATAATTAATTAAGTTATGTACAAGATTAACCCTAATTTCTAATTAGTTTTAATTATAAAAAGAAATTGAAATTAACCTAATTTAAACTAAATTGATTAATTAAAGAAAATAAAATATTTTATAAAAAAGATTTTTTTATGTTTTTTGTGATTTTGATTTGAGAAAACAATTTAATTACAAATTTAAAACCTAATTTCTAATTAGTTTTATTTACAAAAAGAATTATATTAACCTAGTTTCTAATTAGATTAATTAAATAAATAAATATTTCATGAGAAAAATAATTTTTTGTGTTTTTGTGGTTTTTTGATTTTAAAAAAAGAAATAATTTTGTGTTAATTAAAAAAGAAAACGATTAATGAAATAAATAAAGAAATTAAAAAAATTGAAAAAAAGAAAGAATTGGGCCTGTGCTGAATAGTAAGGCTGGGGGATGTGATTATGAAATTCTCCAGGCCCATTAGCCATCCAAGCCCAGTCAGCGCTTGATTCCATGTGGCGTTGACTTGAAGGTGCATCATGGTCCTTCAATAGTAAGCATTGGATCTGACCAGATGTGCATCCATTGGATGGAGGATGATGATATATGGTGGACGCTAGGGCAGGTGATGCATCAGATCTGTAGAAAGAAAAGAAAATAAAGAAACACTGGGACCTGAGATCGAACCCAAGTCCTCTCACTTACCACCAATTTCCCTTGCCAACTGCGCTACTGTAATTAGTTGTTAGTACAATGAAAACAAAATATAATATACCAAACAAAATGATTGGATCAAAAAAACGCGTGAGATTTAAACGGACAAATAGAAGGTTGCCACGCCACCATTTTCTTCCTCCTCTATCGCCTTAGGTTCCTTCACCTTTACCTACAGACAAAGGTTTGTAGCTACAAACCTGTACAACTCAAAAACTCGCAAAACGCAAGATAAATAAAATTGAAGACTAGGGTTCAACTGGTCATGATGTCACGGTCATCATGGTACCTTAATCGTGGCCTAATTTTACCTGTGGACAAAAACCCTAAAAGGAACGTGAAAACCCTAGTAATGGCAAATGCACATATATACGTCAAAACTTCAATTAAACTATTCAGTCAGCTTGCAAACATGTCAAAGATCACAAATATGTCAATCAAATGTGCTAATGATGCAAGAATTGATGTAATCGATTTCAAAAAATAAAGCAAACCGTGTGAGTGGTAGCGTGCATTTCTGGGCACGAGAGGACTTGAAAATGATCCAGTTAGCTTCAGAGATGCTCCAAGATTCGATTGGCAATGTTAGAATGGCTTGAAATGGCCTGTATGATTGAAACCGATTCACCACTTTTGTCCAATTTTGAGCTTTTTGTTCTCTGACTTTCACGCCTGCAAAACCTTGTCTTTTGCCTTGTACTTGTTCATTATATATGCTAGGACAAATTAGGGTTCTAAAAACCATATGTATCTTTGCAATTATGGAAGATTTGATTTGATTTCCATGCCATATGCAAACTTGCTATATTGATCCGAATTATCCCTTTCTTGTACCAATCAGCCCTGATTCGATTTGGCCTTGATATTTCAACATATTTTGATTGTAATCCTGTCAAAAAATCATATCAAAGCAGATCTTTGATATTATTTACCAATTATTTTATTTAATTCAATTTTTAATTAATAAAAAATCAAAATAAATTGGAAAATGAAGCAAATAACATGTGGATAAGTAATTGGGTCGTGGACCATGTTATAAGTGAGGTGCAATCATGAAATGTTAGGCCCATTTGGTAAAAAATGCACTTTTGAGCATATTTGACTTTTGACAATTTTGCAAAAAAGATCAACTTTGACAAGGCATATCTCCTCCAATTTTAACCCTAGAGAGCTGTTATTGGACTTTTTAGAAATCATAAGATGTCCCCTAAGCAACCCTTTTTGTCTCATTTTAATTGGGTCTTCCATGTTCATGTAAGAAGCTTTGATCCAAAAGGTGTTTTTGTTGACTTTTCAAAAGGACCTATAATGTGGAAATTCATATCTTTTTGTGAGTGCATATTTTGAACTTGTGGGCTGAAGATGAGTTGTAGGGAATTGCATGATCTTCAAAATGAGCCTTGGATGGAAAATTCATGATAAAGTATGTGGAAGTTATGCTTGGTCAAAGTTTGGTTGACTTTTCCTGAGAAACCCTAATTTAGCAACTTTTGAGTTTTGATGAATTAGGAGCATTCCTTGAGGAATCATGATCAACCCTTGATCAAATGATGGATATCATTCAAAATGTTGATGTTGACCAAAAATCTTGAAGTTTGACTGTAAGTGGGTCACAGTTGACTTTTGACCTAATACAATTGATTTTCAGGCATTTGAGCAGTTGACTGAGCAAACTTCTTGTGCAGTGCTTGAAACTTGACATGAAGGGTCTTGAGGACATATTAGGACCATGGATAGAATATGAGGTCTTTGGAGTCCACCTATCTTGATGAAAATGGAAACCCTAATTTGAGACACACTGCCTTAGAAGAGAGTTTTTCTGGTCAAATCTTGGGCAAACTTGAGCAAATTGAGGATCTCCAGAAGTATGTATTGAGTAAAATGAGAGGGAAAATTTTGGGGTACAACAGCTGCCCCTGTTCAATCTTCTTAAACCTGAGGATGTAGATTGGCTTGTCTGCCTTTTGTGATCTGAAGGTGGAAGATGATTGAACACTAGAGTGCCCAGAAATTTGCACTCGCATGAAGTGATACTTGATTTATGATATCGGGAATAAGATTATAGATGCCATTTGGAAGTTGCTAGAGAATTATCGGAGATGGGCTTAAATATGCCATCCAAGATGTGACGGAGTATCGTCGGAGATGGGCTTGAAGATGCCATCTAGAGGATGTTGATTTCTTGATATATTCTTTCGATGGGAGTTCATGTTCCTGTTGTTGATGAGGAATGTTGGTATCTATCTTGGGGGAAATAGAATTTTAGGAGCTTCAGTTGTCCGTTACTCTACTGGGGAAATAAATTCTGCTTGGGGAAGCAGAAGTGAACTGCATATCTGGTCAGGGTACAAGCTGCACCGCGACTTACTGGGGAAATGCAAAAATAATCGTGTTTGATCAGGTCAAGGTCTTACAGTGTTGTGGACTGTTGTCTGGAGATAAGAGAAAAGAAACCTGGATGGTAAGGTAATGAGAAGGAACCTGGATAGTAGGGTTACTTCGAAATGAAAGCCTGGATAGTATAGCTGTGAGAAGGAACCTGGATGGTAGGGTTACTTCGATATGAAAGCCTGGATAGTAGGGCTATAAGAAGGAACCTGGATAGTAGGGTTACTTCGATGTGAAAGCTTGGATAGTAGGGCTGTGAGAAGGAACCTGGATAGTAGGGTTACTTCGATATGAAATCCTGGATAGTAGGAGTGTGAGAAGGAACCTGGGTAGTAGGGTTACTTCGATATGAAAGCCTGGATAGTATGGCTGAGAAAGAACCTGGATAGTAGGGTTACTTTGATATGAAAGCCTGGATAGTAGGACTATGAGAAGGAACCTGGATAGTAGGGCTGTGAGAAGTAACCTGGATAGTAGGGTTACTTCGATATGAAAGCCTGGATAGTAGGGCTGTGAGAAGGAACCTGGATAGTAGGGTTACTTTGATATGAAATCCTGGATAGTAGGGCTGTGAGAAGGAACCTGGGTAGTAGGGTTACTTCGATATGAAAGCCTGGATAGTAGGGCTATGAGAAGGAACCTGGGTCGTAGGGTTACTTCGATATGAAAGCCTGGATAGTAGGGCTGTGAGAAGGAACCTGGATAGTAGGGTTACTTCAATATGAAAGCCTGGATAGTAGGGCTGTGAGAAGGAATCTGGATAATAGGGTTACTTCGATATGAAAGCCTGGATAGTGGGGTTGTGAGAAGGAACCTGGATAGTAGGGTTACTTCGATATGTAAGCCTGGATAGTAAGGCTGTGATAAGGAACATGGGTAGTAGGGTTACTTCGATATGAAAGCCTGGATAGTAGGGCTGTGTGAAGGAACCTGGGTCATAGGGTTACTTCGATATGAAAGCCTGGATATTAGGGTTGTGAGAAGGAACCTAGATAGTAGGGTTACTTCGATACGAAAGCCTGGATAGTAGGGCTGTGAGAAGGAACCTGGATAGTAGGGTTACTTCGATATGAAAGCCTGGATTGTAGGGCTGTAAGAAGGAACCTGGGTCGTAGGGTTACTTCGATATGAAAGCCTGGATAGTAGGGCTGTGAGAAGGAACCTGGGTCGTAGGGTTACTTCGATATGAAAGCCTGGATAGTAGGGCTGTTAGAAGGAACCTGAGTCGTAGGGTTAATTCGATATGAAAGCCTGGAGAGTAGGGTTGTGATAAGGAACCTAGATAGTAGGGTTACTTCGATATGAAAGCCTGTATAGTAGGGCTGTGAGAAGGAACCTTGGTCGTAGGGTTTCTTCAAAATGAAAGCCTAGATAGTAGGGCTGTGAGAAGGAACCTGGGTCGTAGGGTTACTTCGAAGCGATATTGTAGATTAGTTGACCCATTTGATTTCGGGAACCGAGTTTCCGTTAGTCGTTGTGACTTGCATAACTGTTGAATTTGTTGAAGCTAATCCTCTTTTCCTGGAAAGATATCAGGGTTAGTTATATGCGATGCACGAAATGCAGGGTGAGATGATGTTCTCAAAATAAATGAGATTATGATGTATATGATATGTATGCGTATGTCATGATGTATGTTCATGAAATGCTATCGGGGTATGCTCGTGTCTGGGAAAATAAATCCCTGACAGTTGCTGGAGATTTGTAAATATTCTATCGGGAGGAGATGCAGCTTGAGAATAAACTCTGCGGGGATTGAACTTAGAAAATGTATTCTTGTAGCTGAAGTGATAAACTCTGTCGGGGGTTGAGCTTCTGCATCTAGAGAAATAAACTCTACTTGGGGAATGAATTTTACTGACTAGCCCGCGATTATGAACTTCAGCTGGGGTTGTTACGTCCTGTTTCAGGAAAGCCGACATCAATGCTTTCGAATACTTTTACTCTCTGAGGAGTGTATGTACTATTGATTATGCTCCAAAGCTGACTCTATCCCGATACCTGTTGGGCAGAGTAATTATAGGGTCTGGCACTTCTTGTTTTTGCCCCTGTTTTTGGAATTACGAGTAATTGTCTTTTGTTTCTTATGTAAATATTTATGAGCAGCAATCATTTTCAAATGCATATTTCAAAAATAAGTCATTGGACGTTCTTGAAAAATAAAACAGAAAAGAGAAAAAACAAATTCGAAGTGAAAATAATTTTGCATTGATTTTTGAAGTCGGAATGTAATAGGCGTTTTTGTACAAGGAGGCTAACGTTCTAGTAAGAGAACACTGCCGAAAGAGAGAAATTATACAATTTGTGTAAAAGAAGAAAAAACAGATATGTGAAACAACCCCATTGGGTTCCAACTCTGCTATTCCCTTTATATCTTCAAGCGTCTCATCACTTTGCTTCTTGGCCGAAAGTTGATCAGATTGGTTGGTGCCGTCTGAGCTTGATAGTCGATATCGAAGTCTGGTCGCAAGATGATCCAATGAGACATAGTGGTACACTTTATATCCCTAACTTTTGCTTGGACTGCCCTTTCGGGTTTTCAGTCCACCGTGATACCCTTTTTTGCCCAAGCCTCCCTTTCGGGTTTTCGACTTGCCGGGTGTACAGATTTTTTCATTTTCATCCCTTACTTTTGCCCGAACCCTTTTGGTTTGCCGGGAAGCCCTTATTTTTGCCTAGGCCAGTTAACCTAGCGGGTCTTTAATCACGCGTAGTATCTTTTCACTATGACTGCATTGACAGGGTGAGGAGGGTCGTCACCATCCATGGTGGTTAGAATCATAGCTCCACTCGAGAAAATGTTCTTAACCACAAATGGTCCTTCGTACGTGGGGGTCCATTTGCCCCGGGGATCACCTTGCGGCAGTATGATGCGTTTGATCACTAGATCCCCGACTTGATATTCTTGACGTATGACCTTCTTGTTAAAAGCCTTGATCATTCACTTTTGGTACGTCTGACCATGGCAGATAGCAGTAAGTCTCTTTTCATCGATTAGATTTAACTGATCAAGCCGGATTTGGATCCAGTCGTCTTCGTTCAAACCCGCATCCTTCATAATCCTGAGAGAAGGTATCTGGACTTTGATGGGTAGGACTGCCTCCATGCCATATACCAGAGAGTAGGGGGTTGCCCCTGTCGACGTCCGTGCCGAGGTACGGTACCCATGAAGAGCAAATGGTAACATCTCATGCCAGTCTTTATATGTCACCGTCATCTTCTGTACAATCTTTTTGATGTTCTTATTAGATGCTTCAACAGCGCCATTCATCTTCAGCCGGTAGGGGGAATAATTATGATGTTGTATCTTGAACTGTTTACAGAGCTCGGTGATGTTGAGATTCATACCATTTTTAGTAATAATTCTCTCCGGCACACCATATCAACAGATCAGGTTATGTCGGATAAACCACGCCACAATGTTTTTGGTTACTGTAGAAAAGGAAGTTGCCTCAACCAACTTCGTGAAGTAATCAATGGCTACTAAGATGAAACGATGCCCATTAGAAGCAGTGGGCCTGATTTCTCCGATCATGTCGATACCCCACATTGCAAAGGGCCAAGGAGCCATCAAGACATTCAGAGGGACCGGAGGTACATGCACCTTATCAGCATAGACTTGGAACTTATGACAGGTTCGAGAGTGCTGATAACAATCGGCTTCCATAGTGGACCAATAGTATCCTGCCCGTAGGATCTTCTTAACCATGGTATGTCCACTAGAATGGATTCCAAAGGTGCCTTCATGTAGATCTGTCATGATCCTCTCTGCTTCACTCTTGTCTACACACCATAGTAGTGTGGAGTCATGGTTGCGTTTATAGAGGATTCCATTACTGAGGAAGAACTTTGCAGCGAACCTTCTCAGAAACTTCTTATCATTGACAGATGCGCCTTCGAGATACTCTTGAGCTTCGAGATGCCTTTTGACTTCGTGAAACCTGGGTTTATATGCCACTTCTTCGATATCGATTTCACAGCAGTGTGCTGGTTCATCCAACCTCTCAATGGTGATTTGGGGAGCTTCATTGTCCCACCTAACTTTGAACATAAAAGACATGGTAGCTAGCTTGTCCGCTAACTGGTTCTCCTCTCGTGGGAAATGTTCGAAGGTTATCTCCTCAAAGTGTGGGAGAAATGTCAGTACGTACTCTTTGTATGGAATGAGGTTCGGGATGCTTCGTATCCCACTCGCCTTTAATCTGACTTATCACCAAAGAGGAATCCCTGAATACACTCAAGAACTTGATCCTTAGGTCGATAACAGCTCGAAGACCCATAATGCACGCTTCATACTCCGCCATGTTGTTGGTGCAATTGAAACATAATCAGGCAGTGAACAGAGTATGACAGCCCTCGGGAGATATGATTACAACGCCAATGTTGTTACCTAGTGCATTTGAGGCTCCATAAAAATACATAGACCATTGGAATCCCTCTTCGGGTCCTTCATCTGGTCCAGGTTCTTCGTATTCAGTCACTAACATAATATTCTCATCCGGGAACTCAAAATTCATGGACTGGTAGTCGTCCACGGCCTGATGAGCCAAATGATCAGCCAATACACTCCCCTTTATTGCTTTTTGGGTTGTATATTGTATGTCGTACTCAGTTAAGATCATTTTCCACCTTGCTATCCTTCTGGAGAGTGCGGGCTTCTCGAAAATGTACTTGATCGGATCCATCTTTGATATGAACAAGGTAGTGTGAGTCAGCATATACTGTCTCAGTCAGCGAGAAGCACATGCCAAAGCGCAACAAGTTTTCTCTAGAAATGAGTATCGCGTCTTACAGTCGTTAAACTTTTTACTAAGGTAGTATATTGCGTGCTCTTTTCTACCAGATTCATCATACTGCCCCAGCACATACCCCATTGAATTGTCTAGCACTGTCAAGTATAATATCAAAGGTCTTCCTTCAACTGGAGGCATCAAAATTAGTGGTTCTTGAAGGTATTCCTTAATTCTTTAGAAAGCGGTCTGACATTCGTCATTCCACTTTACCACTTGATCTTTCTTCAGAAGCTTGAAGATTGGCTCACAAGTAGCAATCAGATGTGAAATGAACATCATGATATAATTCAGGCGTCCCAAGAAACCTCTAACTTCCCTCTCTGTACGAGGAACTGGAATATCTTGTATGGATGTTACCTTTGTAGGGTCTACCTGAATAGCCTTGTCGCTAACAATGAATCCTAGAAGCTTACCAGACCTTACCCCGAAAGTGAACTTGTTCGGATTCAACCTTAACTTGTATGTCTTCAACCTGTCGAACAACTTTTGGAGATGATCAAGGTGCTCTTCCTCAGTCTGAGACCTGGCTATCATGTCATCAACATAGACTTTGATCTCGTGGTGAATCATATCATGGAACAAAGCGACCATAGTGCGCTGATAAGTTGCCCCAACATTCTTCAACCCAAAAGGCATCACCTTGTAGCAGAAGGTGCCCCACTGCATAATGAAGGTTGTCTTCTCCATGTCTTTAGGAGCCATCTTGATCTGGTTGTAGCCCAGAGAAACCATCCACGAAGGAGAAGATTTTGTGTTGCACGGTGTTGTCGACCAGAACATCAATGTGAGGAAGTGGGAAGTCATCCTTGGGGCTTGCCCTCTTCAGATCTCTGTAATCTACACACACCCGTACCTTACCGTCCTTCTTAGGTATCAGAACGATGTTAGAAACCCACCGTGGATACAAAGTGACAACTAAGAATCCTGCCTCGAATTGTTTCATGACCTCTGCCTTGATCTTTTCTGACATTTCGGGGCGTATACGATGGACCTTCTGTTTAATCGGAAGACAGTCTTCTTTAGTCGGCAGATGATGTACCACAATATCAGTATCCAAACCAGGCATGTCTTCATAGGACCAAGCGAAGATCTCAACATAGTCGTGCAACATCTGTATCAACCTCTGTTTGACACTAAGCTCCATATTTGCACCTATTTTAACCTCTTTTTTGTCTTCCTCAGTACCCAAATTCACTGTCTCAACCGGCTCTTCATGAGGCTGTATGGCCCTTTCTTCCTGCTATAATAGTCTAACAAGTTCTCCAGGAACCTCACAATCATCCTCACCTTCGTCCTCGGCTTGGTTGATCGTATTTTTGAAGTCATAACTGGCAATAACAGAGCTGCTATCAATGGGATCCAGAGTGGATATAGTTCTGCATTACGATATGTGAGTGTGTGTAAGAGAATAGCTGTTTTGATAAAGTGAAAACAGAAAAGAAAAATAGAGAGCGCAAAATTTGTATGCAAGAAACGTCCAATGCTTTATTAATGATATATGAAATGAAAAATAATAACCCTCACAAGCAAAGCCAATGTGCCTCGGGCAAGGCACAAGGCCATAAAGTTTTAAATTGTTTATTACAAATATCAAAACAAGTAAGTCAATTACTGCGGAATAAAAGAAACTGGTATAAAGTCCCTAGCCGTCCAATTACTCGGTCCACCGTTGGTAGTTGGGTAGTGTGGAAGTAACTGCCCTTTCACCGGATACTTCAGCATTTGGTGTAGTGTGGAAGTAACTTCCCCAGCCTCGTGGATCCAAGGACGACCCAGCAAACAAGAATATGACGGCCTGATGTCCATCACATAGAAGGTGGACCCAAAAGTATGAGAACCCACTTTGACAGGGATGTACACCTCCCCGTGCACCATTCTCTTCGATCAGTCAAAAGCCCTTACCACAATGTTACTAGGCTTTAGAGTCAAACCTTTGCAATCCAACCGGTCCAACGCCTTCTTAGGAAAGACATCCAGCGAAGACCCAATATCTACCAACACATGAGCCATAGTGGTGCCCCTGCATTCAATCGAGACATGCAGATCATCATTATGCTTCCTTCCCTTCGGTGTCAAGTCTGCATCTAAAAAACCTAGCCCATTATCAGCAGTCAGGCTGGCCACACAATCTTTGAACTGATCAGCTGAAGTTTCCCGCGGCACATGCGTAGTCTTGAGGAATGCAATCAAATCCTTCGCATGGGCTTCGGAACACAACAACAAAGACAACATGGATATATTTGATGGGGTCTTCCCCAGCTGCTCGACCACATTGTAGTCACTTTTCTTAATTATTTTCAGTACTTCCTCTATCTCTTGCTTAGAGGCTTCCACAACAATTTTCCTAGGTGCCTCCGTCCGGGCAGGCTCACCTATAATTTCTTTGCCGCGGGTATCATATGATTCACCGACAGGGGTAATAACTGGAGTAAGAACAGGAGCAATAGTTGTTGTATTAGCGGGAACAACGAATGGAATGACAATAGGCTCGTTGATAGTCTTAGGGGAAATCTCAGGAGAGAAGACCCTTCCACTTCGGGTAACTTTGCTGGTTCCGACAATGTTACTGATATCAGGATCAACTTCTTCATCTTTCAAATCTTGTTTGATGCCATGATAGTACACATCGGCACCATAATGCCAGGGGACAGCCTTGTCTGAGACATATGGGACAGGACTAGGAACAATGATTATCAGCGGAGCAATTCTTGGAGCAGATGTAATCCTAACAGGTCTTCTCGAGGAGACCTTGGAAGGATTGGCGGAAATGGTTATAATGGAAATGTATTCATATGGAACAACGGGAACCAAAGTTTTTTCGAACAAAATTTATTTGCTGTCCATCAGGCGTTGAACACCTAACTTCAGCAAATGGAAACCAGAAGGTAGAAACAAACACATGTGGCAACCTTCACCATAACCCGGAAATAAACCGGCCAATAGCAAATTCTTCTTCACAGTCATGAGAGGAGTAGAAACTTCATCCACCAAGGTCACAAACAAGTCGGTATCAATAACATTAACTCCACGACCGTGCTTGGGCATGGGAGCAGTTATGACATTGGACTTCTCTGGAGCATCAAACTCTATTTCCTTGGCTTCAATCAAGTCTTGTACTTTGTTTCTCAGAGCCCATCAGTCATTTGTATCGTGGCCAGGACTCTCAGAATGATAGGCACACCGAGCATTGGGATTATATCGGGGAGATGTAGTATTTGGGTTCTTGGGAGCCTCTTTCAAGGTTGCCAAGTTGGATCTTAGCAGATGAGGTAGAACTTCATCCACTTCCATGTTGATTCGGGTAAACTTCCGTTGTGGTCTTTCCACTCTTTGTTGATTGTTGCATTGTGGAGCAACTGCAGGCCTACGTATCATTACGACACTTATTGTCTGACGATATTCAGCCCTGTTTTGGCCCCTCGGTCTATAGATGTTGTTGTACCCCAAAATTTGCCCTCTCATTTTACTCAATACATACTCCTAGAGGTCCTCAATTTGCTCAAGTTTGCCCAAGAGTTGACCAGACAAACTCACTCCTAAGGCAGTGTGTCTCAAATTAGGGTTTCCACTTTCATCAAGATATGTGGATCACAAAGGCCCCAAATTCTTTCCAAGGTCCTAATATGTTCCCAAGATTCTCCATGTCAAATTTCAAGCCTTGCACAAGAAGTTTGCTCAGTCAACTGCTCAGATGCTTGAGAATCAACTGAATTAGGTCAAAAGTCAACTGTGGCCCACATACAGTCAAACTTCAAGATTTTTGGTCAACATCAACATTTTGAAGTGACATCCATCATTTTATCAAGGGTTGATCATAATTCCCCAAGAAATGCTCTTAACTCATCAAAACTCAAAAGTTGCTAAATTAGGGTTTCATAGGAAGTCAACCAAACTTTGACCAAGCATAACTTCTTCATACTTTATAAGAAATTTTCCATCCAAGGCTCATTTTGAAGAGGATGCAATTCCCTACAACTCATCTTCAGCTCACAAGTTCAAAATATGCACTCATCAAAAGATATGAATTTCTACATTATAGGTCCTTTTGAAAAGTCAACAAAAACACCTTTTGGGTCAAAGCTTCTTACATGAACATGGAAGACCCAATTGAGATGAAACCAAAAGGGTTGTTTAGGGGACATCCTAATATTTCAAAAAATTCCAAGAACACCTTCCTAGGGTCAAAATTGAAGGAGATATGTATTGTCAAAGTTAACCAATTTTTGGGAATATGCATGAAGTCAACATTGATCAAAATGACTTTTTTTCTTTCTAAATGGGCCCATGTTTTCTTGTTTGAAACTTGTTCCTAAGATGTCCCACGACCCCTAATCTTATCCACCTATTATTTTATTATTTTTATTATTTATTTTGATTTTTATCCATTTTAATCAAAATAAATCAATTTAAATAGTAGAATAATCAAATATAATCAAAGATGTGATTTTATGAGCATATTATGAATCCATGAACAGCTAGCAAATCAAAAAATTCTTGGAAGAGCTAATTTATTGGAAAAGATCTTAATTTGGTCTATTTTGGAAACAAATCATACAAGGCAAAGAATGAAATCAAATCTCCATAATTTGCAAAGATATGATCAGTTTTTGTTGACCTAAATCATTCTATCATATATACCTAATATCTCTAAAGCATAAAAGAGGGTTTGGGGTCGTGAAAACAAGGGGAAGAAATTACAAATTTTGGAAGAAAAAGTGTAGACCGTATTCTCTTCCATAGGCCGTTTCAAGTAATTCCAAAGCCAACAATTTGTTCCTGGACGTGTTCTGAAGTCATTCCAATCATCCTCAAGCCTTAAAACCTTCAGAAATCACGCCTCACAGTGCCACGGTTTGCATCTTTTTTTCAAGATTTGTTTTCAATGATTTATCCATCATAAACATGTTTTGATCATATATCCATGCTTGCTATCATATTTGCAATGTTTTTGATTGGTTTGATTGAAGTTTAAGTGCAGGAATGGCACGATGCCATTGTTAGAGTTTTGAGGTCCCAAATTGGGAATTCTATATAAAGGCAAAATTGGATAAAACTAGGGGTACTATCATGCTCAGGAGATGATTTGCAGTTGATCCATGTCTTTGGTTTGAATTTATTCTGCATGTGCTGCGTTTTTTTGAATTTTACAGGTTTATGACTACGAACAAAATCCGTCACTATAGCCTTTAGTGACGGAAACAAATGTAGGTAAAAGTGTGGCAAAAAATAATTGTTATGGGGAAGAAGACAATTAGGTGGCATAATCCTATTGGGTGATTTAAATCACGTGCGCGTTTGGGAAAGACCACTTTATTTCCTTTATATTTTATTTGTGTTATTATATATACAACTAACCATCCCAACAAATTTTGTTTTCTTACTTTGTTTCTACATATTCAATGCATCATCATCCAAAACGCCTACCATGCGCTACCATCATATGGCCATTGGATGTATCAATAATTCAGATCCAACGCCTCAAACAATGAAGGACTATGTTGCGCTCTCAGGTTTGCACAACACAGGCCCATTCTTTTCTTTTCTATTTTATTTTTTTAAATTGTTTTACTAATTATTTTCCTTTATTAAAATAACACCAAAAATCATTATTTTTTATTTAATAAAAAAATCATTAAAAAAACATAAAGATCATTTTTTTCATAAAAATATTTTATTTCCTTAATTAATTAGTTTAATTTAATTTAGGGAAAATTTAATTCCTTTTTTATAATTTAAATTAATTAGAAATTAGGGTTTTAATTTGTACATAACCTAATTAATTTTTCTCAAAAAAAACTAACCTAAATCTTTTTTCAATTAGATTTTTTAGGTTTCCTAAATTATTCTCGCATTTAATTCGCCGCGCGCATTTTTTAATTTCCTTTTATTATTATTGTAACTGTTTCGAGGTTGTAATAGTAATTAGGGTTTAAATTCCGCCTTTTTATTTTCAGTCCAAAATAATTATGTATCTGCAAAAGCCTTGTAATAGCTAGGACTTTAAACTTTCTTGCTTTTAATTCCGCAAACTATAAACTGCTTAGATGTATGTTAATAGGATTGTATGGAAAGAAAAATTGAAAATTAACACGATAGAAAACCCTAAATGTGCAAAGATAAATTAACTGAAAATTACACTCACACATGCTCACTCCTAGGGTTTGCCTCACTTGGTTGCCTCGGAAATGATTGTCGTGTCCCTCGAACGTAGGGATATCTTAGCAAAAGACCCTCAATCTAAAAGTCATCATAAAGATTATAGTCCCTTAACGTCCCTCGATTTTCCTACAAGAAATGATCTTGTCCCTCGATGTTGCCTACGAATATATGATGACAGTCCCTTCGAACTGCTAAGGTATCCTTACATGTTACCTTCAATGACCATTTCGTCCCTTTTAATAGTCCCTCAAACTCCAACGACGATGCTACCTATTCCTTAATAATGGGATAATGCTGTCTAAAAGGAAAACGAATAGAGCTTTTTTCGAGTAGGTAGAAAATCTTAAGTACTTGCTCAAAACAATAAAAACTCTTTTTTACAAACACTTTCAAAACAGTTTTCAAAAACAACTTTGTCACACTCTTGAGGACAGATACAAGGGTTAGCACGAAGTTAAACAAAAAATTTTCAAAACACACACAAGCAATTTCAAAATGAGCAAGTACCTAAGAGCCAGTGGAAAACCACGGATAGAAAGGGTGCTAACACCTTCCCTTTCTATAATCTACCCCTCGTACTCAGAGACATCTCGAAAAAGGTTTTTTCTGTTCTTTTTCCTTTTCATGATTGGATAAAATAAAAGTCGGTGGCGACTCTTGCTTACCACGACATTTGCGAACAAAAAATGCAAACCAGTAAAAACAGTCGGTTCTGCCACCGCATCACAGAACATGCGACTCTGCTGGGGATTAAAATAAAGTGGGGGTTTACCTTAGGATCTAGGTCATTTCAAATTGCTTTCTTTCTTGTTTGCTTTATTCTTAAAGGGTTTTGTTTGGGTTACTATAGATCCTACACCCAGATCTGGGGGCATTTTTTAGGTAAACAACAATAGATCATGGAGATTGTACGACGTAGACCGATATGGTTTAAGCGATGGCTGTGTTGGTGTGGCACTTTGGTTGGTACCAGTATCCTTCATGGGGAAACGAGGAGAATACGGGGCCACCGCTTGGTGTCGTGAAGCACTAACGGACCTTAGAACCTTAGTTGAACAAACTTGGCCATTAGAAAGTAGTGAGATAGCCGGCCTCAGTATAGAGCTGAGGATTGGTTGATACTCGATGCTACACTCATTGAGATCTGACTTTCAGGATTATTCGGCTGCAAGAAAAGATTGCTTGAGCTGAGACAATGCCCGATAAAGGATGGTCAGTGATATTGAGATCCCTTAGAACCCGGTTACAATTTATAGGATAGGCTGAACCAATCAAACTTCAAGAGGGTACTATCTTAAACTCAGGCAAGCCTTAAACCTAAGAACTTGGTGTGATTTGTTTGTGCTTGTTATACCTGTGATTTCTCAACATAATCATGACATCATAAACATGGCATATCATACTAACCATTTCAAGGATCTCAAGGGTTTTTGATGTAGGTCATGGCAAACCAGACGTCTAGCAAGGGGCAAGGGGATTTATTTTCCTCTAGCCAATGTTGTCAAAGGATCTTGAGTCAGGGGCTATGACCCACTAGATATGGTGAGATTGACTCTTGAAGAAGGACTCTCAATGACACGAAGTTTCTTCAATCAAGTTGCAATCAAATTCTAACAATTTCTTGTTTACCCCATGAGATCCTTGAAAACATTGCATGCATATCATACACATCATTACAGGTACCATTACAGGTTTCTCATATTCTTCGATGTTTATTTCAGTAGAAATGTCTTCTGAACAAAGCATCAAGGACCTTCAGGCACAGAACGCCCAGTTCCAACAAATGTTCATAAGTCTGGCAAAAGGGCATGAGGATCTGAAAGCCCTCATCATGAAAGAGAAAAAGAAAAAGAAGAAGACTGTCGGTATTCTGAATATGGGCATAAGGTTTGGAGAGCGGTTGAAGCGACAAGTCGATCTGACCACTTCATCTAAGGAAGGGGAGAATCAAGAAGAAGAGAAGGATCCCAGTCCTGTAGTTTCTGACAATGATACCGACCACAATGATGAGCAGTATCCTCCTGCTGAGGATAGATACAAGCAGTTGGAATATCATTTGAGTGGCATGGAAGTCCAGAGGATACCTGGGTTGGATTTCAAAGAATTGGGATTGGTGTCGGGAGTGGTCATCCCGCAGAAGTTCAAAGCTCTAATTTTTGCAAAGTATGATGGGGTGTCCTGCCCAAAACTCCATCTCCGCTCTTATGTCAGAAAGATCCAGCCCCACACAGCTGATAGAAATTTGTGGGTTCATTTCTTTCAAGATAGTTTGTCAGGGACTCGACTTGAATGGTTCTATCAACTGGAGAGAGCCAATGTCTGAAATTGGGAAGATTTGGTTGCTGCTTTCTATAAGCAGTATCAATACAAAGCCGACCTGGCTCCTACTCGTACTCAACTCCAGAGTATGTCCATGGGGGCAAGTGAAGGATTTAAAGACTATGCCCAAAAATGGAGATACTTGGCTGGAAGAGTCCAACCCCAGTTGTCTGATAGGGAGTTGGTTGATATGTTTCTGGGGACGCTATCTGGTCCATTTTTTAATCATTTGATCGGCAGCTCGTCAGCGGGTTTCACCGAGCTGATTCTGACTGGAGAAAGAGTAGAAGCTGGGATCCAGAGTGGTAAGATCCAGAAAAATACCTCTTCGAGTATGGAGAAGAAGTCATTTGGTGGAAAGAGGGAAGCCAATGTTATGCAAGGCTAGAAGGGGCGTAGCAAGGCAGACTACCACCAATATGTGGGGGCAGTGTTGATCTCTAATTCGACACACACACAACAACCACAACAACGAAACAATCGGCCAAGGGTGGAAAGACCTCTAAGGCAGTTCACCCAAATCAACATGCCATTGTCACAAGCATTGCAACACATGTTGAAGATGAATCTGATTATGGTGATAAACCCTCATCCGAACCTTAAGACTTCTTCTCCTAACTACAACCCGAATGCAAGGTGTGCTTATCATTCTGGTAGCCTGGGGCACGATACTAACGATTGTTGGGCGCTGAAATACAAGATTCAGAATATGATTGACGCCAAGGAGATCGAATTCGACCCTCCTGAGACTCCCAACGTGATCACTTCTCCCTTTCCAAAACATGGCTAGGATTGAAAACATTTTTGTTCATTTGAATTCTGAAGTTGTATTTTCTTTGCTTATTCGAACAATTATTATCATGTCAAACTTTATTATTTCATTAATGCATTACACATGTTTGTCTTGAATTAGTTTGTTTTCATTATGCTTAAACTGCTTTATACTTCCTTTTCTTGATATTTAACTCTCGACTAAAAACTCTAAGCCTTAGAGGGAGGATGACGAAAACGATACCACAATCTCTACAGTAAGCTTTTGAACAGACCCCGTTAACGATGTACATGCGTTGTTTCAAATCCTAAACAGTGGAGTTATAAGGAAGATAATCCTTAGTCAAACCCTTCGAGCCAAAGAAGTAGGAGTTTTTATTTTCACACAAATAAAAACCTTAATCACAACCTGGGGCAGGGTAGTTTTCTCAGTTAATCCAGGTGCACAATGAATGGCATCGAAGACGTCCTTCCAAAACAAAAGACAATGATGGTTCCCTATAATCGTCAAGACAGACAGTCATTATCTCTTGAAATAAAAGCCCATTAACTCAAAACCTATGAAGGAGACTTAAGAAAAAAATTGGGGCATCCTGTTGACTGTAACCACAAAAAGAAATAGTTCAGGAAAAAGACGGGGATAATAAAGTCAAAAAGAAAGAGGTCCTATAAACCCTCAACAAAAATGACTGCCTATTCAAAATAAACTGTCAGTATCTGAACCATCACTGGAATATCAGAGCAAAGACTCAAACGGGATCTAAATGCACAATTAACTGAGTATAGGATCGAAGAACATCACGAAGAACGGGTGGGTACAAATAAATTTTGAGTCTTTATCCTTTGTGTCTTGAACCGTGAATCAAGCCACGTTATAACCCTTAAAAGTCCTAGCTGAAGCATGGGTTAGTTCGAAAGCATATTGTTACAAAAGTTATCCTGACTCCTATAAGGTTTTCTATAAATCCTGAGTTGACATCACACTTTTACAAAAAAAACTTGTTTTACTAAAAAATGAATTTTCAAACTTCAAGACAGACATAAGCTTTGCATTCTTAAAATAATATTGTTTGCATATGACTATTTGTTCAACAACAGAGAAATTCACATAACGAATATCTAGTGAACAAAAACCTTCTCAATAAAAAGGATCACCTCAAGTGGAAAAACACTTCCAACCAAGGGGCACGACATGATCATTGTCCATCATTTGGGGCAGTCAAGTAAAGATTCAAGGAATCTCTCAAAGATGCCAAATATCCAGGGGCAGATCTCCATCTGAATCCCTTGGGGCATTGGGCATGAATTCCAGCAATGAATCATGTACGATCAAACAAACATCTTCTGGTAGTGTGGCAACACTTACTACTATGGACATTGACAATTCTCCGTACCCGGTGAACATGAACATAGTCAGAAAATACTATGCATGAACAAAGACCCACTAGGTTGACTGGCCTAGGCAAAAATAAGGGCATCCCAGCGAACCAAAAGGGTTCGGGCAAAAATTAGGGATAAAAAAAAAAAAGATATGTACACCTGGCAAGTCGAAAACTTGAAAAGGCGGCTTGAGCAAAAAATGGTATCCCGGTGGACTGAAAACCCAAAAGGGCGGTCCAGGAAAAAGTTAGGGATTTGAAGCGTACGACTATGTCCCGTCATATCATCATTTGCTTATCAATAGAAGACTTATCATCCTGATCAGCATCCAAAAAGCCTCCGTGGGTACTTTCTCCAGCAAGTACAGGGGCAGAAAAGTCCTGATGCAAAGTCATTGTCGTATCCTCAGCATAAGACCCTGTGACATCTACACTCCCCACATAGTAGAGGCAACTAAAGCTTTGACATTGGCTTCCCCAAACAGGAGCTACGTTCCCCAACAAAGTTCCTTCAGAGAATCGACATCTATATTCCCCGACCGAATTTAATAATCACAAGTGGTTCGTAAAGTTGTCTCCCAAGCAGAGTTTATTTCTCTGAATACAGAAGCTCAATCCCTAATAGAGTTTATTCCTCCAACTATGGAAGTTCATCCCCCAACGGAGTTTATCTCTCCAAATCAGCAAGATCTTCCAGCAAAGCATCTCCTCTCTCAAACAGAGTTATTCCCCCACAGAGTTGTTCTCAAGCAGAGTCTCTCCTCGGCAGAATATCCGTAAACAAGGGGCAAATCCCCAACGTAGTCATCTCTGGTTCACCATCCCCAGCGGAAGTAGAAGAACCACTTTTTCTATGACAGTCAGGAACTCAATTTCCATTACTCTCCAGCTGCGGTCATGGATTTATTTTCCCACTCGGATATGTCACAATAGCATTTCATGTTCATATATCATGACGTGCGTATACACATTGCATACAACATAGTCTCATTTATTTTGAGAACATCATGATACAATGCATTTCATGCATCATATACGATTAATCATGTACCTTTTCAGGAAAGATGGTTATCATCAAAAACTTCCAGCAAGTTCAAGATTAGCTCCTAAAACTAGACAGAGTAATTATCTACGCGATCAAATGCAGTATTACGCGGGTTCGTCATGAAGCAATCTTACACGGGTTTCTCCTAAATGCAACATCACACGGGTTTATCTTGAAAAATCTTACACGGGTCCTTTCTCATTCATTTCCTTCTGAAGTTTCACACGAACTTATCATAAAGTAACCTTACCCAGGTTCCTCCTGAAGTTTTTATCATAAAGTAACCTTACCCAGGTTCCTCCTGAAGTTTTACACGAACTCATCCCAAAGTAACCTTACCCAGGTTCCTTCTGAATTTTTACACAAACTTATCTCAAAGTAACCTTACCCCGGTTCATTCTGAAGTTTTACACGAACTTATCACAAAGTAACCTTACCCAGGTTCCTCTTGAAGTTTTACACAGACATAGCCCAAAGTAACCTTACCCAGGTTCCCGCCGAAGTTTTACACGGACTTATCACAAGCAACCTTACCCAGGTTCCTTCTCAGTTCATATGCAGTTTTACCCAAACTCCTCACAAAGCAACCTTACCCAGGTTCCTTCTCAGTTCAGATGCAGTTTTTGTGAGCAACCCCTTCATAGATTGATTTTGAATGATTGCAAATATATATATGAAACACTAAATAGATGTGTGCACTATAAAAATATAATATAACATGTTTGAATAAGCCAAAATTACATTTCTCTCATAATGCATCATTATGAGTCGACACATCAAGTTTTGTATCGATACATAGCTTTCTGAAGTCCCTGGAATTGTATCTCAAAACTATTATGTATCGATACAAAAGCTTATGAGTTGATACATAACTCTTTGATGACCCTAGAATGTAAATCTAAAAACTGCATGCATCGATACATAAATTTCATGCATCGACACATAATATTTTGATGCCCCTGTAATACTTGTATGAATCGACACAAACCCTTATGTATCGACACAAAATATTCTGATGATCTTGGAAAACATTTTGAAACTTATATGTATCGATACATAATATCATGTGTCGACTCATACTATGTTTTAAATTCAAAAGTTAAATTTACAATCAGTATGTATCGACACATACGCATTATTGTCGACAGGTATAAAAGTGTTGGTTCTGTAAAACGCTATAACATGATTTTGTATCGACTCAAAACATAATGTATCGACTCATCCTGTTACATATAACTAACATGAGTCGACACATGACCAACATGCATCGAATCATATCACTTTCTTTTTTACTAACCGTTTTCTGTTATAAATATAAGCAAGCATTTCTTCAGAAGCAACACAACAACATAGAAGATTGTGTGCAAAACAATTGTGAGCAACCATAAGCTTTTCATTCCTTCATCTTCATCATCTTCTCAACCATCTTACATTCAATATCAACAAAGAAAATCAAACATCCTTGTTGAATTGAATCAAGCGGTTTGAGATAACGTTCAGCTGTGTATTGAAGAAGTCTAGCTGAGTTGAAGGTTGAAGAGGAAGCTTCAAGAAATAAACCAGAGGGTTTTTCCTTCAAGAACGGGTGTGTTCTTGAGGGTTTTGTCAGCCAGGGTCGCACGAGTCAGATTCAGCCGTAGCGAGGGGTTTGGAAATCGGAAGGATTTGAACAAAAAGGTCGTGGAAGCGGAGGATCATTCGATGACTTTGCAGGAAATCTTGATACAGCTCATATCAAGTGGTGGTTCTTACAAGAAGAAGAAGATCATATGGATTTCTTTCTTTCTGTGTAGTGTAACCTTGCTATCAAACATTCAGCATATTGATATAAAAGTTCTCAGTTTCGATTGTGAAATTGAGAGGGAGACGTACCCACACGCGAGGACGACAGTGGGCAACTTCCTTACCAAACTGCCTGCGTATCGTTCTCTCTTTCTTTCTCTTTACAATTTTACATATTCTATGATTTTGCAATTCAATTGGCGTACTAAGTTTTACAGTCTAATGATAAGCATAGTGGCTCAAACATTTTCACCAAACCACTACTATTAAATCATTATACAAGCATACGCCAAGTGTTTGACAAAATTCCTATCAAATTTCTAAATTCATTGGAAATACTGTTTTATGATAAGTGCATTGAAACGTCAAGATTTCTGAGTTGTACATTCATCCATTTCATTTAATAAAAATCCAACAAAGTTTTCACATGTCAAGTTTTCTAGTAGTCGGTTCAAAGTAGACGGAATTGATTTAGGACATTGATTTTCGCTACTTTCAACTCGCTTTGATAAAACAATTTTAAATCCTTGAAAAAGTAAGAGGTGATCTATTCACCCCCCCTCTCGATCACTTGCCACACCGTCTAACAAGTGGTATCAGAGCACCGGTTAGTTGGTGCTTTGTATCTACTCGTAACGCTATGGCCTTTGAACCAAATGGGGCGTATAATAGATCTCCTGTTTTCAGTGGTGAAAACTATGGCTACTGGAAAGACTGCATGCGAGTACACATAAATTCCATTGACAGGAATGTATGGACTGCCATTAAAAATGGTCCTTTTCAAATCACCATGAGGAATGATGCAGGTGCAATAGTACCTAAACCCGAGGATCAATGGAATGAAATGGATGAAAAGAAATGGTCGTGTGATTGGAGAGGCAGAAATATGATGATCTCAGCACTTGGTGTTGATGAGTATTATAGGGTGTATCACTGCACGTCCGCTAAAGAAATGTGGGACGCTTTAGAAATTGCCCATGAAGGCACAACTAAAGTTGAACAATCCCGCATTAATACACTCAATCAAGAGTTCGAGCTCTTTCGCATGAAGCAAGGAGAATCTGCCTCTGACATGCAAAAGAGATTCGTACATCTTGTGAGTCGTCTAAATGCACTTGGAAAACCTGTTTCCAATGAAATTGCTACTAATAAAATTCTGAGATGTCTTAGCAGGGAATGGCAACCTAAAGTAACATCTATCAAGGAAGCAAATGACCTCACTACGCTTACCATTACAACTCTGTTTGGAAATCTGGAAGAACATCAACAAGAATTGCAAAGTCTTGAAAAATGCGAAAATAAGAGTAAGAAAGAAAGGAGCAAAGACAAGGAGGCTGAGAAGAATTCAATAGCTCTAATGACTTCTAGCTCTAAGTCCTTAACCAAAGAGCAAGATGATAATGGCTCAACTAGTGATGAAAATTCTGATGATGAAGAAATGGGACTTTTTGTTCGGAGATACAATAGATTTATCCGAAAGAATGGAATCAAGCACTCCGATAAGAATCTCATAAGCTTTCGAAAACAATCCAAAGAACCAAGGCAAGAAGAAAATAAAAAGCAAAGAGGTAAAGGACCTTGTTACAATTGTGGTAAAGTTGGACACTACAAACCAGACTGTCCAAAGATGAAAAAGGATAAGGGAAAAGCTCCACCAAAGAAGTTCAACAAACAAAGAAGAGCTTATATTGCGTGGGAAAGCGATAGCGATTCATCAGATGATGACAGTTCAAGTTGTAGTGATGAAAGTGAAAATTTATGTCTGATGGCACATACAAAAAATCAATTCTACAACAAGAAAGACAACCACAACAAACAAGAAAAATGCCTCACACCCATGGATAGAAGATGGTTTTTAGACAGCGGGTGTTCAAGGCATATGACTGGTGACATATCGCTCTTCATTAACTTCAAGGCAAAGAAGAAAGGATTTGTTACCTATGGAGACAATAACAAAGGAGCTATACTCGGTAAAGGTAGTGTAGGTAATCCCTCTATCACTACTATTTCTAATGTCCATTTAGTAGAGGGGCTTAAACATAATTTGCTCAGTATTAGTCAATTATGTGACAAAGGTTATAAAGTTACCTTCACAAATACTTGCTGCATAATTGAAAATACTTAAAAAGATATTGTGTTTTAGGGCATTAGAGTAAACAATGTCTATATGCTTGACCTTTTTGATGTATCCTTAACAAGCACTAAGTGTCTAGTCACCTTGAATGATGATTCATGGCTTTGGCATAGACGCTTAGTGCATGTTAACTTTGATTTGCTTAATAAGGTTGTATCCAAGGATCTAGTAGTAGGTCTTCCAAAGATAAAATTTACAAAGGATCACCTATGTGATGAGTGCCAAATGGGAAAGCAAACAAAGGTCTCTTTCAAATCCAAAAACATGATTTCCACTTCACGACCCCTTGAGCTTCTCCACATGGACCTTTTTGGACCCTCTAGAACAAAAAGTTTAGGAGGAAATTATTATGGTTTTGTTATTGTTGACGACTACTCTAGATTTACTTGGACTATATTCCTTCATAGCAAAAATGAAACTTTTTCTGCTTTTAAGAGTTTTGCAAAACTATCTCAAAATAGAATGGAATTGAAAATAATTGCAATTCGAAGCGATCATGGAGGTGAATTTCAAAACCATCTCTTTGATAAGTACTGTGACAAGCATGGTATTGAGCATAATTTTTCAGCACCTCGAACTCCACAGCAGAATGGAGTTGTGGAGCGCAAAAATCGCGTCTTAGAGGAGCTAGCAAGAACAATGCTCAATGAAGGTGGATTGCCAAAATATTTATGGGCTGATGCAATTAGCACAACCTGCTATGTTTTAAACAGAATACTAATTCATCCAATTTTGGATAAAACACCTTATGAAATCTTGAAAGGAAGAAAGCCAAACCTGTCACATCTTCATGTATTCGGTTGCAAATTTTTTGTCTTAAATAATGGAAAATAAAATCTTGAAAAATTTGATGCAAAAGCAGATGAAGGTATCTTTCTCGGATACTCACAATCAAGCAAAACATATAGGGTATACAATAAACGTCTACTTACAGTTGAGGAGTCAGTTCATGTCTCTTTTGACGAATCTTATCCGAAACGTGTCGGAAAAGGTATTTCTCTTGATGGTGCAGGTGTATCTACTAAAAATATACTCAAAGAAACTGTTGAAGAAAATGTTCAATCCAAAACAATTGATGATAAGGAAGAAAAAGATACAAGCCATTCAAAAGATGAGGAAGAAGAGCAAATGGAAGCAAATGATCTTCCACTAGCTTGGAAGTCCTCTAAAGACCATCCCATTGACAACATATTGGGAGACATCTCAAAAGGAGTAATGACTCGCTCCAAGATAAGTAATTTTTGTTATCATTTTGCTTTCGTTTCACAAGTAGAATCTAAGAATGCCAAAGAGGCCTTGATTGATGAATTTTGGCTAATGGCCATGCAAGATGAGCTAAATCAGTTTAAAAGAAATGACGTTTGGGAACTTGTCCCTCGTCCGCGAGACCATCATATCATAGGCACTAAATGGGTTTTTAGAAATAAACTTGATGAAAACGGAATGATAACCCGCAATAAAGCACGCTTGGTAGCACAAGGGTATAACCAAGAGGAGGGCATTGATTATGAAGAGACTTATGCTCTAGTTTCTCGCCTTGAGGCTATACGTCTTTTGCTCACTTATGCGTGTGCAAAAGATTTTAAGCTTTATCAAATGGATGTAAAGAGTGCCTTTCTTAACGGAGTCATAAATGAAGAAGTGTATGTCTCACAACCTCCCGGTTTTGAAAATAACGAATATCCAGATCATGTATTTAAATTAAAACGAGCTTTATATGGTCTTAAACAGGCTCCTCGGGTCTGGTATGAAAGACTTAGTAAATTTCTACTTGATCATGGATATTCGAGAGGTCAAGTGGACACTACTCTTTTCATTAAACGTAAAGGAAAGCACATCCTTTTAGTTCAAATATACGTAGATGACATTATTTTTGGTTCAACTAATCTACACTTGGTCGAGGAATTTTCCAAAGTCATGCAGGGTGAATTTGAGATAAGCCTCATAGGGGAGCTAAACTACTTTCTCGGTCTCCAAATAAAGCAGCTCAATGAAGGCACAATTATAAGTCAAACAAAACATTGTCATGAGTTGATTAAATGATTTGGGATGAACAACTCTAAACCAATTGATACTCCCATGCCTACCAACGGAAATTTAGACAAGGATGAACACGGTAAGAGTGTCGATGTCAAGAAATATTGAGGTATGATCAGATCACTCTTGTATCTTACAACATCTAGGCCTGACATCATGCTTAGTGTTTGCATGTGTGCACGATATCAATCAGATCCTAAGGAATCCCACTTGAAAGCTGTCAAGCGTATACTTAGGTATCTCAATAATACACCTAAGTATGGGCTATGGTATTCCAAGGGAAGCGATTGCAGTTTAGTAGGTTACCCTGATTCTGATTTTTCTGGCTGCAAATCAGATAGGAAAAGCACTAGTGGAACATGTCACTTGTTTTCAAACTCTTTAATAAGTTGGCATAGCAAAAAGCAAGTTTCTGTTGCTTTGTTAACTGCTGAAGTTGAATACGTTGCAGCCGGTAGCTGTTGTGCTCAGATCTTATGGCTAAAGCAACAATTACAAGACTATGATATTCAATTAAAACATATTCCAATCAAATGTGACAATACAAGTTCTATAAATCTCACTAAGAATCCAGTTTTACACTCACGCACTAAACACATAGAAATTAGACATCACTTTCTACGCGATCATGTTGAAAAGGAGGATGTTACGTTTGAGCATGTTGATACTAAAAATCAACTTGCTGACATCTTTACAAAACCACTTGCAACAGACCTCTTCTTCAACATCCATCGTGAGCTAGGGATTTTAGATCTCTCATACGTGATGTCCTAAACATATATGTAATTGAAATATATCTATATCACACCATACTGTTAAGATGTGATTTTTCAGCTTTAGTACGTGTGTTCACTTATCTAATCAAACGAGGTAATATCCTTCCTATCTTCACCCTCAATCACCTATAAGTTGATCTAAATGTTCACTGAAAATGTCTTCGTATATCTCTTTTACATAAATTGTTTGAATTTGACATATGCAATTTACATCATATCTTTAGGCATGCATAACACACTTCAGATAAGTCATTTTTTTTGTATGATACCATATTCCCTTGTTAGCAAGAAACTCTGTAAAAACTGCAAAATCTGTCAAAATCCATATTCCCTTGACTCACTCATTTTGTTACTTTCAAGTGCTTGTATAAATGTCTCTTTCAAACATTTTATCGTGCTTATGTAATCTAATTTTTTATCTGCCAATGCATTACTTTTAACGTGATTACTTTATGTTTACTCTGCTATTTACTCACTTATTGATAACTTTATGCCTGACATTCTTTGTGAATGCCAAGTCCATTAACCGCTGAAATTGTATATAAATTTTCCTATGTGCTGAGTTTCTTGAAAATTTTGCTTATTCTCTTTTTGATATGGTCAAAGGGGGAGAAGAAGAGTGTGTCAATGAAGATTGTGCTTGTATTAGGAAGAATATACACAAACTCAGGGGGAGCAAGTTTTTTTCATTCACACTATATCACGACACATCATCAGATATTTGCCATCATCAAAAAGGGGGAGTTTGTGAGCAACCCCTTCATAGATTGATTTTGAATGATTGCAAATATATATATGAAACACTAAATAGATGTGTGAACTATAAAAATATAATATAACATGTTTGAATAAGCCAAAATTACATTTCTCTCATAATGCATCATTATGAGTCGACGCATCAAGTTTTGTATCGATACATAGCTTTCTGAAGTCCCTGGAATTGTATCTCAAAACTATTATGTATCGATACAAAAGCTTATGAGTCGATACATAACTCTTTGATGACCCTGGAATGTAAATCTAAAAACTTCATGCATCGATACATAAATTTCATGCATCGACACATAATATTTTGATGTCCCTGTAATACTTGTATGAATCGACACAAAACCTTATGTATCGACACAAAACATTCTGATGATCCTGGAAAACATTTTGAAACTTATATGTATCGATACATAATATCATGTGTCGACTCATACTATGTTTTAAATTCAAAAGTTAAATTTACAATCAGTATGTATCGACACATACGCATTATGTGTCGACGGGTATAAAAGTGTTGGTTCTGTAAAACGCTATAACATGATTTTGTATCGACTCAAAACATAATGTATCGACTCATCCTATTACATATAACTAACATGAGTCGACACATGACCAACATGCATCAAATCATATCACTTTCTTTTTGACTAACCGTTTTCTGTTATAAATATAAGCAAGCATTTCTTCAGAAGCAACACAACAACATAGAAGATTGTATGCAAAACAATTGTGAGCAACCATAAGCTTTTCATTCCTTCATCTTTACCATCTTCTCAACCATCTTACATTCAACAACAACAAAGAAAATCAATCATCCTTGTTGAATTGAATCAAGCAGTTTGAGATAACGTTCAACTGTGTATTAAAGAAGTCTAGCTGAGTTGAAGCTTGAAGAGGAAGCTTCAAGAAATAAACCAGAGGGTTTGTCCTTCAAGAACGGGTGTGTTCTTGAGGGTTTTGTCCGCCACGGTCGCACGAGTCGAATTCAGCCGTAGCGAGCGGTTTGGAAATCTGAAGGATTTGAACAAATAGGTCGTGGAAGCGGAGGATCATTCAGTGACTTTGCAGGAAATCTTGATACAACTCATATCAAGTGGTGGTTCTTACAAGAAGAAGAAGATCATATGGATTTCTTTCTTTCCGTGTAGTGTAACCTTGCTATCAAACATCCAACATATTGATATAAAAGTTCTCAGTTTCGATTGTGAAATTGAGAGGGAGACGTACCCACATGCGAGGACGACAGTGGGGAACTTCCTTACCAAACTGCCTGCGTATCATTCTATCTTTCTTTCTCTTTACAATTTTACATATTCTATAATTTTTCAATTCAATTGGCGTGCTAAGTTTTACAGTCTAATGATAAGCATAGTGGCTCAAACATTTTCACCAAACCACCACTATTAAATCATTATACAAGCATACGCCTAGTGTTTGACAAAATTCCTATCAAATTTCTAAATTCATTGGAAATACTATTGCGATCGGTGGAAATTAGAACTGACTGTTTTGAAGCTGGTTCGCGAAATGTCGCGGTAAGCAAGAGTCGCCACCGTCTTTTATTTTCTCCAACAAGGAAAGGACAAAAGCACAGCAAAATTCCTTTTCGAGAATGTTTCTCGGTTCGGGAGGTAGATTTATAGAAATGGAAGGTGTTAGCACCCTTTCTATCCATGGTTATCCATGGGCTCTTAGGTACTTGCTCACTATGTTTTCAAAATTCGTTTGCTTTTCTTGTGTGTGTGGGTTTTGAAAAAGTTTAGTTTGAAAAACTTCTAGGTAACTCTTGTATTAGTCCTCAAGAGTGTATGAAGTGTTTGTTTAAAAACTTTTTAAAAGTGTAGGTGCGAAAAGTTGTTTTTGTTTTTTGAAAGAGCAAGTACCCAGGAGAAATCTACCTACTCTAAGGAATTAGGCTGTGTAAGAGTCCTTTGGACAGTACTATCCCACTATTGAGAAGTAGGTAGCACCGTCGTTGGAGTTATTCGGGTCAATTCGATTATAGGGACAGTGTGGTCACCAAAGCAATAGTAGGACGCCTTAGCGGTAATCCTAATGTCCTAGATCCTTTTTATCCGAGGCAACCGTTTCGAGGCAACTGGATCTTTAGACAGGAGGGCGACCTCCAAAACACCCTATACTTGACGACCACGTCGAGGCAACCAGTGAGGCGTACCCTAGGAGTGGCATGTGCATGTGTGTTGTTTCAGTTTATATTTATCTTGTACATGTTATTTGTGAGCTACAAATTGATTTTATTTGTCAGGCAATTTTGTCATGCATAATTAACAGTTAATAGTGCGGGAAAATAAATTGCGGAAAATTGAATCTACGCTATTACAAGGCGTCGGGTTTTACATCGCCAAAAACATAACCCTTTGGAAAAAATAAATTGCGAGAAAATAAAAGAAAGCGGTAAAAGACCTAATTAACTATTACATCCTCGGAAACAGTTACATCAATATAATCAAAAGGAATTAAAGCGCGAAAGAAATTAAATCGGGAACGTCCTTAGGGTTTTGACCCTTTTTGAGAAAAGAATTAAATTTGTCATTTTTTGCAATTAATTAAATATTAAACCTAAACCTAATTAATTAAATAATTAAAAGAAAAAGTATTTTTGTGGTTTTATGTTATTAATAAAATAAAAATAAATAAAAAAGAAATTAAAAGTGTCAAAAGAAAAACCCTAAATCTAATTCATTTTTATTTATTGTAAAAGAAAATTAAAATTAAACCTAATTAAACTAAATTAATTTAAGTTAGTGTTTATTTACAAAATAATTAAACTAAAGTGAAATTAATAATAATAAATAAAATATTTACATTTTTTAATTTTTCTGGATTTTTATTGTGAAAAATTAATTATGTTAATTTTAGTGATAATAATAATAATTAGAAAGAATAATTAATAAATAAACTAGAAAATATAAAATAAAAAAGAAAAAGGAATGAACCAAGGGGGTTCTGGGCCCAGAAGGAGGTGGATTAGCAATTCTCAAGCCCAAGAAGCTATCAAGCCCGTTTGATTTTGTGAGATTCTCCATGACACGGTTTACTGGGGAGCATGGTGTTTCCTCTCTCATGACCTTTGGATTGCTGCCTTGAGACACTTGGCACCTGGATGTCTAGGATGCATGGTGGACCTGCCTTTGGGAATCTGCACGTGAACATGTAAAGGAAAAGAAAATAAAGACTTTGGGTGGACCTGGGAATCGAACCCAGGTCCCAGTGATTGCCAGCCACATCATCTTCCACTGAGCCATGCGCCTGTATTTGATATTATATTAACAATTGAAAATAATATATAAAAACAATCATATGCTGGAAAGAGAAAATAAAATAGCGCGCGCGTTTGAATGAACCAATGGCATGGCACCACGTATTGTCTTCTTCCTCGTTTCCCTGTAAAACAAAAACAATTAGCGGGGGTTTTTAACCCCCACAACCTGCAATAAGAGAAAATAGCGAATAGAGCTGTGTGCAATATAAATTGTTCGCGAGCATCTCAATGTGTCCGTCTCATTCCAACGGTTTTAACCATGGGTCTCTCAAGGTCTAATTTTCCCTGTACAGCAAAGCCCCAATTTGAGAGCTCGGAAAACCTAAAATTCATCAATGGCGTTTTCTGTTTCAGGGCATCTTAATCCAATTATCTTGTACCAAAAGCTTCGTACAGTCCTTATGAACACAAAACAATCAACAAGAGATGTTAAATATGCATGAATCAAAGTATATGATTTTGGAAAAAATTGTTCAAACCGTGAGCTGTTCTTGCGCGTTTCTTGAGTTCTAGCACGTGGTTTTGATTCCAAATCAACCCTGAAACCTCCAGCAATATGTTTGAATCGCTCTAAGGCTTTGAATTGGTCTGAAATATGAAAAACAATTTTTAGTTTTCTTTGAATTTTTTGGAATTGGTTATGGCTTCTGCAGCAGCTTTTTCACGTCCAAGGCTTTAGGTTTAGCTTATGCACTTATAATAGAATGGAATTAGGTTAACTTCTGGTCAAGAAATCCATTGCATTATGGTTTCAATATTTGATTTCCAATCAAATCTTTTTGCATATTTTTGATTGGGAAAACTTGCCAAAATTGGAGATCTTGATGTCCTTGATTGATACACGAATTTTCCAGCTTGCCCTGAGTTTATTTGCTTCACAAAAGATTGAGAAAAACATATCTTGATATTTTCCTACATTTTAAATCAATTAAATGAATTAATATTAATAAAAAATCCAATTAATTAATAGAAAATGAGAAAATAAGTTCAAATAATCCCAATGGGTCGTGCATAGGCCTTGGACAATGTTTCAAGAAGGAATTCGAGGCCCATTAGCAAAAATGATGTGTTTTGAGCAAAGTTGACTTTTGCAAATTCACAAAAATTTCTCAACTTCTCCAATGCATATATTGCTCAATTTTGATCATATGAACATGTTCTTGGACATTTTGGAAAGTTCTTGAAGTCCTCTAACCAATGCCTTTGGTCCCATGTCATTTGGATTTACCAATCTCAAGTTATGGTCTTTGACTTAAAGTGCCTTTTTGTTGACTTTTTAAATTGACCTATAATGTAGAAATTGATAACTTTTTGTGAGAGCATTTCTTGGACTTGGAATGTGAAGATGATTTGTAGGAAATGTCATCCCCTTCAAAATGAGCATTGGATGGGATTTTTCTGATGAACCATGAAAAAGTTATGCCTTGGTCAAGTTACAGTTGACTTTTCAACTGTCCAAAAATAGCAACTTTTGCATCTTTGATGATTTTTGAGCCATGCTTGTGGAATCATGATCAAGACTTGATCAAATGATGATTGTGTGCTCAAAATAAGATGTTGACCAAAAATTTTGACTTTTGACTGCAAAATGACCATTTTACCCCTGTAGTTGATTGTGAACCAAATAGGGCTTTTGACTGTGCAATTTGACCCTGTGAGTCTTGAAACTTGGCATGTAGATGCTTGGCAATGTATATAGGCCTATGGGACTTGATTGAGCCATTGAAAACCTCAAATTCCTTGAGGGAACCAAAACCCTAATTTTGACTGGCTTAGAAGGATGTTTGACTGGGCAACCCCTTGATCCATTTGAAGATTGATCTTGACAAATCTTGAAGAATATGGGAGGACAAATTTTGGGGTACAACAACTGTTTTATGATAAGTGCATTGAAACGTCAAGATTTTTGAGTTGTACATTCATCCATTTCATTTAATAAAAATCCAGCAAAATTTTCACATGTCAAGTTTTCTAGTAGTCGGTTCAAAGTAGATGGAATTGATTCAGGACATTGATTTTTGCTGCTTTCAACTCGCTTTGATAAAACAATTTTAAATCCTTTAAAAAGTAAGAGGTGATCTATTCACCCCCCCTCTCGATCACTTGCCACACCGTCTAACAGTTTTACCCAAACTCCTCACAAAGCAACCTTACCCAGGTTCCTTCTCAGTTCAGATGCAATTTTACCCAAACTCCTCACAAAACAACCTTACCCAGGTTCCTTCTCAATTCAGATGCAGTTTTACCCAAACTCCTCACAAAGCAACCTTACCCAGGTTCCTTCTCGGTTCAGATGTAGTTTTACCCAAAATCCTCACAAAGAAACCGTACCCAGGTTCCTTCTTGGTTCAGATGCAGTTTTACCCAAACTCCTCACGAAGCAACCTTACCCATGTTCCTTCTCACAACCCTAATATCCAGGCTTTCATATCGAAGAAACCCTACAACCCATGTTCCTTCTCATAACCTTACCATCCAGGTTTCTTTTCTCTTACCTCCAGACAGCAGGCCACAACACTGTAAGACCTGTACCTGATCAAACACAATTGATTTCGCATTTCCCCAGTAAGTCGCGGTGCAGCTTGTACCCTGACCAGATATGTAGTTCACCTCCGGAGTTAATTCCTCAATAGAGTAAAGGAAAACTGAAGCTCCTAAAATTCTATTTCTCCTAAGACAGATACCAACATTCCTCAACAGATTCCTCCTCAACGACAGGAACAGGGACTCTCATCAAAGGAATGTCTCAGGAAATCAACATCCTCTAGATGGCATCTTTAAGACCATCTTCAACGGTACTACATCACATCTTGGATGGAATCTTTAAGCCCATCTCTGACAATTCTCTAGAAACTTCCAAATGTCATCTATAAGCCCATTCCCGATATCACAAATCAAGTATCACTTTATGCGAGTGCAAATTTCTGGGCACTCTAGTGTTCAATCATCTTCCACCTTCAGATCACGAAAGGCAGACGAGCCAATCTACATCCTCAAGTTTAGGAAGATTGAATAGGGGAAAATGTTGTACCCCAAAATTTGCTCTCTCATTTTACTCAATACATACTCCTAGAGGTCCTCAATTTGCTCAAGTTTTCCCAAGAGTTGACCAGACAAACTCTCTTCTAAGCCAGTGTGTCTCAAATTAGGGGTTCCACTTTCATCAAGATGTGTGGATCACAAAAGCCCCAAATTCTTTCCAAGGTCCTAATATGTTCCCAAGATTCTCCATGTCAAATTTCAAGCCTTGCACAAGAAGTTTGCTCAGTCAACTGCTCAGATGCTTGAGAATCAACTGAACTAGGTCAAAAGTCAATTGTGGCCCACATACAGTCAAACTTCAAGATTTTTGGTCAACAGAAAAATTTTGAAGTGACATCCATCATTTGATCAATGGTTGATCATGATTTCCCAAGAAATGCTCCTAACTCATCAAAACTCAAAAAGTTGCTAAATTAGGGTTTCATAGGAAAAGTCAACCAAACTTTGACCAAGCATAACTTATTCATAATTTATAAGAAATTTTCCATCCAATGCTAATTTTGAAGAGGATGCAATTCCCTAAAACTCATCTTCAGCTCACAAGTTCAAAATATGTACTCATCAAAAGATATGAATTTCTACATTATAGGTCCTTTTGAAAAGTTAACAAAAACACCTTTTGGGTCAAAGCTTCTTAAATGAACATGGAAGAACCAATTGAAATGAAACCAAAAGGGTTGTTTAGGGGACATCCTAAGATTTCTAAAAAGTCCAAGAACACCTTCCTAGGGTCAAAATTGAAGGAGATGTGTATTGTCAAAGTTGACCAATTTTTGGAAATATGCATGAAGTCAACATTGATCAAAATGACTTTTTTTCTAAGTGGGCCCATGTTTTCTTGTTTGAAACTTGTTCCTAAGATGTCCCACGACCCCTGATCTTATCCACCTATTATTTTATTATTTTTATTATTTATTTTGATTTTTTATCCATTTAAATCAAAATAAATCAATTTAAATAGTAGAATAATCAAATAAAATCAAAGATTTGATTTTATGAGCATATTATGAGTCTATGAACAACTAGCAAATCAAAAAATTCTTACAAGAGCTAATTGATTGGAAAAGATCTTAATTTGGTCTATTTTGGAAACAAATCATAGAAGGCAAAGAATGAAATCAAATCTCCATAATTTGCAAAGATATGATCAGTTTTTGTTGACCTAAATCATTCTATCATATATACCTAATATCTCTAAAGCATAAAAGAGGGTTTGGGGTCGTGAAAAGAAGGGGAAGAAATTGCAAATATTGGAAGAAAAAGTGCAGACCATATTCTCTTCCATAGGCCATTTTAAGTAATTCCAAAGCCAACAATATGTTCCTAGACGTGTTCTGAAGCCATTCCAATCATCCTCAAGCCTTAAAACCTTCATAAATCACGCCTCACAGTGCCACGGTTTGCATCTTTTTTTCAAGATTCGTTTTCAATGTATCCATCATAAACATGTTTTGATCATATATCCATGCCTGTTATCATATTTGCAATGTTTTTGATTAGTTTGATTGAAGTTTAAGTGCAGGAATGGCACGATGCCATTGTTAAGGTTTTGAGGTCCCAAATTGGGAATTCTATATAAAGGCAAAATTAGACAAAATTAGGGGTACTATCATGCTCACGAGATGATTTCCAGTTGATCCATGTCTTTGGTTTGAATTTATTCTGCTTGTGCTGCGTTTTTTTGAATTTTACAGGTTTATGGCTACAAACAAAATCCGTCACTATAGCCTTTAGTGACAGAAATGACTGTAGGTAAAAGTGTGGCCAAAAACAACAGTTATGGGGAAGAAGACAATTAGGTGGAAAAATCCTATTGGGTGATTTGAATCACGCGCGCGTTTGGAAAAGACCACTTTATTTCCTTTATATTTTATTTATGTTATTATATATACAACTAACCATCTCAGCAAATTTTGTTTTCTTACTTTGTTTCTACAGATTCAATGCATCATCATACAAAACGCCTATCATGCGCTACCACCACCTGGCCATTGGATGTATCAATAATTCAGATCCAACGCCTCAAACAATGAAGGACTATGGTGCACTCTCAGACTGGCACAACACATGCCCATTCTTTTCTTTTCTGTTTTATTTTTTTTAATTGTTTTACTAATTATTTTCCTTTATTAAAATAACACCAAAAATCATTATTTTTTATTTAATAAAAAAATCATCAAAAAAACATAAAAATCATTTTTTTTCATAAAAATATTTTATTTCCTTAATTAATTAGTTTAATTTAATTTAGGGAAAATTTAATTCCTTTTTTATAATTTAAATTAATTAGAAATTAGGGTTTTAATTTGTACATAACCTAATTAATTTTTCTCAAAAAAAACTAACCTAAATCTTTTTTCAATTAGATTTTTTAGGTTTCCTAAATTATTCTCGCATTTAATTCGCCGCGCGCATTTTTTAATTTCCTTTTATTATTATTGTAACTGTTTCGAGGTTGTAATAGTAATTAGGGTTTAAATTTCGCCTTTTTATTTTCAGTCCAAAATAATTATGTATCTGCAAAAGCCTTGTAATATCTAGGACTTTAAACTTTCTTGCTTTTAATTCCGCAAACTATAAACTGCTTAGATGTATGTTAATAAGATTGTATGGAAAGACAAACTGAAAATTAACACGGTAGAAAACCCTAAATGTGCAAAGATAAATTAATTGAAAATTACACTCGCACATGCTCACTCCTAGGGTTTACCTCACTTGGTTGCCTCGAAAATAATGGTCGTGTCCCTCGAACGTGGGGATATCTTAGCAAAAGACCCTCAATCTAAAAGTCATCATAAAGATCATAGTCCCTTAACGTCCCTCGAGTTGCCTACGAGAAATGATCTTGTCCCTCGATATTTCCTACAAATATATGATGACAGTCCCTTCGAACTGCTAAGGTATCCTTACATGTTTCCTTCAATGACCATTTCGTCCCTTTCGATAGTCCCTCAAACTCCAACGAAGGTGCTACCTATTCATTAATAATGGGATAGCGCTATCTAAAAGGAAAACGAACAGAGCTTTTTTCGAGTAGATAGAAAATCTTAAGTACTTGCTCAAAACAATAAAAACTCTTTTTCACAAACACTTTCAAAATAGTTTTCAAAAACAACTTTGTCACACTCTTGAGGACAGATACAAGGGTTATCACGAAGTTAAAAAAAAACTTTCCAAAACACACACAAGCAATTTCAAAATGAGCAAGTACCTAAGAGCCAGTGGAAAACCACAGATAGAAAGGGTGCTAACACCTTCCCTTTCTATAATCTACCCCCGTACTCAGAAACATCTCGAAAAAAGGTTTTTTCTGTTCATTTTCCTTTTCCTGATTGGATAAAATAAAAGTCGGTGGCGACTCTTGCTTACCGCGACATTTGCGAACAAAAAACGCAAACCAGTAAAAATAGTCGGTTCTGCCACCGTATCACAGATGGCACTGGCTTCCTTCTTACCAGCAAAAGGCTTCTTTACTGAGCTCAAAGAGACATCCTTCTGTATCTTGCCGCTTCAAATCCCAACTTCTACTCTTTCTCTAGTTAGAATCAGCTCGGTGAAACCAACTGACGAGCTGCCGATCAAATGATTGAAAAATAGACCAGATAGCGTCCCCAGAAAAATATCAACCATTTCCCTATCAGACAACGGGGGTTGAAATCTCCCAGCCAAGTCTCTCCATTTTCGTGCATAGTCTTTAAAGCCTTCGCTTGCACCCATGAACATACTCTGGAGTTGAGTACGGGTAGGAGCAAGGTCGGCGTTGTATTGATACTGCTTGTAGAAAGCAGCAGCCAGATCTTCCCAATTTCAGACATTGGCTCCCTCCAGCTGGTAGAACCATTCAAGTTGAGTCCCTGACAGACTATCTTGAAAGAAATGAACCCACAGATTTCTATCAGCGGTGTGGGGCTATATCTTTCTGACGTAAGAGCGGAGATGGAGTTTTGGGAAGGACTCCCCATCATACTTAGCAAAAACTGAAGCTTTGAACTTCTACGGGATGACCACTCCCGACACTAATCCCAATTCTTCGAAATCCAGTCCCGGTATCCTTTGAACTTCCATGACACTCATACGATCTTCCAACTGCTTGTATCTATCCTCAGTAGGAGGATATTGCTCATCATTGTAATCGCTATCATTGTCAGAAACTGCAGGACTGGGATCCTTCTATTCTTCTTGATTCTCCCCTTCCTTGGATGAAAAGGTCATATCGACTTGTCGCTTCAACCGCTCTTCAAACCTTCTGCCCATATTCAGAATACCGGTAGCCTTCTTCTTTTTCTTTTTCTCTTTCAGGATAAGGGCTTTCAGATCCTCCTGCCCTTTTTCGAGACTTATAAACATTTGTTGAAACTGGGCGTTTTGTTCCTGAAGGTCCTTGATGCTTTGTTCGGAAGGCATTTATGGTGAAATAAACAGTGAAGTAGATGAGAAACCTGTAATGGTACCTGTACCTGCAATGTTATGAATGGGATGCGTATACAATAATTTTAAAGACTTTGGGAAATTTAAATTTGCAAACCAAAATAAACAAAAAATTTATTAGCTGAATTCAAAGTCCAAATGCCTTTTTAGGCGTTACAATTAAAAACAAATCTAAAACTAGAAACAGTCAAAATTCCCATGGATGCTTCCTCTTTGTGCCGAGATAATTATTGAGTCCTTTTTCCTCGTGGAGCTGCTTTGTGAGCTCTAAAACCTTCCTCTCCTGAGCATGGAACTGATCCCTGTAAGTATCCCGCTCCTTCATCAACTGAATCCAAGACCTCTATAATTCCCCAAGATCAATGGGCATATAAGGATAGAGAACCGTGTAAGGAATACCCCCTTCAGTAGTGGGTTCCACAATCACTGCTAAAACGGCCACATAGGGAATCATAAGCTTTTGGGTGTGAGCTCGTACCCATTGGAGATAAGGTTCCATAGGAATGGAAGCCTTTGGCCCCAAAGCCTTGGCGCAAGATCGGTTTACCATGCCCCAAGCTCGTATGAACCTCCGGCGATACTCTTGAATATCATCCTCATAGTTGAATACAATGCCCTCGATGAGTAACTCATAGGGACCATCTCTTTGAGCGTAACCAAATTGTCGCAGAGCTAAACAAGGGTTATAGGTTATACCCCCTCTGATACCAAGTAATGGGACATTAGGGTACTCCCCGCAGCGGTCAATAATAGCAGTGTTTTCCATAGCTCGGGAACACCAGAGAATATCCATGTGGGCGAGTGACATTATTCTTTATGACCAACCAAAACCTTCTTCATTCTTTAGTATGGACTTAGGGAGGTGAGAAATAAACCACCTCAACAGCAATGGAATGCAACACATAAGAACCCCTCTTCTCTTCATGGTACGAGTATGGAGAGTGTGCAGAATATCTCCGAGCAAGGTAGGTACAGGGTTGCGAGAGAGGAAGATCTTGATAGAATTCACATCTATGAACGAGTCTGGATTAGGGAATATGACTAACCCATAGATTAGAAGATCCAAGACCTCCTCAAAAGTCTGAAAATCCATATCATCCCAAAACAGCTGGGCCTTGTCTATCAGAAACTTGGCTAGAAAACCCTTGACTCCGCTTCTTGTTTCCCAATTGGATACCACGTTGGCCTGTTTCAGATGCAAAGCTGAGGGAATGAATTCTGGCTTAGGAACTTCTTAGAGACCTGTGAAGGGCAACTGTTCAAGAATGGGTATATCCAATAGCTGAGAGAATTCTTCCAAGGTAGGCACCAACTGATAGTCTGGAAAGGTGAAGCAGTGGCGCTTGGGATCAAAGAACTGAAAGAGTACACTCATCATCTTTTCATCAAAGTTTGAAGTAACCAGGTTGAAAAGTTGACCATGTCTCTTAGTGAACGCATAAGTTTCAGAAACCCTTGATACTAGATCTTTGAGTTGGGAAGGCATCTTCACAAAGCTGATTCAGATAGTGTTTCTACGAACGGAAGCCATGATCTACAAAACAGAACAAAGATAAATTCCCTTGGTCTTTGAAATGGTTAGTGCAATAAGAATGGATGCTATGTTATGATGCAAGATGTCATGATAAACCACAAGTATAGCAAACACAATCAAATCACACAAAGTTCTTAGGTTTAAGGCTTGCATGAGGTTAAAGGTCATACCCTCTTGAAGTTTAGTTAGTTTCAAACATGTCTTAAAAGTAACCGGGTTCTAAGAGATCTCAATATCACTGACCATCCTTTATCGGGCATTGTCTTAACTCAAGCAATATTTTCTTGCGGCCGAAATATCCCGAAAGTCTGATCTCAATGAGTGTAACATCGAGTATCAACCAATCCTCAGCTCTATACCGAGGCCGGCTATCTCACTACTTTCTAATGGCCAAGTTTGTTCAACTAAGGTTCTAAGGTCCGTTAGTGCTTCACAACACCACGCGGCGGCCCCGCATTCTCCTTGTTTCCCTACGAAGGATACCGGTACCAACCAAAGTGCCACACCAACACAGCCATCGCTTAAACCATATCGGTATACGCCGTACAATCTCCACGATCTATTGTTTTTTACCTAATGAGTGCCCCCAGATCCAGGTGTAGGATCTATAGTAACCCAAGAAAACCCTTTTAAGAATAAAGCACACAAATAAGAAAGCAATATGAAATGACCTAGATCCTAAGGTATACCCCACTTTATTTAGTTGGTCCCCAGCAGAGTCACCAGTTCTGTGATACGGTGGCAGAACCGACTGTTAATACTGGTTTGTGTTTTGCGTTTTTTGTTTGCAAAATGTCGCGGTAAGCAAGAGTCACCTCCGACTTTTATTTCATCCAATCATGGAAAAGGAAAAAGAACAGAAAAAACCCTTTTTCGATATATTCTAAGTACGGGGGGTAGATTATAGAAAGGGAAGGTGTTAACACCCTTTCTATCCATCGTTTTCCATGGGCTCTTAGGTACTTGCTCATTTCTAAAATTGTTTGTGTGTGCTTATTTTGAAAAGTTTTACTTCGTGATAACCCTTGTATCACTCCTCAAGGGTGTGACGAAGTTTGTTTTGAAAATTTGTTTTGAAAGGTGTAGGTAGCCCCGTCGTTGGATTTTTTAAGGGACGTTCGAAAGGGACAAGTACAGTCATCAAAGAAACAGTTAGGAAACCTTAGTAGTAACCCTAGAGTCTTAAGATCTTTCCGAGGCAACATTTCTGAGGCAACATTTCCGAGGCAACATTCGAATGAGTCATTTTGATCTTTTAGACTGGAGGGAAGCCACTAAAATCTCTTATGCTTAATGACTGTTTTACCGAAGGCAACCGTAGTGGAGTAAACCCTAGGAGTGAATATGTGCATGTGAATTTTTCAGTTAATTTAGTCTTTGCTCATTAGGTGATCTACCGTTTTAATTTTCAGATATTCTTGCCATACAACCCTATTATCATACATTTAAACAGTTAAAGATTACGGGAATTTAAAGTGCGGGAAAATAAACCTAGCTATTACAAGGCTTTGGCAGTTACATAATTATCTTGACTGAAAATAAAAATGTGGAATTTAAAACCCTAATTACTATACAAACTCGGAGCAGTTACAATTATAATAAAAAGAACTAAAATGCGTGCGGCGAATGAAATGCGAGAATGGTTAAAAACCCTAAAAATCTAATTGAGGAAAATATTTAGGTTATTTTAGAGAAAAGAATTAATTAAGTTATGTACAATATTAACCCTAATTTCTAATTAGTTTTAATTATAAAAATAAATTGAAATTAACCTAATTTAAACTAAATTGATTAATTAAAGAAAATAAAATATTTTATAAAAAAGATTTTTTAAATGTTTTTTGTGATTTTGATTTGAGAAAACACTTTAATTACAAATTTAAAACCTAATTTCTAATTAGTTTTATTTACAAAAAGAATTAAATTAACCTAGTTTCTAATTAGATTAATTAAAGAAATAAATATTTCATGAGAAAAATGATTTTTTTGTGTTTTTGTGGTTTTTTTATTTTAAAAAAAGAAATAATTTTGTGTTAATTAAAAAAGAAAATGATTAATGAAATAAATAAAGAAATTAAAAAAAATGAAAAAAAGAAAGAATTGGGCCTGTGCTGAATAGTAAGGTTGGGGGTGTGATTCTGAAATTCTCCAGGCCCATTAGCCATCCAAGCCCAGTCAGTGCTTGATTCCATGTGGCGTTGACTTGAGGGTGCATCACAGTCATTCACTGGTAAGCATTGGATCTGGCAAGATGTGCATCCATTGGATGGAGGATGATGATATATGGTGGACGCTAGGGCAGGTGATGCATCAGATCTGTAGAAAGAAAAGAAAATAAAGAAACACTAGGACCTGGGATCGAACCCAGGTCCTCTCACTTACCACCAATTGCCCTTGCCAACTGCGCTAATGTGATTAGTTGTTAGTACAATGAAAACAAAATATAATATACCAAACAAAATGATTGGATCAAAAAAATGCGCGAGATTTAAACGGACAAATAAAAGGTTGCCACGCCACCATCTTCTTCCTCCTCTATCGCCTTAGGTTCCTTCACCTTTACCTACAGACAAAGGTCTGTAGCTACAAACCTGTACAACTCAAAAACTCACAAAACGCAAGATAAATAAAATTGAAGACCAGGGTTTAACTGGTCATGATGTCACGATCATCATGGTACCTTAATCGTGGCCTAATTTTACCTGTGGACAAAAACCCTAAAAGGAACGTGAAAACCCTAGCAATGGAAAATGCACATATATACGTCAAAACTTCAATTAAACTATTAAGTCAGCTTGCAAACATGTCAAAGATCACAAATATGTCAATCAAATGTGCTAATGATGCAAGAATTGATGTAATCGATTTCAAAAAATAAAGAAAACCGTGTGAGTGGTAGCGTGCGTTTCTGGGTGCAAGAGGACTTGCAGATGAACCAGTTAGCTTTAGAGATGCTCCAGGATGCGATTGACAATGTTAGAATGGCTTGAATTGGCATGTATGGTTGAAATCGATTCACCACTTTTGTCCAATTTTGAGCTTTTTGTTCTCTGACTTTCATGTCTACAAAACCTTGTCTTTTTCCTTGTACTTGCTCATTATATATGCTAGGACGAATTAGGGTTCTAAAAACCATATGTATCTTTGCAATTATGGAAGATTTGATTTGATTTCCATGCCATATGAAAACTTTCTATATTGAGCCAAATTATCCCTTTCTTGTACCAATCAGCCCTGATTCGATTTGGCCTTGATATTTTAGCATATTTTGATTGTAATCCTGTCAAAAAATCATATCAAAACAGATCTTTGATATTATTTACCAATTATTTGATTTAATTCAATCTTTAATTAATAAAAAATCAAAATAAATTGGAAAATGAAGCAAATAACACGTGGATAAGTAATTGGTCGTGGACCATGTTATAAGTGACGTTCAATCATGAAATGCTAGGCCCATTTGGTAAAAAATTCACTTTTGAGCATATTTGACTTTTGGCAATTTTGCCAAAAAGGTCAACTTTGACATGGCATACCTCCTCCAATTTTAACCCTAGAGAGGTGTTCTTGGACTTTTTATAAATCTTAGGATGTCCCCTAAACAACCCTTTTGGTCTCATTTCAATTGGGTTTTCCATATTCATGTAAGAAGCTTTGACCCAAAAGGTGTTTTTGTTGACTTTTCAAAAGGAACTATAATGTGGAAATTCATATCTTTTTGTGAGTACATATTTTGAACTTGTGAGATGAAGATGAGTTGTAGGGAATTTCATCCTATTCAAAATGAGTCTTGGATGGAAAATTTCTGATAAAGTATGTGGAAGTTATGCTTGGTCAAAGTTTGGTTGACTTTTCTTGAGAAACCCTAATTTAGCAACTTTGGAGTTTTTGATGAATTAGGAGCATTCCTTGAGGAATCATGCTCAACCCTTGATAAAATGGTTAAAGTCACTTCAAAATGTTGATGTTGACTAAAAATCTTGAAGTTTGACTGTATGTGGGTCACAATTGACTTTTGACCTAGTATAGTTTATTTTCAGGCATTTGAGCAGTTGACTGAGCAAACTTCTTGTGCAGTGCTTGAAACTTGACATGGAGGGTCTTGAGAACATATTAGGACCATGGAGAGCATATGAGGTCTTTGGAGTCCACCTATCTTGATGAAAATGGAAACCCTAATTTGAGACACACTGCCTTAGGAGAGAGTTTGTCTGGTAAACTCTTGGGCAAACTTGAGCAAATTGAGGATCTCCAAGAGTATGTATTGAGTAAAATGAGAGGGAAAATTTTGGGGTACAACACCACCGTATTACAGAACTGGAGAATCTGCTGGGGATTACTTAAAAGTAGGGTTAACTTAGGGCTAGATCACCTTTACTTGCTTTCTTTGTTTAACTTGCTTGCTTTACATTATGGTTCCTTGTTTGGGTTTGTTTTGATCCTCTACCCGGATCTGGGGCACCTTTTAGCTAAGTAGTAATAGATTGTGGAAATTGTACGGTGTAGACCGATATGGTTGAAGCAATAGCTACGTTAGTGTGATGCATTTATTGGTACCAGTATCCCTTGTGTTGAATCGAGGAGAATACGGGGCCGCTGAGCAGTGTCATGAAGCACTAACTGACCTTAGAACCTTAATTGAACAACTTGGACATTAGGAAGTAGTGAGATAGCCGGTTTCGGTGGAAAGCTGAAAGTTGGTTGATACTTGATACTACACTCATTGAGGTCGAACTTTTGGGATATCTCGGCTGCAAGAAAAGATTGATTATGCTGAGACAATGCCTAAAAGAAAGGTCAATGATATTGAGATCCCCTAGAACCCGGTTACTTTCTAGGACAGGTTAAGCCAACTTAAATTCAAGAGGGTACTTACCAACACCCCCCCATTGCAAGCCTAAACCTAATAACTTGTCTGCTTTGTGTGTATATGGTTTGTTTGCTTTGTTCACATGCACATAACAACATAAACATCATAACATCCTAAGCATTCTGACTAACCATTTCATGGATTTAGGAATTTATCTTTGTTTTTTTTGTAGGCCATGACTCCCATTCGAAGGAATACCATCCGAATCAGCTTCGTGAAAGCACATCCTCAACTCCAAGAATTAGCATCAAGGGTTCCCGAAGATTCTCCCTTCACCAAGAAATATGGTCGAGTTCTCAGCTTGGATACCTCAAATTTATAAGAAGAAATGATGTGTGTACTCTTCCAATTCTTTGATCCCATGCATCATTACTTCACCTTTCCTGACTATTAGTTGGTGCCTACATTAGAGGAGTTCTCTCAACTGTTAGGAGTGCATGTGCTAGATCAAATACCGTTCATCGGTTTAGAGGAGACTCCAAATCCTGAAGTCATTTCCGATGCTTTACATTTGAAGAGAGCCGACATTATAACAAATTGGGAGACAAGAGGCGTAGTTAAGGGTTTCCTAGCCAAGTTTCTGTTGGAGAAGGCTCGTTCATTCTGGGAGGATATGGATTTTTAGGCTTTTGAAGATGTCTTGGCCCTTCTAATCTATGGTTTGGTTCTATTTCCCAATCCATACCAATTCATAGATGTGAATGACATCAAGGCCTTCCTCTTCCATAATCCTATATCTACTTTTCTTGGAGACATTTTACATTATTTTTCCACAGTCGCACCATGAAGAAAAGAGGTACTCTTTTGTGTTGCATTCCCTTACTCTCTAGGTAGTTTACTTCGCACCTACCTCGATAAATTATGAAGAACGGGCAAGGCTTGGCATGGTCTCAAAGGATGATGTCACTCACACACTCTGACATTTATTGGTGTTCTTGATCCCTGGAGGACACTACCATCATTGACTGTTGTGGGGAATTCCCTAATGTCCCACTCTTAGGCATTAGAGGAGGTATCACATATAACCCTTCTCTTGCATTACAAAAATTTGGATATGCACGAAGAGATGGTCCTCACGACGCACTCATCCAAGGTTTGGTATTCGATAATGAGAGCGACGACCAAGGCTACCGTCAAAGGTTCATACGAGCTTGGAGAATGGTAAACAAAGTGGATAGAAAAACATTGGGGCGTAAGAACTCCATTCCTTTGGAGCCTTATCTTAAGTGGGTATGAATTCGTGCTCAAAGTCTCGGTATGCCATACCCTGCCATTTTACATATCATCAATGAGCCAGTCGTCGAAGGAGATATTTCGTATACTGTCCTTCATCCTACCATGCCTACTTCTCTTGAAGATTTGCAAAGAGCTTGGATCCGGATAAAGGAAGAGCGAGAAACCTTCGAAGCCCAGTTCTACGCAAGTGAAAATAAGGTTTTAGAGCTTATGAGACAGCTTCATGAAGAGCGAAATTTGAACGCCTACATTGCGCCAAAGAGGATGCGTTCGACCTTTTTGTCTTAGGAGTTTATTTTGCTTTATTTCCTCCATTGTAAGCCCAAGAGGCATGTTTGTAATCAATTTGAACTCATTAATGAAATTGATGTTTGTTCCTTTTGTCTAAAACAAATTTAAATCTTCTAAGTCCTTGAAAACATGCACCCACATACCATACATCATATCATGACAGGCTTTCCCCACACAGGTCTCTCATCTGCTTACTGTTTATTTCAGTAGAGATGGCTCTGGAACAGACTATCAAGGACATTCAGACTCAAAATGCTCAACTTCAAGAAATGTTCTTGAACCTATCCAAGGGGCAAGAAGAAGTGAGAGCACTTCTCACTAGGGGCATGACCATGAAGAATCCTTAGGACAACAAGGATGACCAGTTGGAACGGCTACAAACTGAGATAGCCACAATGAAGATCCAGATGATAGGCCAGATGGTGGGTCAAATGGCTCTTATCCAAAACTTGACTCAGGGACAAGAAGAGCTGAGAGTCCTCGTCAACAAACTTCATTAAGACGGATGTAACCGTATGAAACAAACAGTCAAGATTGAGGATCAAGTCTTTAATCACCTCCCATGAGACAAGAAGACGGTTTGATGGAGAGCAGACCTTTCTAGATTGCTGCTACGTCACGATCCCAACAACAACCTCTCCAACAACAACAGGGTAATCGGCATAAGCGAGATATGTCTAATAGGAAATATGCCAAACTCAACATGCCAACATCGCAAGTCTTGCTACACATGTTGAATTTTAATTTGGTCACATTGAAGGATCCTCCTCGAAATCCTAATACTTCTTCTCCTAGTTACCAACCCAATGAAAGGTGTGCATATCACTCCAACAGTCTGGGGCGTGATACTGATAGTTGTTGGACGTTGAAAAACAAAATTCAAGACTTGATTGACGAAGGAGCATTGGAATTTTCACAGGATGCTCAACTGGAGTTCTTCTGTCACCCCTCAAAGGCACATCATCTGAAGTGACAAATTTAGACGGGGAAATTTTTGTTTATTCAAATTTTCAGTTGTAATTTATTTGTTTGCTTAAACACTTATCGTTATGTCAGACTTCGGTTATTCTCATTAATGCATTAAATATGTTTGTTTTGAATTAATCCATTCATCTTTAAACTATGGTTTTTACTCCTTTTATGATATTCAACTCTTTTTTTTTCTTCAAAAAGTTGCAAGCCTTTAGAGGGAGGATGACGAAAACAATGCCATAATCTCATACCGTATGCTTTTGGACAGACCTTGCTAACGATGTACATGCGTTCCTTCAATCCCTAAACACTGGAGTTATAAGGAAGATAATCCCTAGTCAACCCCTTTGAGCCTAAGAAGTAGGAGTTTTCTTTTTCAAACAAATTGAAACCTTTAATCAAAACCTAGGGCATAGTAGTCTCTCAGTTAATTCAAATGCGCGTTCAGTCGCAAGTTTTTACTTCATACACAATAAATGACAACGAAAACATCATTCTGAATCAAAAGATAGCGATGGTTCCCTATCACGTAGGCAGTCATTATCTCTCAAAAAGAAAAGTCCACTAAGTCAAAACCTACGAAGGAGACTTAAGAAAAAAAATGGGGCATCCCGCTTACTGTAATCCCAAAATAAGAACAGTCAAGAAAAATCAGGGATAATAAGTCAAAAAGAGGTCATTACAAATCCTCGATAATACGAAAAATGTTGCAAAAATGACTGCCTTCCGACAAACTTAAATTGTATGAACCATCACCAAAACGTCATTACAGACTCAATTGGAATTCAAAATGCACAATTAACTGAGTTTAGGACCGAAGAACATCATGAAGAACGGGCGGGTACAAATACACTTTGAGACTTATCATTTGTTTCTTAAACCGTGAACCATACCATGTTACAACCCTTTAAAAGTCCTAATTGAAGCATGGGTCAGTTTGAAATCATACTATTACAAAAGGTATCCTGACTCCTGTAAGGTTTACTGTAAATCCTGAGTTGAATTCACATTCTTACAAAACTCTTTTTTCTGCTAAAAATGCATTTTCAAAACTTCAAGACAAGCATAAATTTTGCATTACTTTGGATATCACTGTTTGCATATAGCTACTTGTTTGACAGCAGAGAAATTCACACAATGAATATCCAATGAACGAAAATTTTCAATGAACAAAATCTCTTCAAATAGGATGATGCTTCCAAATGACAAATCCCCTATAAGCAAGGGGGCATGACATGCCACTACCCAAAATTGTCTGGGGGCAGTCAAGTCGAGATTCCAAGAAATATCTCAAAGAAATGCTGAATAACCAGGGGCAGGTCTGTATCTGAATCACTTGGGGATTGAACATAAATTTCAGCAAAGGGTTACGTACGGGCAAGTAAACATTTTCTGGAAGTACTACAACACTTACTACTTGGGGCAGTGAAAAATATCCACAAAGTCCTTTTCATAAAGTGATCCCCAATCAAGTCTCCATAAGTCATCTCTATAAGGTTATCCCCACAGAATAATCTTCACAGACAAAGGTACAACCCATAGCCAAATTCATGGATATCCCCACAAAGTTGGATCCAGGCAATCCCGAGCCAAAATTTCAATCTCTAGAAAACCTTATCGAGGAGTTCTGCCAAAAGAAAACACCTCTTTAACAGATTGGAAACAGGGTTTATTTCCCCAATAAATGATAGATTCCCCAGCTCGAGTTTGCCTCTCCGAGTGCTACAAATCAAGGGACCACAACCCCTCTTCCTCAGTAGACTTTTCCATAATCCCCAGTGAGTTGCTGCAAAACCTGGGAGACAACTAGATAATAGTTAAATGCTTTATCCCTAACAAGTTGTTAACTTCCTTTATCTTCCATCAACAGATAACTCCCCAGTAGAGCAACAGACAACTAAAACTCCTGAATTCCTTTCCCCGAGCAGGAATCAACATTCCCCAGCGGAGTTCTCCTCAAACAACAAGACGGGAATCCCCAGCGGAAACATTCTAAACCAAGGTCTGGAGAGGGGCATGCTCTTTATTTCCAACAGCAGTCCGATAATCAACTTACCAAAGCTCCCCAACATTTGTCAAGGATTTATTTTCCAAGACAAAAATAAACTTTAATAACATTTCACACGTCATAGAATATGCATACAAAACGCATATAACACAATCTCATTTATTTTGAGAACATCATTACGCCATGCATCTCATACATCATGGAATTGCATACAAATAACTCTTTACCTTTTCAGGAAAGATCAATCAACAGATGGCTATCATCAACAATTTTCTAAGGTCAGAGATTAATACCTGAAACCAGCCAGGGCAACTATCTCTATGACCAACAAAATAAAGTTCCAGATTAATACCTGAAACAAGACAGGAAAGCTATATGTGGATGACCGATTGTAGATTAATACCTATAACAAGCCAGGAAAGCTATCTATATGAGCAGATTTAAGATTAATACGTGTAACAAGCCAGAAAAACTATCTTTCTTTCTAAGGTCAGAGATTAATACCTGAAACCAGACAGGACAACTATCTACACGACCAACTGAAGCAAGCCTACCCAGGTTCCTTCTTATTTCCAGATGAAGTTTTACACAGACTCATCGTGAAGCAACTTTACCCAGGTTCCTTCTCATTTCCAGATGAAGTTTTACACAGACTCATCATGAAGTAACCCTACCCAGGTTCCTTCTCATTTCCAGATGAAGTTTTACACTGACTCATCATGAAGCAACCCTACCCAGGTTCCTTCTCATTTACAGATGAAGTTTTACACAGACTCATCCTAAAGAAACCCTACCCAGGTTCCTTCTCAATTCCATATTAATACCTGAAACAAGACAGGACAACTATCTGCGAATAAATTGATTGTAGATCAGTTCCCGAAACAGGATGGGGTGACTATCTAAATGACAAATACTTCCTTCAGACCTATGCTGGTTTAGTTTAAATTGATCAATGGTTTATCATGATTCTGTTCTGGTAAACACTTTCTCTGGCTCAGATAAATCGCACCAAAGATTTATTCTGATTCTTTTTGTAACAGCCCGAGCCTTCAGCGTTCCCGACACTATTACCTCACGATCTTCTCTACCCCCCTCACTAGTAGAGTTTTTTCCTTTCGTGGGAATCGAACCCTGTACCCTGGGGTTCAAGTACATGCTCAATGCATTCCCACTACCAATTGAGCTACAACTTAATTGGTAGTGGGAATGCATTGAGCATGTACTTGAACCCCAGGGTACATGGTTTGATTCCCACGAAAGGCAAAAACTCTACTAGTGAGGGGGGTAGAGAAGATCGTGAGGTAATAGTTTTGGGAACGCTGAAGGCTCGGGCTATTACAACTTTCAGATCCTCTTGCCCTTTTGCCAGACTGATGAACATCTGCTGGAACTGGGCGTTCTGTGCCTAAAGATCTTTGATGACTTGATCGGAAGACATTTCTACTGAAATAAACAACGAAGAAGATGAGAAACCTGTAGGGGTACCTGTAATGGTGTGTATGATAATGGGATGCGCATGTAATGATTTCAAAGACTTTGGAAGATTTAAATTTGCAAACCAAAATAAACAAAACTTTATTATCTTAAATTTGAAAGGTTCAACATGCCTTCAAGGCGTTACAAATAAGTAAATGAAACAAATCTAAAACTAGAAAAGAAAAATCAGAAATCCCATGGACGCTTTCTCTTTATGCTGATATAGTCATTGAGCACTCTTTCTTCCTCGAGTTGCCTGGTGAGCTTTAAAACTTTCCTCTCTTGCTCATGGAACTGCTCCCTGTAGGTATCTCGTTCATTCTTCAGCTAAATCCAAGACCTCTGTAGCTCCCCAAGATCAGTGGGCATGGAAGGATAGAGAACCGTGTAAGGAATGTCTTCGTCAATAGTGGGTTCCACAATCACTGGTAATACGGCCGCATAAGGCATCATAAGCTTTTGGGCACGAGCTCAGACCCATTGGAGGTAAGGCTGCATAGGAAGGGAAGTCTTCGGTCCCAACTCTTTGGGGTTAGATCTGTTTACCATGCCCCAAGCTCGTATGAACCTCCGGCGATGCCCCTTAACATCATCCTCATAGTCGAATACAATGTCCTCGAGAAGTAACTCATGGGGACCATCCCTTCGAGCACGACCAAATTGTTGCAAAGCTAGACAAGGACTGTAAGTTATACCCCCTCTGATACCAAGTAATGGGACATTAGGATACCCCCCACAGTGGTCAATAACAGCAGTGTCTTCCATAGCCCGGGAACACCAAAGAATATCCGTATGAGCGAGTGACATTATTCTGTGCGACCAACCCAAACCTTCTTCGTTCTTCAGTACAGACCTAGGGAGGTGTGAAATAAACCACCTCGACAACAACGGCATGCAGCACATAAGAGTCCCTCTTCTCCTCATGGTACGAGTATAGAGAGCGTGCAAAATATCTCCAAGCAAGGTAGGCACAGGGTTACGAGAAAGGAAGATCTTGATAGCATTCACATCTACGAAGGAGTCCGGATTAGGGAAGAGAACTAAACCATAGATAAGAAGAGCCAAGACATCCTCAAAATCCTGAAACTCCATATCATCCCAAAATAGTTGAGCCCGATCTATCAGAAATTTGGCTAGAAAACCCTAGACTCCGCTTTGAGTTTCCCAATTGGATACCACATCGGCCCGTTTCAAATGCAAAGCTGAGGCAATTACTTCAGGCTTAGGAACTTCTTCTATACCTGTGAAGGGTACCTGTTCAATAATGGATATGCCCAATAGATGAGAGAATTCTTCCAAGGTAGATAACAACTGATTATCTGGAAAGGTGAAGCAGTGATGCTTGGGATCGAAGAACTGAAAAAGTACGCTCATCATCTGTTCATCAGGGTTTGCAGTGACCAGGATGAGAAGTTGACTGTGTCTCTTAATGAATATAGAAGTTTCAGAAATTCTTGATACTAGCTCTTTGAGTTGGGATGGTATCTCCATGAAGCTGATTCAGATAGTATTCCTACGCATGGAAGCCATGATCTGCAAAACAGAACAAAGATAAATTCCCTTGGTCTTTGAAATGGTTAGTGTAATGAAGCATCAATGCCATGTTATGATGCATGATGTCATGATAAACCACAGGTATAGCAAACACAAGTATTGCAAACACAATCAAATCACACAAAGCCCTTAGGTTTAAGGCTTGCATAAGGTCAAAGGTAATACCCTCTTGAAGTTAAGTTGGTTTCAACCTATCCTAGAAAAGTAATCGAGTTCTAGAGGATCTCAATATCACTAACCATCCTCCATCGGTCATGGTTTCATCTCACGCAATCTTTTCTTGCGGCCGAAATTATTCCGAGAGTATGATCTCAATGAATGTAGCATCGAGTATCAACCAGTTCTCAGCTCTACACCGAGGTCGGCTATCTCACTACTTTCTAATGGCCAAGTTGGGCAATTAAAGGTTCTAAGGTCAGTTGATGCTTAACGATACCACACAGCGGCCCCGTATTCTCCTCGTTTCTCCACAAGGGATACCGGTACCAACCAAAGTGCCACACCAACGTAGCTACTGCTTCAACCTTATCGGTCTATGCCGTACAGTTCCCTCACAGTCTATTGCTACTTACCTAATGAGTGCCCCCAGATCCTGGTATAGGATCTATAGTAACCCCAAACAAAACCCTAAAAAATAAAGCAAACAAAGCAATCAAGAGAAATAATTTTAATGACCTAGATCCTAAGGTATACCCCACTTATAATTCCCCAGCAGAGTCGCCAGTTCTGTGATACGGTGGCAGAACTGACTGTTTAATACTAGTTTGCATTTTGCGTTTTGTGTTTGAAAAATGTCGCGGTAAGCAAGAGTCGCCACCGACTTTTATTTTATCCAATCGGAAAGGAAAAAAGTACAAAAAAAAAATCCTTTTTTGAGATGTTCTGAGTACGGGGGGTAGATTATAGAAAGGGAAGGTGTTAGCACCCTTTCTATCCATGGTTTTCCACGGGATCTTAGGTACTTTCTCATTTTTAAATTGCTTGTGTTTGTGTGCTTTGTTTTTGAAAAATGTTTTACTTCGTGATAACCCTTGTATAAGTACTCAAGAGTGTGACGAAGTTGTTTTGAAATTTTTTTTGAAAAGTGTAAGTGTGAAAATTTCAATTTGAGCAAGTACCTACTAGCATTTACCTACTCGAAAAAGATTGTTTCTATTCTTGTTTCCTTTAGATAGCGCTGTCCTACTATTGAGAAATAGGTAGCACCGTCGTTGGAGTTTGTAAGGGTCAATTCGAAAGGGACGTACAATCACTAAAGCAATATTATGACATCTTAGTAGTAACCCTAGAGTCTTAAGATCTTTCGAGGCAACATTTCCGAGGTAACATTTTGATCTTTTTAGACTGGAGGGTGTGATCGGTGGAAATAGAACTGACTATTTTTAAGCTGGTTCGCGAACTGTCGCGGTAAGCAAGAGTCGCCACCGTCTTTTATGTTCTCCAACATGGAAAGGACAAAAGCACAGCAAAATTCCTTCTTTGAGAATGTTTCTCGGTTCGGGAGGTAGATTTATAGAAAGGGAAGGTGTTAGCACCCTTTCTATCCGTGGTTATCCACGGGCTCTTAGGTACTTGCTCACTCTATGTTTTCAAAAATTTGTTTGCTTTTCAAGTGTATGTGGGTTTTGAAAAAGTTTCGTTTGAAAAATTTCTAAGTAAATCTTGTATCTGTCCTCAAGAGTGTATGAAATATTTGTTTGAAAACTTTTTGAAAGTGTGGGGTGCGGAAAGATGTTTTGTTTGTTTGAAAGAGCAAGTACCCAGGAGAATCTACCAACTCTAAGGAATTAGGCTGTGTAAGAGTCTTTTAGATAGTTCTATCCCACCATTGAGAGGTAGGTAGCACCATCGTTGGAGTTATTCGGGTCAATTCGATTATTAGGGACATGTGTGGTCACCAAAGCAATGGTAGGACGCCTTAGCGGTAACCCTAATGTCCTAGATCCTTTTTATCCGAGGCAACCGTTTCGAGGCAACTGGATCTTTAGACAGGAGGGCAACCTCTAAAACACCCTATACTTGACGACCACGTCGAGGCAACCGAGTGAGGCGTACCCTAGGAGTGGCATGTGCATGTGTGTTGTTTTTCAGTTAAATTGTCTTTGCATGTTATTTTTGAGCTACGGATTAATTTTATTTGTCATACAAGTCTTTCATGCATATTAACAGTTAAGAGTGCGGAAAATAAATTGCGGAAAGGTAAAGCTACGCTATTACAAGGCGCGGGTCTATACATCGCCAAAAACAAAAACCCATTTTGGAAAATAAATGCGAGAAAGGTAAATAAAGCGATAAACCCTAATTAACTATTACATCCTTAGAAACAGATACATAAATATGGTAAAAAGGAAATAAAGCGCGAAAGGAAATTAAATCGGGACGTCCTTAGGGTTTTGACCCTTTTTGAGAAAAGAATTAAGTTTTGTCCTTTTTTTGCAATTTAATGAAAATGTTAAACCTAATTTACTAATTAATTATTTAATTAAAAGAAAAAGAATATTTTTGTGTTTTTTTATGTTTTTAATGAAAATAAAAAGAAAAGAAATTAAAAGTCAAGAAAACCCTAGTTCTAAGTTGATTTTATTTATTGTGAAAAAGATTAAAATTAACTAATTAAACTAATTAATTTGTTAGTATTTTATTTACAAAATAAATTAATAATGAAATTAATACATAATAAAAATACTATAAATATTTAATTCTGAGTTTATTATGAAAATTAATATTAATTATGTTAGTTAAATAAATAATATTAATAATAAAAAATAGTTAGTTAAAAGAAAATAAAAAGAAAAGTAATTAACCAGGGGGGTGTTGGCCCAAGAATGGAGGTTTATTTTGCAGGTTTTAGGCCCAATAACGTTCAAGCCTTGTTGACTTCTGGAATCAGGTGCGTGCTCATTGACTGGAACGTACCATGGTCTTCATCCTTTGACCATTATATTGGTATTGTGAGACACTTGGCAAGCTGAGCGCTGGAGTCCATGGTGGAATATTGTTGTGAATCTGCATAGGATTATATAAGAAAAAAATATGAAACAAAGGTTTGGGGGACCTGGGAATCGAACCCAGGTCCCAATGATGAACGTCCACCTCACCTTCCACTGAGCCACGCGCATGTATCTGTTATTATAATGATCAAAAGAATTAATATGTGACAACAACAATTATGCTGGATAAAACAACAATTACGCGCGCGATATTTGAACCATCCATTCAGGGGCTTACACGTCCTTTGTCTCCTACCTTTTTCTTGTAAAACAAAAGCAATTAGCGGGGGTTTTTAACCCCCACAGAATAACAAAAGGAAAAATAGCGATTAGGATTCTGGGTTATATAAATAGGGCGCGAGGGTTAGTTTAAGTTCGTCTTGTCCAGGCGGTTCCAACCATGGGTCTTAGAAGGATTGATTTTTCCTATGCTGAAAAGCCCTAATCTGGAAACTCAAAAAACCTAAAAATCGTTAATGGCAATTCATAATTCAGTGCATGATAATCATATTAATGAATACCAATAGCTTGGTATGGATGCAAGCAACATAAAACAGGCCATAAATCACATCAAATGTTCATGAATTGGGAGTTTCAATTATGGCAAAAGTGTGCAAATCGTATGACTGAAGCGAGTGATTCTTTGAGTGTTAAGGCTTGTTTGTGATTGCTATGCGTTCCTGAGTGTCCCAGCAAGGTGTTGGAATCAAGAAAAGGGTTTGAATTGGCCTGGAAGGTTGAATTCAGTTTTGACTTTATTCTTGATTTTTTGGAATTAGTTTATGGCTTTTTGCAGCAGCTTGCACGTTCAAAGCATTAGGGTTAGCTTTAGTATATGTAGTGGAATGGAATTAGGGTAAAACTTTGCCCAAAAATCCATGGCTTTATGATTTCAATATTTGATTTCAATCAAATCTTTTTCAACCTTTTTGATTGATAAAACTTGCCAAAATTGGATGATTTTGTCTCCTTGATGTGTACACGAAATCTTCAGCATGTGTTGAGTTTATTTGCATCACAAAAAGATTTGAAAACCATATCTTGGTATTTTCCTACAATTAAATCAATTAAATGAATTAATAATCAATTAAAAATCCAAATAATTAACAAAAATAAGAAAATAAACTCAAATAGGCTTGATGGGTCGTGAATATGCTTTGGACAAAGTTTCAAGAAGGAATTTGAGGCCCATTAGCAAAAATGAGGTGTTTTGGGCAAAGTTGACTTTTGCAAATTCCCAAAAATATCCCAACTTCTCCAATGCATATCTTGCTCAATTTTGATCATATGAACATGTTCTTGGACATTTTGGAAAGGTCTTGAAGTCCTATAACCAATGCCTTTGGTCCCATGTCATTTTGATTTACCAATCTTAAGTTATGGTCTTTGACTTAAAATGCCTTTTTGTTGACTTTTGAAATTGACCTATAATGTAGAAATTGATAACTTTTTGTGAGAGCATTTCTTGGACTTGGAATGTGAAGATGAGTTGTAGGAAATGTCATCCCCTTCAAAATGAGCATTGGATGGGATTTTTCTGATGAACCATGAAAAAAGTTATGCCTTGGTCAAGTTACAGTTGACTTTTCAGCTGTCCAAAAATGGAAACTTTTGCATCTTGATGATTTTTGAGCCATGCTTGTGGAATCATGATCAAGACTTGATAAAATGATGATTGGGGCTTCAAAATAAGATGTTGACCAAATTTTTTGACTTTTGACTGCCAAATGACCATTTTACCCCTGCAGTTGATTGTGAACCAAATAGGGCTTTTGACTGTGCAACTTGGTGCTGTGAGTCTTGCAACTTGGCATGTTGATGCTTGACAATGCATATAGGCCTATGAGACTTGATTGGACCACTGAAAACCTCAAATTCACTGAAGGAACCAAAACCCTAGTTTTGAACTGGCTTAGGAGGCATTTGGACTGTGCAACCCCTTGAGTGGTCTTGAACCATTTGAAGATTGATCTTGACAAATCTTGAAGAATATGGGAGGGAAAATTTTGGGGTACAACAGTTGCCCCTGTTCAATCTTCTTAGACCTGAGGATGTAGATTGGCTTGCGTGCCTTTCGTGATCCGAAGGTGGAAGATGATTGAACACTAGAGTGCCCAGAAATTTGCACTCACATAGTGTGATATCAGCAATGTGATGTCCGGAATGGGCTTATAGATGCCATTTGGAGAGATGGTGGATGGGAGGATGGGATTATAGATGCCATCTGGAGATGTGACAGAACCTTGTCAGGAATGAGCTTATAGATACCGTTTGGAAGTGTAACGGATAGTTGTGGAGATGGGCTTAAAGATGCCATCTGAAGGTGTCGATCGCGTAAGAGATTCCTTAGCGAGAACTTGCATACTTGAGAAAGAAAGATAATTTCCTGGCATGTTACAGGTGTTGATCTTCAATCTCTTCATGTAGATATGCCCTGGCTATATACAGGTGTCGAATCCATAATCAATCGCTCACAGATATGCCCTGGCTAGATACAGGTATCGAATCCAGAACTGGTCGTCTACAGATATGCCCTGGCTGGATACAGGTGTCGAATATGGAACTCCAAAAGATTGGTAGGTTGTCTCTACTGACAAGTTATCTCAGAAAAATCTTTAGGGATCAATCTAACTGAACCAGGGGAGATTTTGTCTTTCTTTGACGAGTTGTCTCTTTTAATAGTTTGTCTTCATGGACAGGTTGTCTTCAATGACGGGTGTCTATAACAACGGGTGTCTATGTTGACGGGTGTCTATAACGACGGGCGTCTGTAGTGACGGGTGTCTATAACAACGGGTGTCTATAATGACGGGTTGTCTGAAATGACGGGTGTCTATAACGACGGGTGTCTATAACGACGGGTGTCTATATTGACGGGTGTCTATAACTACGGGTGTCTATAACGACGAGTGTCTATCACGATGGGTGTCTATCATGACGGGTGTCTATCACGACGGGTGTCTATCACGACGGGTTGTCTAAAATGACGGGTGTCTATAATGACGGGTGTCTATAACGACGAGTTGTCTAAAATGACGGGTGTCTATAACGACGAGCTGTCTTCTTTGACTTTAGGAATTAATTTAACTGGACTTGTCTTCTTTGACTGGATTTGTCTTCTTTGACTGGATTTGTCTTTACTGACTGAATTTAGAGTTTAACTGCATCTTTCCTGAAAGGTAAAGGTCAGTCATATGCAATGCATGATATGGATAAAGCAATGATGTTCTTGACATAAATGAGATTGTATGATATGATGCGTATATGCATGTATCATGATGTATAACAATGCGATGTTTATGAATGTATCTTCGCCTGGGAAGATAAATCCTTGACGAATGCCGAGAAGTTAAATCCTGGGCTGATGTTGAAGAGTAGAGTTCTTCGTTTTCGCAGGGGATGATGATTGCAAGGATAAACCGGTAGGAGAAGATGACTCCGTTGGGGAATAAACTTGATGAAGATTACTCTGCGGGGAATTACTCTGTGGGAAGAGATACTTCACTGAGATTTTCATGATAACTCCGCTGGGGATACCGTTGATAAGTTCTGTTGGGGAATTTCATGAACTCCGCTGGGGATAGGAAGAACTTCGCCGAGGACGATCTTTCCGTTGCAATTAGCTGAGGATAACCCAGTTATAGGCTCTGGTGGGGAATAACCTTTGAACATGGTCGGGGAGAGATGCATGTACTCTGCAGGGGAACAAGCTTCCAGAATCTACTGGGGATAAGCTTCCAGAATCTACTGGGGATAAGCTTCCAGAATCTACTGGGGAGGATGATTCAACTCTCCTGGGGAAACTTTTGAGACTGCACTGGGGAATGGCTCCACTGGGGTGTCTGGTATTCCGCCGGGGAACAATATTAAGACTGCCGGGGATGCTTGTAGAGGAATATCTGTATACTCCGTTGGGGAATATTGAGATCTTCTGGGGATACCCAACTTCCTTAAGGCTGACAGTAGGCTAACTCTGCTTGGGGAGAGTGTTGCTGACTTGCTAGGGATACTGTGCCTTTTTGTGGATGATGGGAGACCACTCTGCTCCAGGAGAGTATTGCTGAACCTTGTCTTACTCTGCAGGGAGTGAAGGTATCCTGGTCATATTCTTTAGCTGAACATGCCTTGGTACCTGGAGGACAGAGCAACTAGATCGCTTAGACAATTCCTTATTGCCCCAGTTTCTGCGGGAGAAGAAAGCCTATGAGGAGCTTGATGACTGCCGATTGACGAATCTTCTTCTGGTAGGCAAGTGACGAGATGACGGGACATAGTCGTACGCTTTTGATCCCTAACTTTTTCCTGGACCGCCCTTTCGGGTTTTCAGTCCACCGTGATACCCATTTTTGCCCAAGCCGCCTTTTCAAGTTTTCGACTTGCCGGGTGTACATATTTTTTTCATTTTCATCCCTTATTTTTGCCCGAACCCTTTTGGTTCGCCGGGAAGCCCTTATTTTTTCCTAGGTGTGTCAACCTAGCGGGTCTTTGATTATGCGTAGTATTTTTCCGACTATGTCCGTGCTCTTAGGATACAGGCAGTTGTCACTGTCAGTAGTGCAGTGTTACCATACCACCAGAAGATCTTCGTTTGATCGTCCAATGCCTCAAGTGATCCAGATGGAGATTTGCCCCTGGTTATTTGGCATTTGAGAGATTCCTTGAATCTTGACTTGACTGCCCCAGATGATGGACAACGATCATGCCATGCCCCTTGATTGGAGGTGCTTTTGTTCATTAGACATTCGTCGTGCGAACCTCTATGTTGTTCAAACAAATAGTCATATGCAAGCAATGTTATATTAAATATGCAAAGCTTATGTCTGTCTTGAAGTTTTGAAAATGCATTTTTTTCATAAAAACAAGTGAATTTTTTGTAAACTGTGATGTCAACTCGTTATTTTACCGCAAGCCTTAAGGAGTCAGGATACCTTTCGTAACAGTATGCTTTCGAACTAACCCATGCTTCGGCTAGGACTTTTTGAGGGTTGTAACGTGGCCTGGTTCATGGTTTAAGAAACAAAGGATATAGGCTCAAATTTTATTTGTACCCACCCGTTCTTCGTGATGTTCTTCAAACCTAAACTCAGCTAATCGTGCATTAGATTTTGTTTGAGTCTTTGCTCTGATATTCCGGTGATGGTTCGGATGCTGACAATTTATTTTGAATAGGCAGTCATTTCTTTTTTGTTGAGGGTTTGTAGGACCTCTTTCTTTTTGATTTTGTTATCCCTATTTTTGCCTGAACTGTCTCTTTTGTGATTACAGTCAGTGGGATGCCCCAGTTTTGTAAGTCTCCTTCATAGGTTTTGACTTATTGGGCTTTTATTTTGAGAAGTAATGACGGCCTGTCTTTAATTATTCGGAACCATCACTGTCTTTTGTTTTGGAAGGATTCCTTTGATGCTGTTCATTGTGCACCTGGATCAACTGAGAGAACTAACCTGCCCCGGGTTATGATTAAGGGTTTAATTTTTTTGTGAAAAGAAAAACTCCTACTTCTTTGGCTCGAAGGGGTTGACGAGGGATTATCATCCTTATAACTCCAGTGTTTAGGATTTGAAACAATGCCTGTACCTCATCAGCAGGGTCTGTTCAAAAGCATACTGTAAAGATCGTGGTATCGTTTTCGTCATCCTCCCTCAAGAGGCTTAGAATTATTAATCAAGAGTTGAACATAAAAAATTGAAAGCAGTTTTAAGCATAGTGAACATAATTACTTCAAAACAGACACGTGTAATGCATTAATGAAATAACAACGTTTGACATGAATAAAATGTTTGAATAATCAAAGAAAATTACAACTTGAACATTCGAATGAACAAAAGTTTTTCAATCCTAGCCATGTTTTGGCAAGGGAGCAGTGATCACATTGGGAGCCTCGAGCGCTTCGAACTAGACCTCCTTTGTATCGATTAGATCCTGAACCTTGTTCCTCAGAGTCCAACAATCATCTGTAGCATGCCCCGGGCTGTCAGAGTGATAAGCGCAACGCGCGTTGGGGTTATACCTTGAAGGTGTCCTGTTGGGATTCTTAGGAGGGTCCCTTAGAGTTACCAACTTGGTCTCCAGCAACTGTGGCAATATCTGGGACAAGGTCATGCCGAGGGGAGTAAATTGCCTTTTAGGTCTCTCTTCCCTTTGTTGGTTGCGATGTATAGGAGCACCAGCAGGCTTTGAAATAACCACCGCGTTGACAGTTTGGTGGTGTTCAGATTTGTTTGGCCCTTTTGAACCATAGACAACACTAGATTCTTTCTTGGATGGTTTCTTCTCAGTGTTCGAGGAGTCACCATTCTGTATCTTTCCAGACTTGATACCAGCTTTGATCCTCTCACCAGTCAAAATCAGATCTGTAAACCCAGCAGAGGAATTTCCAATCAGATGGTTGAAGAATGGACCAGACAGGGTCCCCAGAAACATGTCAACGAGCTCACGGTCAGTCAGAGGTGGCTGCACCCTTCCAGCAAGGTCTCTCCACTTTTGAGCATACTCCTTGAATCCTTCATCCGTCCCTAGTGACATACCCTGGAGTTGGATACGCGTAGGAGCGAGGTCAGAATTATACTGATACTGCTTATAGAATGCAGTAGCCAAGTCCTCCCAGTTACGAATACTGGCTCCATCCAGCTGATAGAACCATTCGAGTTGAGTCCCTGAAAGACTTTCCTGGAAGAAATGGATCCATAGATTCTTGTCAACAGTGTAAGGTTGGATCCTCCTTACATAGGATCTAAGATGCAGCTTAGGACAGGAAGCCCCGTCGTACTTTGCAAAAGCAGGTGCTTTGAATTTGTGAGGGATCACCACCCCAGAAGATAGACCTAGATCTTCGATGTCCAGGCCGGGAACTCTCTGTATCTCCATAGCACTTAATCGATCCTCCAGCTGTTTGTACCTGTCCTCAGCAGGAGGGTACTGTTCATCATTGTAATCGGTCTCGTTGTCGGAGACCACTGGACTAGGAACCTCTCTCTCTTGGGGACTGTCTTTGCCCACAGATGAGGTAGTCAGCTCAGCCTCATTCGGTAGTCCATTCCCAGATCTGTGTCTAGGGTTGAACAGCACAATCCTCTTCTTCTTCTTCCTCTCTTTCAACATCAGAGATTTCAAGTCCTGTTGACCCTGGGCTAGGCTCATTACCAACTCCTGGAACTGGGCATTCTGGGCCTGGAGGGCCTTGATAGCTTGTTCATTGGATGATTCAGGATTCATGATGATTGCTGAAATAAACAGCGAAGAAGATAAGTGACCTGTCAAAAGGGTACCTGTAATGCAATGACATGTATGTATGCATGCGATGTTTTCAAGAATCTCGCGGGGTAAACAAGAAAATTGTTAGAATCTGGTAGCTTGATTGAAGGACCTTCATGTTGTTGAGAGTCCTTCTTCAAGAGTCAAAGCTCACCATATCGAGTGGGTCATAGCCCCTGACTTAAGCTGTCATGTTTTGATCTCCAAACAACCTTGGCTAGAGGAAAATAAATCCCCTTTGCCCCTTGCTAGACATTTGATTCATCATGACCTGCATCACAAACCCTTGAGATCCTTGAAATGGATTAGTCCTTATGCAGGATGCATGCAATGGTATGATGTTATGCTATGCATGGAGTGATATAAGTAGGCCCTGTAATGAGTCCCAATTAAGGACTGTAAACAAAACCTGCAAGGAACCCGTGTTGTTAGATAACAAGTATGCAAGTAGTTCAAGTATGAAGGCACACAAGTCACACAAAAGAGCCCTTAGATTTTAGGCCAGCATGAGGTCTAGGTACTACCCTCTTGTAGTTGGTGGGCTTAAAAACCTGTCCTATCAAAAGTAACCGGGTTCTAAGGAGCTCAATATCATAGGGTTATTTTCTATGTTCATTGTTTTGATTTAGCCACTGAAATGGCGATCAAAATATTCCAAGAAAACAACCCTCAATGAGTGTAGTATCGAGTATCTACCAACTTCGGACTGCACCAAAGTCGGTCATCTCACTACCCCTAAAGAGGCCAGGATGGTCAAGTAAGGTTCCTAAGGTCAGTTGATGCTTCACGACACCACGTGGCGGCCCCGTACTCTCCTTGACTTGACTCAATGGTTACCGGTACTCACCAAAGTGCCACATCAACGTAGCAACTGCTTCAACCGTGTCGGTATACCCCGCACAGTTCCCTCACAGTTTGTTGCTACTTCTAAAAGGTATCCCCAGATCCGGGTTAGGATCTATGAAACTCCAAGACAGGCCCACAATATTAAATCAAGCAAAGCAAGCAATTGAAAACATAAGAGTGGTCTAATCCTAAGGTACACCTCACTTATAAATTTTCCCAGCAGAGTCGCCAGTTCTGTGATCGGTGGAAATAGAACTGACTGTTTTTAAGCTGGTTCGCAAAATGTCGCGGTAAGCAAGAGTCGCCACCGTCTTTTATGTTCTCCAACATGGAAAGGACAAAAGCACAGCAAAATTCCTTCTTTGAGAATGTTTCTCGGTTCGGGAGGTAGATTTATAGAAAGGGAAGGTGTTAGCACCCTTTCTATCCGTGGTTATCCACGGGCTCTTAGGTACTTGCTCACTCTATGTTTTCAAAAATTTGTTTGCTTTTCAAGTGTATGTGGGTTTTGAAAAAGTTTCGTTTGAAAAATTTCTAAGTAACTCTTGTATCTGTCCTTAAGAGTGTATGAAATATTTGTTTGAAAACTTTTTGAAAGTGTGGGGTGCGGAAAGATGTTTTGTTTGTTTGAAAGAGCAAGTACCCAGGATAATCTACCTACTCTAAGGAATTAGGTTGTGTAAGAGTCTTTTAGATAGTGCTATCCCACCATTGAGAGGTAGGTAGCACCATCGTTGGAGTTATTCGGGTCAATTCGATTATTAGGGACATGTGTGGTCACCAAAGCAATGGTAGGACGCCTTAGCGGTAACCCTAATGTCCTAGATCCTTTTTATCCGAGGCAACCGTTTCGAGGCAACTGGATCTTTAGACAGGAGGGCGACCTCTAAAACACCCTATACTTGACGACCACGTCGAGGCAACCGAGTGAGGCGTACTCTAGGAGTGGCATGTGCATGTGTGTTGTTTTTCAGTTAAATTGTCTTTGCATGTTATTTGTGAGCTACGGATTGATTTTATTTGTCATACAAGTCTTTCATGCATATTAACAGTTAAGAGTGCGGAAAATAAATTGCGGAAAGGTAAAGCTACGCTATTACAAGGCGCGGGTCTATACATCGCCAAAAACAAAAACCCGTTTTGGAAAATAAATGCGAGAAAGGTAAATAAAGCGATAAACCCTAATTAACTATTACATCCTTGGAAACAGATACATAAATATGGTAAAAAGGAAATAAAGCGCGAAAGGAAATTAAATCGGGACGTCCTTAGGGTTTTGACCCTTTTTGAGAAAAGAATTAAGTTTTGTCCTTTTTTTGCAATTTAATGAAAATGTTAAACCTAATTTACTAATTAATTATTTAATTAAAAGAAAAAGAATATTTTTGTGTTTTTTTTATGTTTTTAATGAAAATAAAAAGAAAGGAAATTAAAAGTCAAGAAAACCCTAGTTCTAAGTTGATTTTATTTATTGTGAAAAAGATTAAAATTAACTAATTAAACTAATTAATTTGTTAGTATTTTATTTACAAAATAAATTAATAATGAAATTAATACATAATAAAAATACTATAAATATTTAATTCTGAGTTTATTATGAAAATTAATATTAATTATGTTAGTTAAATAAATAATATTAATAATAAAAAATAGTTAGTTAAAAGAAAATAAAAAGAAAAGTAATTAACTAGGGGGGTGTTGGCCCAAGAATGGAGGTTCATTTTGCAGGTTTTAGGCCCAATAACGTTCAAGCCTTTTTGACTTCTGGAATCAGGTGCGTGCTCATTGACTGGAACGTACCATGGTCTCCATCCTTTGACCATTAGATTAGTATTGTGAGACACTTGGCAAGCTGAGCGCTGGAGTCCATGGTGGAATATTGTTGTGAATCTGCATAGGATTATATAAGAAAAAATATGAAACAAAGGTTTGGGGGACCTGGGAATCGAACCCAGGTCCCAATGATGAACGTCCACCTCACCTTCCACTGAGCCACGCGCGTGTATCTGTTATTATAATGATCAAAAGAATTAATATGTGACAACAACAATTATGCTGGATAAAACAACAATTACGCGCGCGATATTTGAACCATCCATTCAGGGGCTTACACGTCCTTCGTCTCCTACCTTTTTCCTGTAAAACAAAAGCAATTAGCGGGGGTTTTTAACCCCCATAAAATAACAAAAGGAAAAATAGCGATTAGGATTCTGGGTTATATAAATAGGGCGCGAGGGTTGGTTTAAGTTCGTCTTGTCCAGGCGGTTCCAACCATGGGTCTTAGAAGGCTTGATTTTTCCTATGCTGAAAAGCCCTAATCTGGAAACTCAAAAAACCTAAAAATCGTTAATGGCAATTCATAATTCAGTGCATGATAATCCAATTAATCAATACCAATAGCTTGGTATGAATGCAAGCAACATAAAACAGGCCATAAATCACATCAAATGTTCATGAATTGGGAGTTTCGATTATGGCAAAAGTGTGCAAACCGTATGACTGAAGCGAGTGATTCTTTGAGTGTTAAGGCTTGTTTGTGATTGCTATACGTTCCTGAGTGTCCTAGCAAGGTGTTGGAATCAAGAAAAGGGTTTGAATGGGCCTGGAAGGTTGAATTCAGTTTTGACTTTGTTCTTGATTTTTTGGAATTAGTTTATGGCTTTTTGCAGAAGCTTGCATGTTCACAGCATTAGGGTTAGCTTTAGTATATGTAGTGGAATGGAATTAGGGTAAAACTTTGTCCAAAAATCCATGGCTTTATGATTTCAATATTTGATTTCAATCAAATCTTTTTCAACCTTTTTGATTGATAAAACTTGCCAAAATTGGATGATTTTGTCTCCTTGATGTGTACACGGAATCTTCAGCATGTGTTGAGTTTATTTGCATCACAAAAAGATTTGAAAACCATATCTTGGTATTTTCCTACAATTAAATCAATTAAATGAATTAATAATCAATTAAAAATCCAAATAATTAACAAAAATAAGAAAATAAACTCAAATAGGCTTGATGGGTCGTGCATATGCTTTGGACAAAGTTTCAAGAAGGAATTTGAGGCCCATTAGCAAAAATGAGGTGTTTTGGGCAAAGTTGACTTTTGCAAATTCCCAAAACTTTCCCAACTTCTTCAATGCATATCTTGCTCAATTTTGATCATATGAACATGTTCTTGGACATTTTGGAAAGGTCTTGAAGTCCTCTAACCAATGCCTTTGGTCCCATATCATTTTGATTTACCAATATCAAGTTATGGTATTTGACTTAAAATGCCTTTTTGTTGACTTTTGAAATTGACCTATAATGTAGAAATTGATAACTTTTTGTGAGAGCATTTCTTGGACTTGGAATGTGAAGATGAGTTGTAGGAAATGTCATCCCCTTCAAAATGAGCATTGGATGGGATTTTTCTGATGAACCATGAAAAAAGTTATGCCTTGGTCAAGTTACAGTTGACTTTTCAGTTGTCCAAAAATAGAAACTTTTGCATCTTGATGATTTTTGAGCCATGCTTGTGGAATCATGATCAAGACTTGATTAAATGATGATTGGGGCTTCAAAATAAGATGTTGACCAAAAATTTTGACTTTTGACTGCCAAATGACCATTTTACCCCTGCAGTTGATTGTGAACCAAATAGGGCTTTTGACTGTGCAACTTGGTGCTGTGAGTCTTGCAACTTGGCATGTAGATGCTTGACAATGCATATAGGCCTATGAGACTTGATTGGACCACTGAAAACCTCAAATTCACTGAAGGAACCAAAACCCTAGTTTTGAACTGGCTTAGGAGGCATTTGGACTGTGCAACCCCTTGAGTGGTCTTGAACCATTTGAAGATTGATCTTGACAAATCTTGAAGAATATGGGAGGGAAAATTTTGGGGTACAACAGAGGGCAACCACTAAGACACCCTATGCTTAATGATCGTTTACCGAAGGCAACCGAAGTGAGAGTATACCCTAAGAGTGATATGTGCGAGTGATTTGTTTCAGTTATTTATCTTTGCACATTAGGGTTTTCTAACTGTATTAATTTGTCATGCATTCTTGCCGTACAATCCTATTAGCATACATCTAGATAGTAAGTATTTGCGGGAATTAAAAATGCGAGAAAATAAACCTACGCTATTACAAGGCTTCGGGGAGGGGGTTTAATTACATAGCCAAAAAATCGGGGATTTAAACAGTAAATAAAAAACCCTAAATTAACTATTACAAACCATGAACAGTTACAGAATATTGGCAAAATAAATAACAAGCGCGCGGCGAATTAGATGCAAGGCGATTAGGGTTTTGACCCTTTGACTAATCCTACTTGCAATTGATTAAAAAAGTTTCTTTGTCATTTTTGTTATTTAAGAAAATAATGAAATAATTGAATTAAAAAGAAAATCGTAAGTTCTAATTAATTTTAAATTAAGAAAAATAAATTAATTCATTCTAAAAAACCTATTTTTGTGTTTTGGTTTGAAAAAGGAAAATAATTAAATCAAGAATTTAAAACTAATTCCCTAATTGGTTTTAATTATAAAAACAAGTTAAAATTTCCCTAAGTTAAATTAAATTAGGTAAAAAAAACCTAATTCTAATTGTTGTGAATTCTTGATTTTGTGATTTTTGATTGGTTAATTTAATAAAATAATTTTTGTGTTGATTAAAAAAAACAGAATAATTAAAGAAAAGGAATTAAAGAAAAATAGTAGAAATAACCAAATGTTCCTGCTATCAGCAGATCTGGCTGGAGATGGATCCAGAAGATGATGACCCTCAGAAGATGAGGTGCAACAGATCTGGTTCTGGATGATGGACCCAGATGATGACCCTCAGAATGTGAGGTGCACTAGATCTGATTCCAGCTGATGGATCCAGAAGATGACCCTCAGAAGGTGAGGTGCACTGGATTTGGTTTTGTCTGATGGATCCAGAAGATGACCCTCAGAAGGTGAGGTGCGCTGGATCTGGTTCTGGCTGATGGATCTAGAAGATGATCCTCAGAAGGTGAGGTGCACTGGATCTGGTTCTGGCTGATGGATCCAGAAGATGACCCTCAGAAGGTGAGGTGTGCTGGATCTGGTTCTGGCTGATGGATCCAGATGATGACCCTCAGAAGGTGTATGTGTTGGATCTGGTGAAAATAATGGAGAAAATGCCAAAAGCTCACACCTGGGATCGAACCCAGGACATGAACCTCTGATTCCCTTCCTTTGACCAACTGCACTGGATGTTAACTTGTCAATATAATAAAAAAACAAATGATATATTGGAAAACAAGTTAGTGGCCAGAATAACGCGTAGGAATTTAAACCAGCCAATCAGGTTGTTACACGCTGTTGTCTTCTTCCCTGGAACCGTCGTTTTAGGTTTTGAACCTTTACCTACAAATGCAGGTCTATTGCTGAAGACCTGTGTTATTCAATAATCAAGCACACACAACATAAATTCAATTGGGGACCATGGATCAACTGGGTTTAAAACTCTGATCATCATGGTGCCCATTATCAGGCCTAATTTTGCTTGAAACCCAAAACCCCAAATTGGAGCACAAAACCCTAACAATGGCAAAAGCTTGTTCCTGAACTGTAACTTAAATCAAACTATCCAGAAACATTGCAAACATGATGATGAACACAAATATGTAACGTAAACATGCTAAATATGCAAGAATTACAGTAATCGGATTTGGATAATTTTGCAAACTGTGAGAGTGATAGGGAGTGATTCTGGACGCGTAGGGGCGTGCAATTGATTGGAGAAGCTTCCTGAGATGTCTAGCAAGCGATTGGGAACCTCAACACACCTTGAATTGGCCTGTGGAAGGAGATTTGTCTCACACTTTTCTTGGAAATTTTCAAGTTTTGTTCTGGTTCTTGGAGGCAGGTTGTGCACGAAAATTCTTTTCTTTAGGGTTCCACAAATTTCAGTATATGTATTGAATCCAATTAGGTTAACAATTTTGGACCCAATCTTGAGAATTCATGAATGGAATATTTGATTTTTAAGCCATATGATATTTGTCCATAATCATACCAATCATGCCTTTATTGTACCAATTGCCATTGATATGATTTGATTCTGATATGCCAGCATAACGAGCTTGTGATTTTGTCCAAAAATCCAATCAAAACAAATCTTTGCTATTATTTACCAATTATTTGATTTAATTCATTTTTTAATAAATAAAAAATCAAAATAAAATAAATAATGAAGCAAATAACATGTGAGTGAACATTTGGGTCGTGGACCATGTTATAAATGAAGTGCAGGCATAAAAAGTTGGGCCCATTTAGCAAAAAAATGCAAATTTGAGCACATTTGACTTTTGGCAATTTTGCAAAAATGGTCAACTTGGCCAATGCATAACTCTCTCAATTTTGAACCTAGATAGGTGTTCTTGGACTTTTTAGAAAGCTTAGGATGTCCTCTAAGCAACCCTTTTGGTATCATATCTGTTATACCCCAAAATTTTGCCTCCCATATTCTTCAAGAATTGCAAAGAGCATGCTTCAAAATCTCCCCAAGGGTTGCACAGTTCAAGGGCCTCCTAACAGTCAAAAATTAGGGTTTTGGTTCTGGCAAAGAAATTGAAGTTTCCAAGGGTCCAATCAAGTCCCACATGCCTATAAACATGGTCAAACATCCTCATGTCAAGTTTCAAGACTTACAACACAAAATTGCACAGTCAAAAAACCCTAATTGCCCTACAGTCAACTGCAGGGGGCAAAATGGTCATTTGACAGTCAAAAGCTCAAATTTTTGGTCAACATCTCATTTTGAAGCCACAAACATCATTTGATCAATTCTTGATCATGATTTTCAAGGTATGGCTCAAAAAGTCTCAAGATGCAAAAGTTTCCATATTTGGACAGTTGAAAAAGTCAACTGTAACTTGACCAAGGCATAACTTCCACATGGTTTATCATAAAAATTCCATCCAAAGCTCATTTTGAAGATAAGGACATTTCCTACAACTCCTCTTCATACTTAAAGTCCAAGAAATGCTCTCACAAAAAGTTATCAATTTCAACATTATAGGTCATTTTCAAAAGTCAACAAAAAGGGACTTTAACTCAAAGGCCATAACTTGATATTGGTAAATCAAAATGACATGGGACCAAAGGCATTGGTTAGAGGACTTCAAGAACATTCCAAAATGTCCAAGAACATGATCAAAGCTTAAAGATTGAGCAAGATATGCCTTGTAGAAGTTGGGAAATTTTTGGGAATTTTGAAAAGTCAATTTTACTTCAAATGCCTCAAAATTGCTAATGGGCCACATTTTCTTCCAAGATTCATCATCCAAAGGCTATGCACGACCATTTGGCCCAAAGGGGATTTATTTCATCATTTTTATTATTTATTTGAATTTTTAATTACAATTAATTCATTTAATTAAATAAAATATGGAAAAAATACTAAACCAATACATTTGAATCTTTTTATGCAGTGTAATCACTCATTGGATACTCAAGATTTCGTGCATACCAAAATCGGAAAGATTGGCCATGATTGGAATCAAAATCACATGAAAAAGATTTGAAAAAATATGCATGAAAATCAAATATTCCATACATCAATGCAAAGGGTTTTGGATCCAAATTTCAACCCTAATCCGTTCCCATACATATACTGATGCAAACCCTAAAGCTCAAGACCTCTAAGCTGCGCCCAAAACCTCTTATGCAATTTGCAATTTTTGTGAAAAAGTGAAAACTGAAAACACCATTCCAAAGCGTTTCAAGGCAAGATACCTATTCCATTGCACTCCCAAGGCATCAGGGAACATTTCTGGATCAAAACCACTGATTCTAACGCAAAGAACTGGTAGAAACATGTCTCACTTTTCATGAAAATATGCATAATCGTGTTTAAGTTTCTGGGCATCTTTCATACATTTTAATTGTTGTTTTACACTAATATAATCATGCTGAAGCTAACCATGTATTTTAATTGAGTTTTTGTGCATCATACACGAATTCACCATTGAAGCTCGTTAGGGTTACAAAACTGTAAAATTGGGGCTTTACGTTTAAGGAAAAATCAGGCAACAAGACTTGTACCATTAGAACCAGAAGCTTGATACGAACTCAACCCATAGGTCGTGATCAATTTATGATCAACGACGACCTATTCGCTATTTTTGCATATATCATGTAGTGGGGGTTTAAAACCCCCGCAATCTTGTTTATTTTTTCAAGGCAAAAGCGAACGAGTGGAGAAGATGATGACTTGTCTCCATATGATAGCTTCAACCCCAGGGATTCATCATACGTCCACCATCCAGGCTTGCCACCTGTCTCAGCACCTCAATCCAAGGGCCCTGATCTGATGAATTCCATACACCCTGGTCAAACGTTCCACACGCTTCCATGAAAAGTCAAAAAGGCCTCCAATGATGGGCCAGAATTGCTGGACAATACCTCCAGATTGGGGCAGAACCCCCCTAGTGTATTGTATTTCTTTCTCTTTTCTTTCTTATATTTTCTTTGTTATTTGTTTTAATTCAATTGTTTTCTTTTAATTCATTAAAAATTAATTTCACAAAATATAAAAAAATCAGAAAGTCACAAAATAAAATATATTTTATTTAAATGTTATTTTGTAAATAAATGTTATCAATTAATTTAGTTTTTAATTCTAGGATTAATTTTAACATTTTCTTAATAAACTTAAAAAAATTGTAGAATTAGGGTTTAAATACTTTTATCTTTTTTTTCTTTTCTTTTTCACCATTATTAATAATTAATTATTTATTTTTGTAAATAAAATTGTATTAATTAATTAGGTTAACTTTAGGTTTAATTTTCACATTTTTTTTAATAAACTAAAAATAGTTAGAATTAGGTTTTAATTCCATTAATCTCATTAAAATCCTTAAATACAAAAAAAACTCAAAAATAATTTCCTTTCTCATTTAATTTAATTAATTTCATAATTATAATTTCCTTAAAAGGGTCCAACGCCCTCGCATTCCCGACTTTTTATTCTCTCCGCATTTTTATTTTCTTTTTTGTGAATATTCATGTAATTCTCCCAAAGCCATGTAATAGCTTAATTAGACATTTATATTTCTCGCATTTTGTTTTATTTCAAATCGGGTCCTGGATTAAATTTGGCGATGTGGACCCGCGCCTTTGTAATAGCGTAGGACTTTTAATTCTCGCATCTTTTTAACTGTTAACTATTGCATGAAAGAATGAATGTCAAAATAAAAACAAAAGCGTAGATCACCAAGGCATGAACAAGACAAAAATAAATGAACATGACACACAAATCACACACCACCCCTAGGGTACGCCTCACTGTTGCCTTGCCCCTCGAAAGGTGATCGTCGAGTAGAGGACGTTTTAGTAAGTCCTCATGATCCAGGAACCTGGCATGAGGGTAGCTTCTAAGGTGTCTTCCTATTGCTCCGGTGATCACCATGTCCCGAACCCTCGAATTGACCCGAACACCTCCAACGGTGGTGCTACCTACCTCTCAATGGTGGGATGACACTACTTTAAAGGACATCTACACAGACGAATTCCTTAGGGTAGGTAGACGACTCTAGATACTAGCTCTAATTTCAAAACAAATCAAAAATACTTTTCACACTGACACCTTTTCAAAAAGCTTTCGAAAGCAATTTTTCAAACACCCTTGAGGACTGATACAAGAGTCGAACTGAAATTTTCAAAGAAACTTTTTTAAAACCCACAGTTGAAAAGCAAACAAACCATTTTTGAAAACACAAATGAGCAAGTATCTAAGAGCCCATGGATAACCATGGATAGAAAGGGTGCTAACACCTTCCCTTTCTATAATCTACCTCCCGAACCGAGAGCAATCTCTATAAGGAATTTTTCTGTGCTTTTGTCCTTTCCATTTGGAGAAAATAAAAGATGGTGGCGACTCTTGCTTTCACGACATTTCGCGAACCAGCGTTAAACAGTCAGTTCCAGATCCACCGATCACAGAACTGGCGACTCTGCTGGGGAAAAAACTAAAAGTGAGGTGTACCTTAGGATTAGTTCATAACTGTGTTTTCAATTGTATTGATTTGCTTGCTTTAAATTGTGGGACTGTCTTGGGAGTTCTATAGATCCTAACCCGGATCTGGGGATACCTTCTTAGAAAGTAGCAACAAGGCTGTGAGGGAACTGTGCGGGGTATACCGACATGGTTGAAACAGTCTGCTATGTTTATGTGGCACTTTGGTGTGTACCGGTAACCCTTGAGTTCAGTCAAGGAGAGTACGGGGCCTCCACGTGGTGTCGTGAAGCATCAACAGACCTTAGGAACCTTAATTGAACTATCTTGGCCTCTTTAGGGTAGTGAGATAACTGACTTTGGTGCAGTCCGAGGTTGGTTGATACTCGATACTACACTCAATTGAGGGTTGCTTTCCTGGAATATTTCGGTCGCCAGTTCAGTGGCTAAATCGAAACGATGAACAATGAAAGCAATCCCGTGATATTGGGACCCTTAGAACCCGGTTACTTCTAATAGGACAGGTTGAGCCCACCAACTTCAAGAGGGTACTACCCAGACCCCATGCTGGCCTAAACCCTAAGGGCTTGTCTTGTGTGACTTGTGTGCCTTACATGTTTGCCTTTGTAAATATCTGTGGTGTGTTTAATCATAGCATCATGACATCATCCAGCATCATATGCATTGACTAACCATTTCAGGGGTTCGAATTTTCATCTTTGTTCTTGTTTTGTAGGACATGGAAACTGTTCGCAGAAAGACAATTCAAATCAGCCTTATAAGGATCCCTCCTCAGCTTAAGGAGCTTATATCCAGGATTCCCGAGAGCTCTTCATTCAGTGAAAGACATGGAAGACTCATCAGCTTGGTCAATACCAACATTGAGGAAGATATGATAAAGGTCCTGTTCCAATTCTTTGACCCTCTGCATCACTGTTTCACCTTCTTGGATTATCAGCTGGTACCCACATTGGAGGAGTTCTCCCAGCTTCTGAAGATCCCTATCCTTGATCAACTACCCTACAACGGTACGGAAAAGGAACCCAAGCTTGAAGAGATTGCTAAAGCCTTACACCTACAATCATCTGACCTCAAGGGACATTGGGAAGTTAGAAGTGGTATCAAAGGGTTCTTAGCCAGGTTTCTGTTTGAAAAGGCCCATGAATGTTGGAACTCCCTTGACTTACAAGCTTTTGAAGAAGTTGTGGCCCTCCTTGTCTATGGTTTGGTGTTGTTCCCTAACCCAGATCAGCTTATAGATATCAGTGCTGTCCAGATCTTCATGTCCAGGAGTCCTATACCTACGTTGCTGGGGGACATCCTTCACTCATGTTACACTCGAACCATGAGAAAAAGAGGTGTCCTTATATGCTGCACTCCTCTCCTGGGAAGGTGGTTTATTTCGCACCTTCCACAATCAGCTTTGAAGAACGAGCAGGGTTTGAGATGGTCACAACGGTTGATGACTCTTACACATGCAGATATACATTGGTGCCCTCGGTCCAGAGAGGATGTCACTATCATTGATCGTTGCGGGGAGTACCCTAATGTTCCTTTACTTGGAATCAGAGGAGGTATTACTTACAACCCATGCTTGGCTTGGAGACAATTTGGTTATGCTCGGAGGGATGGTCCTCATGACATGTTAATTCCTGACATAGTTTTTGACTTCGACAACGATGCACAAGGACTTCGCCAGAGATTTATCAGAGCTTGGAGGATGCCAAGTAGGATAGACAGTAAGACACTGGGGCACAGGAATTCCATCCCATTGGAACCTTATCTCAAGTGGGTACGAGCCCGCTCCCAGAAGTTAGTGATGCCATATCCTCATATGCTCCCCGTGATCAAAGAGCCAGTTTTGGAAGGAGAGGTGTCCTACACCATTCAGCATCCTGACATGCCCACATCCTGGGAAGAAATGCAAAAAAGCTGGATCCAGCTTAAGGAAGAACGGAATTCTCTTGAGAACAGTCTACATGCTAGTGAAAAGAAGGTCTTGGAGCTTACCCGCCTATTGCATGAGGAGAGGAATCTCAACACCTACATAGCTCCAAAGAGGATGCGTAGTGTCTTTTAGGATTGATTTGCTTTGTATTATTTTGCCCATGAGGCTTTGATGTACCAAACAATTATTTCCTTAATGATAACGTGTGTTCCCCTTTTTGTCTACAACAAACTTGAACTTTCGAACCCTTGAATGCATCGCATAAACACATATCATTCATCATGTGCATAGCAGGTCTTCTTCTTTTCAGGTTGCTTACTGTTCTTCGCTGTTTATTTCAGCATCATGAATCCTGACTCATCATCAACCGAGATGTCCATCAAGGCTCTTCAGGCGCAGAATGCGCAATTTCAGGAACTAATCATGGGTTTGGCTCAGGGCCAAGAAGAGCTGAAGGCTTTGCTCCTGAAGAAGGAGAATAAGAAGAAGAAGAGAACTGTTCTTTTCAACTCGGGGCGAAGGTTTGGCAACACTCTGCAGAATGAAGAGGCTGGTTCTTCTATAGGCAAGAGCAGTCCCCAAGGGGGAAAAGGTCCTAGTCCAGTAGTCTCTGACAACGAGACTGACTTTAATGAGGAACAGTATCCTCCTGCTGAAGACCGGTATAAGCAGTTGGAAGACAGACTGAATGCTATGGAGATCCAACAAGTGCCTGGGCTGGATTTCGGAGACTTGGGTTTGTCTACTGGTATGATCATTCCTCATAAGTTTAAGGCACCATCTTTCACCAAGTACGACGGGGCGTCTTGTCCCAAGCTACACCTCAGATCTTATGTGCGGAAGATTCAACCGTACTCAGTGGACAAGAATTTGTGGATCCACTTCTTCTAGGAGAGTCTTTCAGGGACTCATCTCGAATGGTTCTATCAGCTGGATGGGACCAAGGTTCGTAACTGGGAGGAGTTGGCTACTGCTTTTTATAAGCAGTATCAATATAATGCCGACCTTGCCCCTACACGTACCCAACTCCAGGGTATGTCGTTAGGATCAAGCGAAGGTTTTAAAGAGTATGCACAGAAGTGGAGGGATCTGGCTGGCAGGGTGCAGCCTCCGTTAACTGACCGGGAGTTGGTAGACATGTTCTTGGGGACCCTATCTGGGCCATTCTTCAATCATCTTATCGGTAACTCGTCTGCAGGGTTTACTGATCTTATTCTGACTGGAGAGAGAATAAAGGATGGGATGAAGTCTGGTAAAATTCAGAAGGGTGCATCTGCAAGTTCTGAGAAGAAGCCCTTTAAGAAGGAGGCCAGTGTTGTATATGGCTCTAGAAGACAAGAGAAACCTGAACGCCGCCAGTCTATCAACGCGGTGATGATTGCTAAGCCTGCTACCGCTTCTCGGCAAACCAATCCTCAAAGGGCTGAAAGACCCAGAAGAGAGTTCACCCGTTTGAGTATGACCCTATCACAGATCTTGCCGCAGTTGCTGTCCACCAACTTGGTGACTGTCAGGGAGGCCCCGAAAGTTGTGAATACTGCCTCTCCGAAATACAATCCAAATGCCCGCTGTGCTTATCACTCCGATAGCCCGGGGCATTCCACTGATGACTGTTGGGCCTTAAGGAATAAGGTGCAAGACCTTATTGACGCAAAAGAGATACAGTTTGAAGCGCCTGAGAGGCCAAATGTGGTGACTGCTCCTATGCCCCAGCATGGAGTAAATGCCGTTGATGAGGAGGTATACGCCGTTTATGTGAATGATATAGCTACTCCCTTGATGACTGTTAAGAGGAACCTACTGCTGGCCGGTTTATTTCCGGGTTGTAGTGAGGGTTGCCTTTTCTGTGCCGTTTCCCTTTCTGGTTGTCCTTTGCTGAAGTTGGGTATCCAAAGCCTGATGGACAGCAAAGAGATTCTGTTCAAGAAGACTGTTGTTCAGTTTGTTCCGTTGGAAGAAGTTTCTATTGTTACAATCTTTAATAATACGATCAAGGCTCTCCCAAGGAAGCCAGTTCAAATCATGACTGTCTCACCCGTTGTTATTACTGTTCCGGGGCCTCTCCCCTATGAATCTGATAAAGCTGTCCCCTGGCACTATGGGGTAGACGTGTATGTACATGGAATTAAGCAAGAGTTCAACACTGGCACCAGCATCAGCAACATCACTGGCCCAGCCAAAGTAACCCGCAGTGGCAGGCTCTTCTCGCCTGACATTGCACCACCAGCTATTCGAAGACCCCTCACTATAACACCTGCAAGTATACCTGTTCCCAGTTCTGATCAAGTTGTTTCCCCTACTTCCGAGTCATCTAATGCTCGGGGCAAAGGGATTGAAGATGAGCCTGCCCGGATGGAGGCACCAAAACCTGTAAATGCTGAGGCCTCCCAACAAGAGATGGAGGAAATCCTGAAAATAATCAAGAAGAGTGACTTTAATGTTGTCGAGCAGCTGGGGCATACCCCCTCCAAGATCTCAATGCTCTCCTTATTACTGTGCTCAGAGGCCCATGCTAAGGCCCTGATTTCATTTCTCAAGACGGCCCATGTGCCACAGGAGACATCTGCCGTCCAGTTCACTGATTGCGTAGCAAATATGACAGCGGACAACGGTTTGGGTTTCTCGGATGCTGACCTTACAGCTAAGGGAAAGGACCACAATGACGCCCTGCATGTCTCTATTGAATGCAGGGGCACTACTCTGGCACACGTATTGATGGATACTAGTTCTTCCCTGAATGTGCTACCCAAGAAGGCCTTAGACCGGTTGGATTGTGAAGGCCTGGAGCTGAAACCTAGCAACATCATTGTCAGAGCCTTTGACGGTTCCAAGAGGATGGTTCATGGAGAGGTGGACATTCCTATTCGTGTGGGTTCTCAAGTATTCGACTCTACTTTCTATGTGATGGATATCCGTCCATCGTATTCTTGTCTAATGGGTCGGCCTTGGATCCACAAAGCTGGGGCAGTGACCTCTACCCTGCACCAGAAGCTCAAGTACCCCGTCAGAGGGAAGATCGTCACCGTGCAGGGAGAGGAGGAGTATATGGTGAGGCATTTGAATTCCTTCAGGTATATTGAGATGGATGGGGAGTTCATTGAAACCCCCTTTCATCATTTCGAAGAGGTACCTCCAACATTGGCAGCAGCGGAAACAATGGTCGAAGAGGATGTTCCTTTGAAGATGGCTTCCTTGAAGGATGCCCGGGCTGTGATCACGAAAGGTGAATGTGCTAGCTGGGGCAGGCTCCCTGACTTTACACAAAAAACTAACAAATTTGGACTGGGTTTTACTGCAGAGGGTCAGAAGGCTATGCGCAAGGCAAAGACCAGAAGACCTCATGTGCTCATTACCAATCCAGGAGTGAATGCTGTTGGGGACGAAGATGAAGTGGAAGAGTCAGAGTTCGAAAGCTGGATCTACCCGACGACTGATGGTGGATTGACCAATTGGACTGCTAAGGATCATACTCCTGTTACTTTTGTTATGCAGTAATAAACTTCTTTGTTTCGTTATTTGTAATAAACAATTAAAACTCTATGGCCCGGTGTCTTACCCGGGGCACCGTGGCTTCATTTGTGAGGGCATATAAATTGTCATTTCATATATCATGAATAAAGACCTTGGAAGTTTTCTCACATTTCAAATCTTATGCTCCTTTTCTTTCTTTCCTTTCTTTATATATTGCAAAACAGCTGTATTTACACACACTCACTCATACAGGTTTCAGTCCACTCTGGATCTCACTGGTAACGACTCTGCTACTGCCAGTTATGACTTCGAAAATCCGATCAACTTAGCCGAAGACGAAGGTGAAGATGATTGCGAAGTGCCTGGCGAGCTTGCAAGACTGTTACTCCAGGAAGAGAGGGCAATTCAACCACATGAGGAGCCGGTGGAAACAATAAATCTGGGTACTGAGACGGACAGGAAGGAGGTAAAGATTGGTGCCAACCTAGAGCTCAGCGTGAAGCAACGGTTGACTCAAATGCTACATGATTACATGGAAATCTTTGCCTGGTCCTACGAAGACATGCCCGGGTTGGATACCGACATTGTGGTCCATCACTTGCCTACCAAGGAAGATTGCCCTCCGGTTAAGAAAAAGGTCCGCCGTATGCGTCCAGAGATGTCTGAGAAGATCAAAGCCGAGGTTATGAAACAGTTTGATGCCGGGTTCCTTGCAGTGACTTCTTACCCTCAGTGGGTTGCTAATGTGGTTCCGGTACCAAAGAAGGATGGTAAGGTCAGAATGTGTGTCGATTATAGGGATCTGAACAGGGCCAGCCCCAAAGATGACTTCCCTCTACCTCACATTGATGTCCTTGTTGACAATACGGCTCAGCATAAGGTGTTCTCTTTCATGGACGGTTTTTCAGGTTATAATCAAATCAAGATGGCTCCTGAAGACATGGAAAAGACTACCTTTGTTACTCAGTGGGGCACCTTCTGCTACAAGGTCATGCCTTTTGGACTGAAAAATGCTGGGGCAATCTACCAACGTGCCATGGTTGCTTTATTTCATTACATGATCCATCATGAGATAGAAGTGTATGTTGACGACATGATTGCAAGGTCCCAGACTGAGGAAGAACACCTAGATCATCTGCAGAAATTGTTTGACCGTCTGAAACTGTACAAGCTGAGGTTGAACCCGAACAAGTGCACCTTCGGGGTTAGGTCTGGGAAGTTGCTAGGCTTCGTTGTAAGTGATAAGGGTATTCAAGTGGACCCTGCCAAGGTTAAAGCTATTCAAGAGATGCCAGTTCCCAAGACAGAGAAAGAGGTCAGAGGCTTTCTAGGACGTCTGAATTACATTGCTCGATTCATCTCGCACCTAACCGCTACCTGTGAACCAATCTTCAAGCTGCTGAAGAAAGATCAGGTAGTACGTTGGAATGATGAATGTCAGGCCTCTTTTGACAGAATCAAAGAGTATCTCCAAGAACCACCCATCCTTATGCCACCGGTTGAAGGGAGACCTCTGATATTATACCTGACAGTACTCGACAACTCAATGGGGTGTGTGCTGGGGCAGCATGACGAGTCTGGCCGAAAAGAGCATGCCATTTATTACCTTAGCAAAAAGTTTACCGACTGTGAGACCCGATACTCACTGCTCGAGAAAACTTGCTGCGCTTTGGTATGGGCTGCTCGCCGGCTGAGACAGTATATGCTGACTCACACTACCTTGTTGATCTCAAAGATGGATCCTATAAAGTACATATTTGAAAAGCCTGCTCTGTCTGGGAGAATAGCAAGATGGCAAATGATCTTGACGGAATACGACATCCAGTACACAACCCAGAAAGCCATCAAAGGAAGTGTATTGGCAGACCACTTGGCACATCAGGCAGTAGACGACTATCAGTCAATGAACTTCGAGTTTCCAGACGAGAGCATCATGATAGTGATGGATTGTGAAGTACCTGGACCGGATGAAGGACCTGAGGAAGGATCCCGATGGTCTATGCACTTCGACGAAGCCTCCAATGCTTTGGGTAACGGTATCGGCGCTATAATCATATCCCCTCAAGGCACTCATACTCCGCTCACTGCCCGGATATGTTTCAACTGCACTAACAACATGGCGGAGTATGAGGCGTGCATCATGGGTCTTCAAGCTGCGATCGACTTAAGGATCAAGTTTCTGAGTGTCTTCGGAGATTCCGCTCTCGTGATAAATCAGATCAAAGGAGAGTGGGATACGAAACATCCGAATATTATTCCTTACAAAGAATGTGTGTTGACTTTGATCCCCCACTTCACAAAGATAACCTTTGAACATTTCCCAAGAGAGGAGAATCAGTTAGCGGACGCGTTAGCTACGATGTCTTCCATGTTCAAAGTCAAATGGGACAATGAGGCTCCCCGGATCATTATCTGGAAACTGGACGAACCGGCATACTGTTGTGATCTTGAGACTGAGTTAGCGACTGAGAAGCCTTGGTACCATGAGGTGAAGAGATACTTGGAAGCTCAGGAATACCCTGAAGGTGCCTCTGTCAATGATAAGAAGTTTCTGAGAAGGTTCGCAGCAAAGTTCTTCCTTAGCAACGACATCCTGTATAAGCGAAACCATGATTCGACCTTACTGCGTTGTGTGGACAAGACAGAAGCAGAAAGGATCATGGAAGAGCTACATGAGGGGACCTTCGAAACACATTCCAGTGGACACATTATGGCGAAGAAAATCCTTCGGGCAGGGTATTTCTGGTCCACAATGGAAGCTGACTGCTACCAACACTCTCGGACATGTCACAAATGCCAGATATATGCAGACAAGGTGCATGTTCCTCCAGTTCCTCTGAATGTCTTGACAGCACCTTGGCCGTTTGCAATGTGGGGCATAGATATGATCGGTGAGATTAAACCTACGGCATCCAATGGGCATCTCTTCATCCTGGTAGCGATTGACTACTTCACGAAGTGGGTTGAAGCAGCATCCTACGCTACGGTAGCCAAGACTGTTGTGGCACGGTTCATTCGGCACAACCCGATCTGTCGATACGGCATCCCAGAAAGAATCATTACAGACAACGATACCAATCTCAATAACAAGATGATCACTGAGCTCTGCGAGCAGTTTAAGATACAGCACCACAACTCTTCTCCTTACAGACCGAAGATGAATGGGGCTGTAGAAGCAGCAAATAAGAACATTAAGAAAATCGTGCAGAAGATGACAATGACTTATAAAGATTGGCACGAGATGTTACCGTTCGCTCTACATGGGTACCGTACCTCAGCCAGGACATCAACCGGGGCAACTCCTTTCTCCTTGGTCTATGGTATGGAGGCAGTCTTACCGATCGAAGTGCAGATACCCTCTCTCCGGATAATGAAGGATGCAGATCTGAACGAAGATGATTGGATCCAGACACGACTTGATCAGCTAAACCTTATTGATGAAAAAAGACTTGCTGCTATCTGCCACGGTCAGACGTATCAGAAACGAATGATCAGGGCATTTAACAAAAAGGTCAGACCACAAGAATATCGAGTTGGGGATCTGGTAATCAAGCGAATCATCCTTCCTCAGAGTGATCCAAGGGGAAAATGGACCCCTACGTACGAAGGGCCGTTTGTGGTTAAACATGTGTTCTAAGGAGGAGCCATGATTCTAACCAACATGGATGGTGACGACCTTCCTCACCCCGCTAATGCAGACATAGTAAAAAGATACTACGCATGAAAAAGACCCACTAGGTTGACACACCTAGGCAAAAATAAGGGCTTCCTGGCGAACCAAAAGGGTTCGGGCAAAATGAAGGGATGAAATGAAAAAATCTGTACACCCGGCAAGTCAAAAACCTGAAAAGGCGGCTTGGGCAAAAATGGGTATCCCGGTGGACTGAAAACCCGAAAGGGCGGTCCAGGCAAAAGTTAGGGATAAAGCGTAATACTATGTCTCATTGGATCACTTCGCATCCCGAATCCGGTATCTACATCAAGTTCAGACGGCATCGATCAGTCAGCTTCACTTTCAACTAAGGTCATCAAGTGATGAGACGCTCGAAGATATAAAGGCAATAGCAGAGTTGGAACCCAGTGGGATCATTCCTTTCACACAGCTATTTTATTTTCTTTTGTACAAACTTGTATAAATTCTTTTGTTCGGCGGCGTTCTCTTACTAGGACGTCAGCCTCTTGTACATAAACGCCTATTTACAGGCAAATTCAAAATCAATACAAATATACTTTTCAGTTAAAATTGCTGTTGCACCCCAAAATTTGCCCTCCCATATTCTTCAAGAAATTGCCAAGCCAAGTCACAAAATTCCCCAAGGGTTGCACAACTCAACAGTCTCCCATACAGTCAAAACTAGGGTTTGTGTTCTGATCAGGAAAATAAAGTTTTCAAGGGCTCAATCAAGTCTCACATGCCTACAAATATGGTCAAGCATCCTCATATCAAGTTTCAAGGCATTCAGCTCAAAATTGCACAGTCAAAACCCTAAATTGCACTACAGTCAACTGTAGGGGCAAAATGGTCATTTGGCAGTCAAAAGTTCAAATTTTTGGTCAACATATCATTTTGAAGCCACAAACATCATTTGATCAATGCTTGATCATGATTCTCAAAATTTGGCTCAGAAAATCATCAAGATGCAAAAGTTACTATATTTGGACAGCTGAAAAAGTCAACTGAAATTGACCAGGGCATAACTTTCACATGGATTATCAGAAAAATCCCATCCAAAGCTCATTTTGAAGAGAAAGACATTTCCTACAACTCATCTTCATACTTCAAGTCCAAGAAATGCTCTCACAAAAAGTTATCAATTTCAACATTATAGGTCATTTTCAAAAGTCAACAAAAAGGGACTTTAAGTCAAAGGCCATAACTTGATATTGGTAAATCAAAATGACATGGGACCAAAGGCATTGGTTAGAGGACTCAAAGACCTTTCCAAAATGTCCAAGAACATGAGAAAAGCTTAAAAATTGAGCAAGTTATGCCTTGTGGAAGTTGGGATATATTTGGGAATTTTGAAAAGTCAACATTACTTCAAATGACCTAAAATTGCTAATGGGCCCATTTTTCTTCCATGATTCATCACTCCAAGCATATGCACGACCACTTGGCCCAAAGGGAAGTATTTTCTCATTTTTTAATTATTTATTTGAGTTTTTATTCATATTAATTCACTTAAATCATTTAAAATATGTGAAAAATATTTAACCTAACAAAACCAATCTTTTTATGCATGTTTTAAGGTCAATATTTCGTGTAAAGGAAAATTAGGAAAGATTTGGGGTGATTGAATGCAAATTGATACAAGAACATGTGAAAAAGATTCAAAAAGATCCTTAAGCAAATCAAATCTTCAATCAAAGATTACAAGGGATTTTCATCAATTTTCTTAACCTAATAGCCTCACTACATAATCAGAAGCATAAACCTAATGCCAAGGGACTGAAAGCTGCGCAGAAGAACAAGATACAAACTTGAAAAAAACTCCATAAAACTCAAAACTGAAATCAGTGTTCTAGGTTGATTGAAGGCACGAAATTCATTCCAAAAGCTTCCTTGTGGTCTCCTGAACACATTCCAATCCCAAACATCCATCAACACGCCAAGAACTGGTAGATTGAACACAAACTGTGTCAAGAAATTTCCAGAGTCGTGCATCATAATTTATGCATACTTTGCCATTTTGATTCATTGATTCATGTTTGTTATAAGTTTCTGATGCTAACCATACAGTTTGATTGCGTTTTTGTGTTATATATGCGATTTAGCCATTGATGCAGTTTAGGGTTTGCAGAGCTCCCAATTGGGGATTTTGAAACCAAGTAAAATTGGAGGACGAGTCCAACACCATTAGAACAAGCGCATCTGGACGAAGAGATCCCAACCCTCGCGCTCAATTTATGAGCGTTGAGGGGCTAATCGCTATTTTCTTAAAGCGTCCCTAAAGCAACGCGTCTAAAACCGTTGCTGAATGGTTATGTTACAGGGACAATGGAGACGACGATGCGTTGGCAGACGGTGATAGGCGGATTTAAAATTGCGCGCGTTTTCCAGCACTAATCTTGTTTTTATTTTATATTACTTGTTTGTATATTATATATCAAATGGCTTCAGTGGCTCAGTTGGCAAATGCTTGTGGCTTTAACATCCAAGACCTGGGTTCGAGTCCCAGGTCTACGTTACCTCAATATTATTTTTCAACGTGCGTTCAGGTACAGGCATAACTTTGGGGATCACCATACACTCACCATATCAAGCCAGCCACGTGCTTAGTGGGATCAGATCAAAGGCTGAGAATTGATGGGTATCATGAGGATGAGTCAACATGCGTGTACGTGTCATGCAAAAGTCAAAAAAGGCCACTACTTGTTGGGCTAGATTCCTCATAATTTGACCTCCTATTTGGGGACTTCCACCCCCCCTGGTTTGCCTTCTCCATATTTTTTTATTTTTATCTTTATTATTTTATTTGCTTTATTATCTTAATTTAATTAATTATTATTTTTACAAAAATATAAAAACATCATAAAAAATCAGAAAAGACAAAAATGTGATAAATAATTTTTATTCTAATTATTTCCTTATAAATAAATTAGCATGTAAATATTTAGTATAATTAGGGTTTTTGCAATTTTAATTCTTTTTAATAAATCTAAAAAACATAGAATTAGGTTTAATAACTTTTATTCCTTTTTAATTTTTTTCCTTTTTTTCATAATAATAATATTACTTATTTTATTTTCATAATTAAATTGTACATAAATTAATTTAGGTTTAATTTAGGTTATATTTTAATATTTTCATAACAAACTTAAAAACCATTAGAATTAGGGTTAGTTAATTTTAATTAATGCTTTTTTTTATTAAATCTTAAAAAACACACAAAAACCCAAAAACAATTTCTTTTAATTTTAATTCCTCATTAATTTAATCTTTTTTTGTTAATTAAATTCATTAACTTTAATTTTTTGCAAAAGGGTCCAACGCCCTCGTTCGTAATTTATTTAATTCGCGTATTTATTTTCTTTCGCTTAATTAATTATGTACCTCTCCCAAAGCGTTGTAACTTAAACTTTTCGCACTTTACTTCTTTATTTTCTGTCAAATCGGGTCCTGGATTAAATTTGGCGATGTGGACCCGCGCCTTTGTAATAGTTTAGAACTTTCAATTTCCGCATCTTTTTTTAACTGTTAAATAAATGCATGCAAGAATGAATGACAAAAAAATAAAAACAAACGCATAGATCACCCATAACCTGACAGGACAAAAATAAATGAATCTGACACACAAATCACACACCACCCCTAGGGTACGCCTCACTGTTGCCTTGCCTCGAAAGGTGATCGTCGAGTAGAGGATGTCTTAGTAAGTCCTCATGATCCGGGAACCTGGCATGAGGGTAGCTTCTAAGGTGTCTTCCCATTGCTCTGGTGATCACCATGTCCCGAACCTCGAATTGACCCGAACACCTCCAACGGTGGTGCTACCTACCTCTCAATGGTGGGATGACACTACTTTAAAGGACATTTACACAGACGAATTCCTTAGGGTAGGTAGGTTCTCTAGATACTTGCTCTAAATTTCAAAACAAATCAAAAATACTTTTCACACCGACACCTTTTCAAAAGCTTTCGAAAGCAATTTTTCAAACACTCTTGAGGACCGATACAAGAGTCGAACTGGAATTTTCAAAGAAACTTTTTAAAACCCACAGTTGAAAAGCAAACAAACCTTTTGAAAACACAATGAGCAAGTATCTAAGAGCCCATGGATAACCATGGATAGAAAGGGTGCTAACACCTTCCCTTTCTATAATCTACCTCCCGAACCGAGAGCAATCTCTTTAAGGAATTTTTCTGTGCTTTTGTCCTTTCCATTTGGAGAAAATAAAAGACGGTGGCGACTCTTGCTTCTGCGACATTTCGCGAACCAGCGTTAAAACAGTCAGTTCCAGATCCACCGATCACAGAACTGGCGACTCTGCTGGGGATACCTTTATAAAGTGAGGCGTACCTTAGGGCTAGGTCATAACTATGTTTTCAATTGTATTGCTTTGTGTGCTTTAAATTGTGGGTTGCTTGGGAGTTCTATAGATCCTAACCCGGATCTGGGGGATACCTTTCTTAGAAAGTAGCAACAAGGCTATGAGGGAACTGTGCGGGGTATACCGACATGGTTGAAACAGTCTGCTACGTTGATGTGGCACTTTGGTGTGTACCGGTAACCCTTGAGTTCAGTCAAGGAGAGTACGGGGCCTCCGCGTGGTGTCGTGAAGCATCAACAGACCTTAGGAACCTTAATTGAACTATCTTGGCCTCTTTAGGGTAGTGAGATAACTGACTTTGGTGCAGTCCGAGGTTGGTTGATACTCGATACTACGCTCAATTGAGGGTTGCTTTCCTGGAATATTTCGGTCGCCAGTTCAGTGGCTAAATCGAAACGATGAACAATGAAAGCAATCCCGTGATATTGGGAACCTTAGAACCCGGTTACTTTGATTAGGACAGGTTGAACCCACCAACTTCAAGAGGGTACTACCCAGACCCCATGCTGGCCTTAAACCCTAAGGGCTTGTCTTGTGTGCCTTGTATGCCTTACATGTTTGTCTCTGTAAATATCTGTGGTGTGTTTAATCATAGCATCATGACATCATCCAGCATCATATGCATTGACTAACCATTTCAGGGGTTCGAATTTTCATCTTTGTTCTTGTTTTGTAGGACATGGAAACTGTTCGTAGAAAGACAATTCAGGTCAATCTTGTAAGGATCCCTCCTCAGCTTAAGGAACTTATATCCAGGATTCCCGAGAACTCTTCATTCAGTGAAAGGCATGGAAGCCTCATCAGCTTGGTCAACACCAACATTGAGGAAGATATGATTAAGGTCTTGTTCCAGTTCTTTGATCCTCTGCATCACTGTTTCACCTTCTTGGACTATCAGTTGGTACCTACATTGGAGGAGTTCTCCCGACTCCTGAAGATCCCTATCCTTGATCAACTACCTTTCAACGGTACAGAAAGGGAACCTAAGCTTGAAGAGATTGCTAAAGCCTTGCACCTACCGTCATCTGACCTCAAGGGACATTGGGAAGTCAGAAGTGGTATCAAAGGGTTCTTAGCCAGGTTTCTGTTTGAGAAGGCCCTTGAATGTTGGAACTCCCTTGACTTGCAAGCTTTTGAAGAAGTGGTAGCCCTCCTTGTCTATGGTTTGGTGTTGTTCCCTAACCCAGATCAGCTTATTGATATCAGTGCTGTCCAGATCTTTATGTCCAGGAATCCCATACCTACATTGCTGGGGGACATCCTTCACTCATGTTACACTCGAACCATGAGAAAAAGAGGTGTCCTTATGTGTTGCACTCCTCTTCTGGGAAGGTGGTTTATTTCGCACCTTCCCCAATCAGTCCTGAAGAATGAGCGGGGTTTGAGATGGTCACAACGGTTGATGACTCTTACACATGCAGATATACATTGGTGCCCCAGGTCCAGAGAAGATGTCACTATCATTGATCGTTGCGGGGAGTACCCTAATGTTCCTTTACTTGGAATCAGAGGAGGTATTACTTATAGCCCATGCCTGGCTTGGAGACAGTTTGGTTATGCTCGGAGGGATGGTCCTCATGACATGTTAATTCCCGACATAGTTTTTGATTTCGACAACGATACTCAAGGACTTCGTCAGAGATTTATCAGAGCCTGGAGGATGCCCAGTAGGATAGACAGCAAAACACTGGGGCACAGGAACTCCATCCCATTGGAACCCTATCTTAAGTGGGTACGCGCCCGCTCTCAGAAGTTAGTAATGCCTTATCCTCACATGATCCCGGTAGTCAAAGAACCAGTCTTGGAAGGGGAAGTGTCTTACACTATTCAGCACCCTGATATGCCCACATCCTGGGAAGAGATGCAGAAGAGCTGGATCCAGCTTAAGGAGGAGCGGAATTCTCTTGAGACCAGTCTGCATGACAGTGAAAAGAAGGTCTTGGAGCTCACTCGCCTGTTGCACGAGGAGAGGAATCTCAACACCTACATAGCTCCGAAGAGGATGCGCAGTGTATTTTGGGATTGATTTGATTTTTGTACTTTCGCCCATGAGGCTCTGATGTATCAAACAATGATTTCTTTAATGATAACGTGTGTTCCTTTTTGTCTATAACAAATTTGAACTTTCGAACCCTTGAATGCATTGCATACGCATTTCATACATCATGAGCATAGCAGGTTTTTCCTCTTTTCAGGTTGCTTACAGTTCTTCGCTGTTTATTTCAGCATCATGAATCCCGAATCTGCATCAACCGAGACATCAATCAAGGCTCTTCAGGCGCAGAATGCGCAGTTTCAAGAACTAATCAAGGGTCTGGCTAAAGGCCAAGAAGAATTAAAAACTATGCTCCTGAAGAAGGAGAAGAAGAAGAAGAGAAGAACTGTTCTGTTCAACTCGGGCCGAAGGTTTGGCAACACTCTGCAGCATGAAGAGGCTGGTTCTTCTGTTGGCAAGAGTCCTTCTCAGGCAGAAGTCAAGGTTCCTAGTCCGGTAGTCTCCGACAACGAGACAGATTTTGATGAAGAGCAGTACCCTCCTGCTGATGACAGATATAAGCAATTGGAGGACAGGTTGAAGGCTATGGAGGTTCAGCAAGTACCTGGGCTGGATTTCGGAGATCTGGGTTTGTCGACTGGTGTGATCATCCCCCATAAGTTCAAAGCACCATCCTTCTCCAAATATGACGGGGCGTCTTGTCCCAAGCTGCATCTGAGGTCCTATGTTCGGAAAATTCAGCCGTACTCTGCGGATAAGAATTTATGGATCCACTTCTTCCAGGAGAGTCTTTCAGGGACTCATCTCGAATGGTTCTATCAGCTGGATGGGACCAAGGTTCGTAACTGGGAGGAGTTGGCTACTGCTTTCTATAAGCAGTATCAATATAATGCCGACCTTGCCCCCACGCGTACCCAACTCCAGGGTATGTCGTTAGGTGTAAGCGAAGGTTTTAAGGAGTACGCTCAGAAGTGGAGAGACCTGGCTGGCAGGGTGCAGCCACCGTTGACTGATCGGGAGCTGGTAGACATGTTCTTGGGGACCCTATCTGGGCCATTTTTCAACCATCTCATTGGGAATTCTTCTGCTGGGCTCACTGATTTGATTCTGACTGGAGAGAGAATTGAAGCTGGGCTGAAGTCGGGGAAGATTGCAAAGGGTGCAGCATCTAGTTCGGAAAAGAAACCATTCAAGAAGGAGTCTAGTGTCGTGTATGGTTCTAGGAAATCAGAGAGACCTGAGCACCGCCAATCTGTCAGTGCGGTGATGATTGCTAAGCCTGCTGCCGCTCCTCGGCCAAATAATCCTCAAAGGGCTGAAAGACCCCGGCGAGAGTTTACCCGGTTAAGCATGACCTTATCACAGATCCTGCCACAGTTGCTATCCACTAACTTAGTGACTGTCAGAGAGGCCCCGAAGTTCCCTAATACAACGTCCCCCAAGTACAACCCGAATGCTCGTTGTGCTTACCATTCAGATAGCCCGGGGCACTCTACTGATGACTGTTGGGCACTAAAGAACAAGCTGCAGGACCTCATTGACGCTAAGGAGGTACAGTTTGAGGCATCTGACAAGCCTAATGTGGTGACAGCTCCCCTGCCTGCTCATGGAGTTAATGCTATTGGGGATGAAGAGGAAGTTGATGAAGCTGAGTTTGATAGCTGGATCTACCCGGCAACTGACGAAGGACTTAACAATTGGAGCGCAAAGGACAATCTCCCTGTTTCTTTTGTTACTAAGTAATGAATTCCTATGTTTTGTTATTTTGTAATAAACAATGATAAACTCTATGGCCCGGTGTCTTACCCGAGGCACCGTGGTTCTATTTGTGAGGGCATACAAACTGTCATTTCATATATCATAAATAAAAATCTTGGACGTATTTTTCGCATTGCAAATATTGTGTTCCTTTTCTGTCTTTCTTTTCCTTTACATAATTTTCAAAACAGCTGTATTTACACACACACTCACTCATACAGGTTCCAATCCACTCTGGATCTTGCTGATAACAACTCTGCTACTGCCAATTATGACTTCGAAAATCCGATCAACTTAGCCGAAGACGAAGGTGAAGATGATTGCGAAGTGCCTGGCGAGCTTGCAAGACTGTTGCTTCAGGAAGAGAGGGCAATTCAACCCCATGAAGAGCCAGTGGAAACAATAAACTTGGGTACTGAGGCAGACAGAAAAGAGGTAAAGATTGGTGCCAACCTAGAGCTCAGCGTGAAGCAACGGTTAACCAAGATGTTACATGACTATATGGAGATCTTTGCCTGGTCCTACGAAGACATGCCAGGGTTGGATACCGACATTGTGGTCCATCACTTGCCGACTAAGGAAGACTGCCCTCCAGTTAAACAAAAGGTCCGTCGGATGCGCCCAGAGATGTCCGAGAAGATTAAGGCCGAGGTCATGAAACAGTTTGATGTTGGGTTCCTTGCAGTAACTTCTTACCCTCAGTGGGTTGCTAACGTGGTGCCGGTACCTAAGAAGGATGGAAAGGTCAGAATGTGTGTTGATTACAGGGATCTGAACAGGGCCAGCCCCAAGGATGACTTCCCCTTACCTCACATTGATGTCCTTGTTGATAATACAGCTCAGCACAAGATATTCTCTTTCATGGATGGTTTTTCAGGATACAATCAGATCAAGATGGCACCTGAAGACATGGAAAAGACTACATTTGTTACCCAGTGGGGCACCTTCTGCTACAAGGTCATGCCATTCGGGCTAAAGAACGCTGGGGCAACCTACCAACGTGCCATGGTTGCCTTATTTCATGACATGATCCATCACGAGATAGAGGTGTATGTGGACGACATGATCGCTAGGTCCCAGACTGAGGAAGAGCATCTAGATCATCTGCAGAAGTTGTTTGACCGGTTGAAACTATACAAGCTGAGATTGAACCCGAACAAGTGCACCTTCGGGGTAAGATCTGGAAAATTGCTAGGCTTCGTGGTCAGTGACAAGGGAATTCAAGTGGACCCTGCTAAGGTCAAAGCTATTCAAGAGATGCCAGTTCCTAAGACAGAGAAGGAAGTCAGAGGCTTTTTAGGACGCCTGAACTACATTGCTCGCTTCATCTCACATCTGACTGCTACTTGTGAGCCAATCTTCAAGCTGCTGAAGAAAGATCAGGTAGTACGTTGGAACGATGAATGTCAGGCTGCTTTTGACAAAATCAAAGAGTATCTCCAAGAACCACCTATCCTTATGCCACCGGTTGAAGGGAGACCTCTGATACTATATCTGACAGTGCTCGACAACTCAATGGGGTGTGTGCTGGGGCAGCATGACGAGTCTGGCCGAAAAGAGCATGCCATTTATTACCTTAGCAAAAAGTTTACCGACTGTGAGACCCGATACTCACTGCTTGAGAAAACTTGCTGCGCTTTGGTATGGGCTGCTCGCCGGCTGAGACAGTATATGCTGACTCACACTACCTTGTTGATCTCAAAAATGGATCCGATAAAGTACATATTCGAAAAGCCTGCTATGTCTGGGAGAATTGCAAGATGGCAAATGATCTTGACGGAATACGACATTCAGTATACGACCCAGAAAGCCATCAAGGGGAGTGTATTGGCAGACCACTTAGCACATCAAGCTGTAGATGACTATCAGTCAATGAACTTCGAGTTTCCGGATGAAAGCATCATGATAGTAACAGACTGTGAAGTACCTGGACCGGATGAAGGACCTGAACCAGGATCCCGATGGTCTATGCACTTTGACGGAGCCTCTAATGCTTTGGGAAATGGTATCGGCGCCATCATCATATCTCCACAAGGTACTCATACTCCACTCACTGCCCGGCTGTGTTTCAACTGTACCAACAACATGGCGGAGTATGAGGCGTGTATCATGGGTCTTCAAGCTGCGATCGACCTAAGGATCAAATTTCTAAGTGTCTTCGGAGATTCCGCTCTTGTAATCAATCAGATCAAAGGAGAGTGGGATACGAAACACCCAAACTTGATTCCTTACAGAGAATGTGTGTTGACCCTGATTCCCCACTTTACAGAGATAACCTTTGAGCACTTTCCAAGAGAAGAGAATCAGCTAGCGGACGCGTTGGCTACAATGTCTTCAATGTTCAAGGTCAAATGGGATAATGAGGCTCCCCGAATCATCATCTGGAAACTGGACGAACCGGCATACTGTTGTGATCTCGAAACTGAATTAGTAACTGAGAAGCCTTGGTACCATGAAGTGAAGAGATATCTGGAAGCTCAGGAATACCCTGAAGGTGCCTCTGTCAATGATAAGAAATTCCTGAGGAGGTTTGCAGCCAAATTCTTCCTTAGCAACGGCATCTTGTATAAGCGAAACCATGATTCAACCTTACTACGTTGTGTGGATAAGACTGAAGCAGAAAGAATCATGGAAGAGCTACATGAAGGGACCTTTGGTACACATTCCAGTGGGCACACTATGGCTAAGAAAATCCTACGGGCAGGATACTACTGGTCCACAATGGAAGCTGACTGTTACCAACATTCCAGGACATGCCACAAGTGCCAGATCTATGCAGATAAGGTGCATGTTCCTCCGGTTCCCCTGAATGTTCTGACTGCGCCTTGGCCGTTTGCAATGTGGGGCATAGACATGATCGGCGAGATTAAACCTACGGCATCTAATGGACATCGCTTCATCCTAGTGGCGATTGATTATTTCACAAAGTGGGTTGAAGCAGCATCCTATACTACGGTAACCAAGACTGTTGTGGCACGGTTCATTCGGCACAACCTGATCTGTCGGTACGGCGTCCCTGAGCGGATTATTACAGACAACGGTACCAATCTGAACAATAAGATGATCGCTGAGCTCTGCGAACAATTCAAGATACAGCACCACAATTCTTCTCCTTACAGACCGAAGATGAATGGGGCTGTAGAAGCAGCTAACAAGAACATCAAGAAAATCGTGCAAAAGATGACAGTGACTTACAAAGATTGGCACGAGATGTTACCGTTCGCTCTACATGGGTACCGTACCTCAGCTAGGACGTCAACCGGGGTAACTCCTTTCTCTCTGGTTTATGGCATGGAGGCAGTCTTGCCGATCGAAGTGCAAATACCCTCTCTCCGGATAATGAAGGATGCAAATCTGAACGAAGATGATTGGATCCAGACACGACTTGATCAACTCAACCTTATTGACGAAAAAAGACTTGCTGCTATCTGTCATGGTCAGACGTATCAGAAACGGATGATCAGGGCATTTAACAAAAAGGTCAGACCACAGGAATATCAAGTTGGGGATCTGGTAATCAAGAGAATCATCCTCCCTCAGAGTGATCCAAGGGGCAAATGGACCCCTACATACGAAGGGCCATTTGTGGTTAAGCATGTGTTCTCAGGAGGAGCAATGATATTAACCAATATGGATGGTGACGACCTTCCTCACCCCGCCAATGCAGACATAGTTAAAAAATACTACGCATGAAAAAAGACCCGCTAGGCTGACATGCCTAGGCAAAAATTAGGGCTTCCCGTCGAACCAAAAGGGTTCGGGCAAAATGAAGGGATGAAAATGAAAAAATCCGTACACCCGGCAAGTCGAAAACCTGAAAAGGCGGCTTGGGCAAAAATGGGTATCCCGGTGGACCGAAAACCCGAAAGGGCGGTCCAGGCAAAAATTAGGGATAAAAGCGTAATACTATGTCTCATTGGATCACTTCGTATCCAGAATCCGGTATCTACATCAAGTTCAGACGACATCGATCAGTCAGCTTCACCTTCAACCAAGGTCATCAAGTGATGAGACGCTCAGAGTTATAAAGGCAATAGCAGAGTTGAAACCCAGTGGGATCATTCATATTTCACACAGCTGTTTATTTTCTCTTGTACAAAATTTGTATAAACTCTCTTGTTCGGCGGCGTTCCTCTTACTAGGACGTCAGCCTCTTGTACACAAAACGCCTATTCACAGGCCATTCAAAATCAATACAAATATATTTTCAGTTAAACGTGCCAAGTGTTTTTTCTTTTCTGTTTTGTTTTGCGAAGAACGTCCAAGGTTCAATTTGTGATATATGCATTGACAATAATTTGCTAACTCATAAATATTTGCATACGAAACAAAGGAATTAATTGCAGGTGACACTAGAAACAGGGGCAATAAAGAGTTGTCTGAGCAGTCTAATTGTTCTATCCTCCAAGGTACCAAGGTAGGTTCGGCTAAAGAACATAACCAGATACCTTAATTCCCCAGAGAGTGGTTCAGTAAAACAATACATTCTCCTCCAAGCAGAATCATCAAATCTTAAAGAAGTTGGGTATCCTCCTGTAGATCTCAACATTCCCCAGCAGTATATATATTCTTAACAAGCATCCCCGGCAGTCTTGGCCTAAAGATTGTTCCCCGGCGGTATCTCAATATTCAAAGGGATCACTTCCCCAGCATATCAAAACTTCCCCAGAAAGGTCCAATCCAGTTTCCTCTGGAAAGTGGAATTCATCTCCCCAAGCAATAAGCTTATCCCCAGTATATTCTGGAAGCTTATCCCTCGCAGAGCACGAACGCGTCTCCCGGCCTTATTTAAAGAGTTATTTCCTTAACAGGATATAACTGGGTTATCCTCAGCCAAAAGCCACGAAAAGAGCGTCGTCGACGAAGTCTTCTTACCCCAGCGAAGTCCATTAACACTTCCAATACAACAAAGACATCTTCAGCAAGTTATTATCTACACTCAGCAAAGCATCTCCCCACAGAGTATTGCTTCCCAGCATGGTCGCTAGAATATCTTGTCTCCCCGCAGAATCTCCCATTTGCCAAGTTCATTCCGCAACGGAGTCATCTTCTCCTACCGGTATTTTTGCAGTTATCATCCCCAGCGGAAGCAAAATCTATTCTTCAACATCAGCCCAGGATGTTGACTTCCCGGCACTCGTCAAGGATTTACTTTCCTAGACGAAAACATACATTCATAAAACATCACATACATCATTATAGCATGCATAGACGCATTATACCATACAAATCTCATTTATGTTGAGAACATCATTGCTTGATCCATATCATGCATTGCATATGACTGACCTTTACCTTTCAGGAATGATGCAGTTGAAATTCTCAAACATATTTCAAAGCCTTCTCTAGTCCAGCTAAATCGACTCCCAACAGATTTTCCTGATGAAGACTCAGTAGAAGTTATTCCTAGGGTCCCCTCTCCGGCAAGTGCGTGAGGTGGTAATTCCTTTTTCAGATGTTTCCCTCTCCGACGATGAGTGTGAGGTGATAGTCTCCTATGGTCCCCTCTCCGGCAAGTGCGTGAGGTGGTAATTCCTTTTTCAGATGTTTCCCTCTCCGACGATGAGTGTGAGGTGATAGTCTCTTATGGTCCCCTCTCCGACAGTGAGTGTGAGGTGGTAATTCCTTTTTTTCAGATGTTTCCCTCTCCGACGATGAGTGTGAGGTGATAGTCTCTTATGGTCCCCTCTCCGACGGTGAGTGTGAGGTGGTAATTCCTTCTTCAGATGTTTCCCTCTCCGACGATGAGTGTGAGGTGATAGTCTCTTATGGTCCCCTCTCCGACAAGTGCGTGAGGTGGTAATTCCTTCTTCAGATGTTCCCCTCTCTGACGATGAGTGTGAGGTGATAATCTCCTTATGGTCCCCTCTCCGACGATGAGTGTGAGGTGGTAATTCCTTTTTCAGATGTTTCCCTCTCCGATGATGAGTGTGAGGTAATAGTCTCTTATGGTCCCCTCTCCGACAAGTGCGTGAGGTGGTAATTCCTTCTTCAGATGTTTCCCTCTTCGACGATGAGTGTGAGGTGATAGTCTCTTATGGTTCCCTCTCCGACGGTGTGTGAGGTGACAATTCCTTTTCAGATGTTTCCCTCTCTGACGATGAGTGTGAGGTGATAGTCTCTTATGGTTCCCTCTCCGACGGTGTGTGAGGTGACAATTCCTTTTCCTATGATTCCCTCTCCGACGGCAAGTGAGGTGATTCCCTTTCAGATTATAATTGCCTATGGTTCTCTTCCCAATACTGCGAAGATAATAAGTCCCATCAAGATTTTCTCAACGAGCGTTGTTGAAGTTAAAATCACCCAAGGTTCTCTTATCATTCATGCTAAGGCAGTAACCATCCCTGGTTCATTCATCATCTTTTGAAGCTCCAGATTCAGCTCCTGTAACCAGTCAGGACACATCTATACCAAGCATCTGAAAACCAGCTCCTGCAACGTGTCAGGTACTCATTTTTCTCTTTTGCAGGTATGCAGGTTCTCGCTAAGGAATCTCCTACACAATCAACATCCAGATGGAATCTATAAGCCCATCATCCTATTCAGCAATCTCCAAATGGCATCTATAAGCCCATTCCCATCATCACTGCTACTATGTGAGCGCAAATTTCTGGGCACTCTAGTGTCCAATCATCTTCTACCCTCGGATTACGAAAGGCACGTCAGCCAATCTGCATCCTCAGGTCTAAGAAGATTGAACAGGGGCAACTGTTGCACCCCAAAATTTGCCCTCCCATATTCTTCAAGAAATTGCCAAGCCAAGTCACAAAATTCCCCAAGGGTTGCACAGCTCAACAGTCTCCCATACAGTCAAAACTAGGGTTTGTGTTCTGATCAGGAAAATAAAGTTTTCAAGGGCTCAATCAAGTCTCACATGCCTACAAATATGGTCAAGCATCCTCATATCAAGTTTCAAGGCATTCAGCTCAAAATTGCACAGTCAAAACCCTAAATTGCACTACAGTCAACTGTAGGGGCAAAATGGTCATTTGGCAGTCAAAAGTTCAAATTTTTGGTCAACATATCATTTTGAAGCCACAAACATCATTTTATCAATGCTTGATCATGATTCTCAAAATTTGGCTCAGAAAATCATCAAGATGCAAAAGTTACTATATTTGGACAGTTGAAAAAGTCAACTGAAATTGACCAGGGCATAACTTTCACATGGATTATAAGAAAAATCCCATCCAAATCTCATTTTGAAGAGAAAGACATTTCCTACAACTCATCTTCATACTTCAAGTCCAAGAAATGCTCTCACAAAAAGTTATCAATTTCAACATTATAGGTCATTTTCAAAAGTCAACAAAAAGGGACTTTAAGTCAAAGGCCATAACTTGATATTGGTAAATCAAAATGACATGGGACCAAAGGCATTGGTTAGAGGACTCAAAGACCTTTCCAAAATGTCCAAGAACATGAGAAAAGCTTAAAAATTGAGCAAGTTATGCCTTGTGGAAGTTGGGAAATTTTTGGGAATTTTGAAAAGTCAACATTACTTCAAATGACCTAAAATTGCTAATGGGCCCATTTTTCTTCCATGATTCATCACTCCAAGCATATGCACGACCACTTGGCCCAAAGGGAAGTATTTTCTCATTTTTTAATTATTTATTTGAGTTTTTATTCATATTAATTCACTTAAATCATTTAAAATATGTGAAAAATATTTAACCTAACAAAACCAATCTTTTTATGCATGTTTTAAGGTCAATATTTCGTGTAAAGGCAAATTAGGAAAGATTTGGGGTGATTGAATGCAAATTGATACAAGAACATGTGAAAAAGATTCAAAAAGATCCTTAAGCAAATCAAATCTTCAATCAAAGATTACAAGGGATTTTCATCAATTTTCTTAACCTAATAGCCTCACTACATAATCAGAAGCATAAACCTAATGCCAAGGGACTGAAAGCTGCGCAGAAGAACAAGATACAAACTTGAAAAAAACTCCATAAAACTCAAAACTGAAATCAGTGTTCTAGGTTGATTGAAGGCACGAAATTCATTCCAAAAGCTTCCTTGTGGTCTCCTGAACACATTCCAATCCCAAACATCCATCAACACGCCAAGAACTGGTAGATTGAACACAAACTGTGTCAAGAAATTTCCAGAGTCGTGCATCATAATTTATGCATACTTTGCCATTTTGATTCATTGATTCATGTTTGTTATAAGTTTCTGATGCTAACCATACAGTTTGATTGCGTTTTTGTGTTATATATGCGATTTAGCCATTGATGCAATTTAGGGTTTGCAGAGCTCCCAATTGGGGATTTTGAAACCAAGTAAAATTGGAGGACGAGTCCAACACCATTAGAACAAGCGCATCTGGACGAAGAGATCCCAACCCTCGCGCTCAATTTATGAGCGTTGAGGGGCTAATCGCTATTTTCTTAAAGCGTCCCTAAAGCAACGCGTCTAAAACCGTTGCTGAATGTTTATGTTACAGGGACAATGGAGACGACGATGCGTTGGCAGACGGTGATAGGCGGATTTAAAATTGCGCGTGTTTTCCAGCACTAATCTTGTTTTTATTTTATATTACTTGTTTGTATATTATATATCAAATGGCTTCAGTGGCTCAGTTGGCAAATGCTTGTGGCTTTAACATCCAAGACCTGGGTTCGAGTCCCAGGTCTACGTTACCTCAATATTATTTTTCAACGTGCGTTCAGGTACAGGCATAACTTTGGGGATCACCATACACTCACCATATCAAGCCAGCCACGTGCTTAGTGGGATCAGATCAAAGGCTGAGAATTGATGGGTATCATGAGGATGAGTCAACATGCGTGTACGTGTCATGCAAAAGTCAAAAAAGGCCACTACTTGTTGGGCTAGATTCCTCATAATTTGACCTCCTATTTGGGGACTTCCACCCCCCCTGGTTTGCCTTCTCCATATTTTTTTATTTTTATCTTTATTATTTTATTTGCTTTATTATCTTAATTTAATTAATTATTATTTTTACAAAAATATAAAAACATCATAAAAAATCAGAAAAGACAAAAATGTGATAAATAATTTTTATTCTAATTATTTCCTTATAAATAAATTAGCATGTAAATATTTAGTATAATTAGGGTTTTTGCAATTTTAATTCTTTTTAATAAATCTAAAAAACATAGAATTAGGTTTAATAACTTTTATTCCTTTTTAATTTTTTTTCCTTTTTTTCATAATAATAATATTACTTATTTTATTTTCATAATTAAATTGTACATAAATTAACTTAGGTTTAATTTAGGTTATATTTTAATATTTTCATAACAAACTTAAAAACCATTAGAATTAGGGTTAGTTAATTTTAATTAATGCTTTTTTTTATTAAATCTTAAAAAACACACAAAAACCCAAAAACAATTTCTTTTAATTTTAATTCCTCATTAATTTAATCTTTTTTTGTTAATTAAATTCATTAACTTTAATTTTTTGCAAAAGGGTCCAACGCCCTCGTTCGTAATTTATTTAATTCGCGTATTTATTTTCTTTCGCTTAATTAATTATGTACCTCTCCCAAAGCGTTGTAACTTAAACTTTTCGCACTTTACTTCTTTATTTTCTGTCAAATCGGGTCCTGGATTAAATTTGGCGATGTGGACCCGCGCCTTTGTAATAGTTTAGAACTTTCAATTTCCGCATCTTTTTTTAACTGTTAAATAAATGCATGCAAGAATGAATGACAAAAAAATAAAAACAAACGCATAGATCACCCATAACCTGACAGGACAAAAATAAATGAATCTGACACACAAATCACACACCACCCCTAGGGTACGCCTCACTGTTGCCTTGCCTCGAAAGGTGATCGTCGAGTAGAGGATGTCTTAGTAAGTCCTCATGATCCGGGAACCTGGCATGAGGGTAGCTTCTAAGGTGTCTTCCCATTGCTCTGGTGATCACCATGTCCCGAACCTCGAATTGACCCGAACACCTCCAACGGTGGTGCTACCTACCTCTCAATGGTGGGATGACACTACTTTAAAGGACATTTACACAGACGAATTCCTTAGGGTAGGTAGGTTCTCTAGATACTTGCTCTAAATTTCAAAACAAATCAAAAATACTTTTCACACCGACACCTTTTCAAAAGCTTTCGAAAGCAATTTTTCAAACACTCTTGAGGACCGATACAAGAGTCGAACTGGAATTTTCAAAGAAACTTTTTAAAACCCACAGTTGAAAAGCAAACAAACCTTTTGAAAACACAATGAGCAAGTATCTAAGAGCCCATGGATAACCATGGATAGAAAGGGTGCTAACACCTTCCCTTTCTATAATCTACCTCCCGAACCGAGAGCAATCTCTTTAAGGAATTTTGCTGTGCTTTTGTCCTTTCCATTTGGAGAAAATAAAAGACGGTGGCGACTCTTGCTTCCGCGACATTTCGCGAACCAGCGTTAAAACAGTCAGTTCCAGATCCACCGATCACAATTGCCAATTGTTTTTCCTTTTCTGTTTTGTTTTGCGAAGAACGTCCAAGGTTCAATTTGTGATATATACATTGACACTAATTGCTAACTCATAAATATTTGCATACGAAACAAAGGATTAATTACAGGTAACATTAGAAACAGGGGCAGTAAAGAGTTGTCTAAGAAATCTAATTGTTCTGTCCTCCAAGGTATCAAGGTAGGTTCGGCTGAAGAACACAACCAGTATATCTTAAATCCCCAAAGAGTGAGGCAGCAAGTCAATGCACTCTCCCCAAGCTGTATTATCAAACCTTAAGGAAGTTGGGTATCCCCCGTAGATCTCAACATTCCCCAGCACGAGATACGAATATTCTTAACAAGCATCCCCGGCAGTCTTGGTCTAAAGATTGTTCCCCGGCGGTATACCAAACATTCAATGGAGTCATTTCCCCGGTACAATTCAAATCTTCCCCCAAGAGAGTCCAATCTAGTTCCCCAGGAAAGTTGGAATTCATCTCCCCAAGCAGTAAGCTTATCCCCAGTAGATTCGGGAAGCTTATCCTCGCAGAGCACGAACGCGTCTCCCGGCTTTATTCAAAGGTTATTTCCCTATCAGGATATAACTGGGTTATCCTCAGCCAAAAGCCACGAGAAGATCGTCCTCGACAAAGTCTTCTTATCCCCAGCGAAGTCTATTAAAACTTCCAACACAACAATGGTATCCCCAGCGAAGTTACCATCAACATTTCAGCAAAGTATCTCTCTCCCCACAGAGTATTGCTTCCCAGCAAGATAGTTAGAGTACTTTTCTCCCCGCAGAGTAATCCATTCGCCAAGTTTATTCCCCAACGGAGTTATCTTCTCCTACTAGTATTCTTGCAACTATCATCCCCAGCGGAAGCAAAATATATTCTTCAACATCAGCCCAGGAGTGACTTCCCGGCACCCGTCAAGGATTTATTTTCCTAAGACGAAAATATACATTCATAAACATCGCACTTCCATACATTATAGCATGCATATACGCATCATATCTTACCAATCTCATTTATGTTGAGAACATCATTGCTTGATCCATATCATGCATTGCATATGACTGACCTTTACCTTTCAGGAAAGATCCAGTTAAGTTCTCAGCTACATTCCAAGACCTAGACTGGTTCAGTTAAATCGACCCTAAGATTTTCCTGTTTCTTATCCAGTCAAAGGCCTTCTCTGGTTCAGTCAGATCGACCCTAAGATTTCCCTGATTCTTATCCAGTTGAAGATTCCAAGACCTTGACCGGTTCAGTTAAATTGACCCTAAGATTTTTCTGTTTCTTATCCAGTCAAAGGCCTTCTCTGGTTCAGTCAGATCGACCCTAAGATCTCCCTGATTCTTATCCAGTTGAAGATTCCAAGACCTAGTCTGGTTCAGTTAAATCGACCCTAAGATTTTCCTGATTCTTATCCAGTCAAAGGCCTTCTCTGGTTCAGTCAGATCGACCCTAAGATCTCCCTGATTCTTATCCAGTTGAAGATTCCAAGACCTAGTCTGGTTCAGTTAAATCGACCCTAAGATTTTTCTGTTTCTTATCCAGTCAAAGGCCTTCTCTGGTTCAGTCAGATCGACCCTAAGATCTCCCTGATTCTTATCCAGTTGAAGATATTTCAAGACCTTGACCGGTTCAGTTAAATCGACCCTAAGATTTTCCTGTTTCTTAGCCAGTCAAAGGCGTTCTCTAGTCTAGTTAAATCGAAGATTTTCCTGATGAAGACTCAGTAGAAGACATCCAAGATTCTCTCAGCGTTACTGTTGAGGTTGAAGTCGCCCAAGATTCTCTCAGTGTTACTGTTGAGGTTGAAGTCCCCATATTCTCTCAGCGTTCCTGTTGAGGTAGTAATCGCCCCAAGATTCTCTCAGCGCCCCTGTTGAGGTAGTAATTGTCCAAGGTTCTCTCAGCGTTCCTGTTGAGGTAGTAATCGTCCAAGGTTCTCTCACCGTCCCGTTGAGGTAGTAACCATCCCTGGTTCATTCATCACCTTTTGAAGCTCCAGATTCAATTCCTATAACCAGTCAGGACACCTCTATACAAAGAGTTGAAGACCAGCTCCTGTAACAGGCCAGGTAATCATTTTCTTTTTCAGGTACGCAAGTTCTCGCTAAGGAATCTCTTACGCGATCGACATCCAGATGGCATCTATAAGCCCATCAGCCTACCCATCATCTCTTAGCATGGCATCTATAAGCCCATCATCCTATCCATCAATCTCCAAATGGCATCTGTAAGCCCATTCCCCACATCACACTACTATGTGAGCGCAAATTTCTGGGCACTCTAGTGTTCAATCATCTTCCACCTTCGGATTACGAAAGGCACGTCAGCCAATCTACATCCTCAGGTCTAAGAAGATTGAACAGGGGCAACTGTTGTACCCCAAAATTTGCCCTCCCATATTCTTCAAGAATTGCAAAGAGCATGCTTCAAAATCTCCCCAAGGGTTGCACAGTTCAAGGGCCTCCTAACAGTCAAAAATTAGGGTTTTGGTTATGGCAAATAAATTGAAGTTTCCAAGGGTCCAATCAAGTCCCACATGCCTATAAACATGGTAAAACATCCTCATGTCAAGTTTCAAGACTTACAGCATAAAATTGCACAGTCAAAAAACCCTAATTGCCCTACAGTCAACTGCAGGGGGCAAAATGGTCATTTGACAGTCAAAAGTTCAAATTTTTGGTCAACATCTCATTTTGAAGCCACAAACATCATTTGATCAATTCTTGATCATGATTTTCAAGGTATGGCTCAAAAAGTCTCAAGATGCAAAAGTTTCCATATTTGGACAGTTGAAAAAGTCAACTGTAACTTGACCAAGGCATAACTTCCACATGGTTTATCAGAAAAATTCCATCCAAAGCTCATTTTGAAGATAAGGACATTTCCTATAACTCCTCTTCATACTTAAAGTCCAAGAAATGCTCTCACAAAAAGTTATCAATTTCAACATTATAGGTCATTTTCAAAAGTCAACAAAAAGGGACTTTAACTCAAAGGCCATAACTTGAGATTGGTAAATCAAAATGACATGGGACCAAAGGCATTGGTTAGAGGACTTCAAGAACTTTCCAAAATGTCCAAGAACATGATCAAAGCTTAAAGATTGAGCAAGATATGCCTTGTAGAAGTTGGGAAATTTTTGGGAATTTTGAAAAGTCAACTTTACTTCAAATGCCTCAAAATTGCTAATGGGCCACATTTTCTTCCAAGATTCATCATCCAAAGGCTATGCACGACCATTTGGCCCAAAGGGGATTTATTTCATCATTTTTATTATTTATTTGAATTTTTAATTACAATTAATTCATTTAATTAAATAAAATATGGAAAAAATACTAAACCAATACATTTGAATCTTTTTATGCAGTGTAATTACTCATTGGATACTCAAGATTTCGTGCATACCAAAATTGGAAAGATTGGCCATGATTGGAATCAAAATCACATGAAAAAGATTTGAAAAAATATGCATGAAAATCAAATATTCCATACATCAATGCAAAGGGTTTTGGATCCAAATTTCAACCCTAATCTGTTCCCATACATATACTGATGCAAACCCTAAAGCTCAAGACCTCTAAGCTGCGCCCAAAACCTCTTATGCAATTTGCAATTTTTGTGAAAAAGTGAAAACTGAAAACACCATTCCAAAGCGTTTCAAGGCAAGATACCTATTCTATTGCACTCCCAAGGCATCAGGGAACATTTCTGGATCAAAACCACTGATTCTAACGCAAAGAACTGGTAGAAACATGTCTCACTTTTCATGAAAATATGCATAATCGTGTTTAAGTTTCTGGGCATCTTTCATACATTTTAATTGTTGTTTTACACTAATATAATCATGTTGAAGCTAACCATGTATTTTAATTGAGTTTTTGTGCATCATACACGAATTCACCATTGAAAGCTCGTTAGGGTTACAAAACTGTAAAATTGGGGCTTTACGTTTAAGGAAAAATCAGGCAACAAGACTTGTACCATTAGAACCAGAAGCTTGATACGAACTCAACCCATAGGTCTCGATCAATTTATGATCAACGACGGCCTATTCGCTATTTTTGCATATATCATGTAGTGGGGGTTTAAAACCCCCGCAATCTTGTTTATTTTTTTAGGGCAAAAGCGAACGAGTGGAGAAGATGATGACTTGTCTCCATATGATAGCTTCAACCCCAGGGATTCATCATACGTCCACCATCCAGGCTTGCCACCTGTCTCAGCACCTCAATCCAAGGGCCCTGATCTGATGAATTCCATACACCCTGGTCAAACGTTCCACACGCTTCCATGAAAAGTCAAAAAGGCCTCCATTGATGGGCCAGAATTGCTGGACAATACCTCCAGATTGGGGCAGAACCCCCCTAGTGTATTGTATTTCTTTCTCTTTTCTTTCTTATATTTTCTTTGTTATTTGTTTTAATTCAATTGTTTTCTTTTAATTCATTAAAAATTAATTTCACAAAATATAAAAAAATCAGAAAGTCACAAAATAAAATATATTTTATTTAAATGTTATTTTGTAAATAAATGTTATCAATTAATTTAGTTTTTAATTCTAGGATTAATTTTAACATTTTCTTAATAAACGTAAAAAAATTGTAGAATTAGGGTTTAAATACTTTTATCTTTTTTTCCTTTTCTTTTTCACCATTATTAATAATTATTTATTTATTTTTGTAAATAAAATTGTATTAATTAATTAGGTTAACTTTAGGTTTAATTTTCACATTTTTTTAATAAACTAAAAATAGTTAGAATTAGGTTTTAATTCCATTAATCTCATTAAAATCCTTAAATACAAAAAAACTCAAAAATAATTTCCTTTCTCATTTAATTTAATTAATTTCATAATTATAATTTCCTTAAAAGGGTCCAACACCCTCGCATTCCCGACTTTTTATTCTCTCCGCATTTTTATTTTCTTTTTTGTGAATATTCATGTAATTCTCCCAAAGCCATGTAATAGCTTAATTAGACATTTATATTTCTCGCATTTTGTTTTATTTCAAATCGGGTCCTGGATTAAATTTGGCGATGTGGACCCGCGCCTTTGTAATAGCGTAGGACTTTTAATTCTCGCATCTTTTTAACTGTTAACTATTGCATGAAAGAATGAATGTCAAAATAAAAACAAAAGCGTAGATCACCAAGGCATGAACAAGACAAAAATAAATGAACATGACACACAAATCACACACCACCCCTAGGGTACGCCTCACTGTTGCCTTGCCCCTCGAAAGGTGATCGTCGAGTAGAGGACGTTTTAGTAAGTCCTCATGATCCAGGAACCTGGCATGAGGGTAGCTTCTAAGGTGTCTTCCTATTGCTCCGGTGATCACCATGTCCCGAACCCTCGAATTGACCCGAACACCTCCAACGGTGGTGCTACCTACCTCTCAATTGTGGGATGACACTACTTTAAAGGACATCTACACAGACGAATTCCTTAGGGTAGGTAGACGACTCTAGATACTTGCTCTAATTTCAAAACAAATCAAAAATACTTTTCACACCGACACCTTTTCAAAAAGCTTTCGAAAGCAATTTTTCAAACACCCTTGAGGACTGATACAAGAGTCGAACTGAAATTTTCAAAGAAACTTTTTTAAAACCCACAGTTGAAAAGCAAACAAACCATTTTTGAAAACACAAATGAGCAAGTATCTAAGAGCCCATGGATAACCATGGATAGAAAGGGTGCTAACACCTTCCCTTTCTATAATCTACCTCCCGAACCGAGAGCAATCTCTATAAGGAATTTTTCTGTGCTTTTGTCCTTTCCATTTGGAGAAAATAAAAGACGGTGGCGACTCTTGCTTCCGCGACATTTCGCGAACCAGCGTTAAACAGTTAGTTCCAGATCCACCGATCACAATATCAATTGAGTCTTCCATGTTCATGTATGAAGCTTTGACACAAAAGGTGTTTTTGTTGACTTTTCAAAATGGCCTATAATGTCAAAATTCATATCTTTTTGTGAGTGCATATTCTGAACTAGGGAGATGAAGATGAATTGTGGGGAATTGCATCCTCTTCAAAATGAGCTTTGTATGGATCATTTATGATAAATTATGAGAAAGTTATGCTTGGTCAAAGTTGAGTTGACTTTTCCTACAAAACCTTAATTTAGCAATTTTTGGGTTTTGATGAATTGTGAGCAATCCTAGAGGAATCATGATCAAACCTTGATCCAATGATGAATAATACTTCAAAATGAGGATGTTGACCAAAAATCTTGAAGTTTGACTGTATGTGGGCCACCGTTGACTTTTGACCTAGCACAATCGATTTTCAAGCATTTGAGCAATTGACTGAGCAAACATCTTCTGCAAGGCTCGAAACTCGACATGGATGATATTGAGAACATATTAGGACAATGGTGAGCATTTGAGTCCTTTTTGGTTCACACATCTTTATGAATATAGAAACCCTAATTTGAGATAGACTGCCTTAGGAGAGAGTTTGTCTGGTCAACTCTTGGACTTCCTTGAGCCATATGGAGACCTCACTTGACATTTGTTGAGAAATATGGGAGGGAACATTTTAGGGTACAACAGAAGGTCTTGTTTCCTAGAGAGGATGAGCGAATCTTCTCTCCGTTCGAGATCTATCAAGTCCCCGTGGATGAATATATTTTCATGGAGATGGGGCTTTGTTTGCCCTTCTCGGATCTTCAGGTGCCACTTCTTGCCCATTTGGATTTGGCGCCCTCACAGCTCAATTCGAACTTGTTGGCCTTTACCCGGGCATTCGAGATTGTTTGTGACTACCTTAATATTTGGGGCCATGGTCCCCCTATTCTTTGCTTGTTTCTATCTTCAACCGTAGACGATGTCGGAGGGTCTAATCGGCTGGGTTTCCTTGAAGAAGTGGAGGAAGATGTTCAAGGAATACTTAGAGTCTATCCAAACATTTAAGAATATGTATTATTTTGTTTTTCTTGTACCTCGGAGGGCTGTCGATTCCTTACTCTGCTGGGAGATTATAACAGACGATGATGGGAAGCCTCTACTGAGAGAGGATGATAGGCAGAGGAGACATCAAGTTCAGAGGTTCTGCTTTACCTGGAGCTGGGATAATTTTAACCGATGGACTGAGGAATATATCGTCAGTCCAGACGACTTAGAAGAGGATGACTGGGTAAGCTATAACAAATTGGTGGCTTTCATCGGCAGCTTTGTCCCCGCCTAGTGTATGACCAAGCGCGGGGAAATCATTCTTGACGAGGACATGAAACCTATGCTTGTGGCTCAGGTTATTAATATGAAGAGGCTCCTTGATTGTGCTACCTACGAGGAGGACTTAACACTTATAGGTAGCTTTTGTGTTTTTGTTATCTTCTTGTTTGTTTTCTTCGTTTTGATGACCTGTCTTTATTGCTTGTTGCAGATAAAATGTCAAAAGATCAGGAGTGTATGGTTAAGCTGGTTAAATCCAACAAGTCGAAGCAGTCAAAGAAAGGCCAGCTTCTAAGGAGAGGTCTGGGCAGTGATGTGGTTCCACCTCCGACGGATTCAGGGAACTCCTCTTCTACTCCTATCGGCAAGCACCCTTCCCCCAAGCAGGGGACCTCGGATCAAAAACATCATTGTATGGGGAGATATCATGTTGACCTGACCGTGGAGGGTTCCACAGACATGTACGAGCTTCCTACCTTTTGGTTGCATCGGGGTTACTTTGAAGGGGCCCCTCTTTAAAAGTTCCTCGAGCATAATCCCAGAATTTGGAGAATACCGATCAATCGGGCAAAAGGAAAACCCTTGCTCAGGACGCTGCTGGTTTGATGAGGATCCTAGAGCTGGAAGTGATCCATACTGAGGATGGGACCCCCACCAATAAGGAGGTGAAGGATGCCCATGATACTAACATGGTGCTCGAGGAGAAGTTGACCAAGATGAAGTCTGAGAAAGAGGAGTTGGAAAAAGAGAAAAAAAACATTGACTGAGCAGACTGAAAAGCTGGCCAAGTTGAACAAGGAGTTCGGGGACAGGATCACTGCTTTGGAAGCTGATGCGGCCCTGCCCAAAGATGAGACCGAGGAGATGAAATAATTGAGGACCCGTGCTGAGTTGGTTGCCTACCTTTGTGTGGCCGAGGAGGACTGCATGGAAATTGGAGAGGATAGCTACACCATGCCGTAGAGAAGCTGAAGTTTGTTAACCTTGATGTTGAGCTTAACATGGTCGGGACCGGATTTCTCTATAACATGGTTGATGGGAATATCGTTGTCCCTGAGTTCCTCAAGTTTGGTTAATGAGAGGGAGGGGGCGTGCAGCCTAGCCAGGAAGAACAACCAAAGTCTGCCGATTAAGTTTGTTATTTGTGTTTGGTCGGCCTGCATGTCGTTGGTTTTTGTAATACTTTTGAGGGCTTTTGCCCGGTTGATGTAACATCCGAACAACTTCGGTCCTTGTGGTTGTTACTTTGGTTATTTTTGGATGGGGGCTTGGCCCTCCTTATGTAATATTTTGACTCGCGGTCTTTGTTGGCCGTTTTGATTTTACCTTGCTCTTTACTTATTTTTATGTATGCATGATTTTTATTCATTGCTTTTGATAAGTTTCACATGTTTGTATGCTTATCTATTTAAGACGTTTATTTTTGCTAAGAGTTTAGGGGATTTGCTCAGAAGAACTAAGGTTCGCGAGTGAGGGGAGACTAGTCAAACTGTCGGGGTAGATTTCCAAGCATGGGGTGGAGCTCAGGTCTCATTTGAGGCATGAGCATAACAGCATGAACTTCCCATCGTGAGTTGGGTGTTCTTCCATCGTGGTACGATGACGGCGGAGCTCGTTTGAGTTTTCCCCGCCAGGCTAAGAATCTACTCATCAAAAGAGTGGAAACTTGCCTCTTCATTTGATTTGAGGTGTTATGCTTGTACTTGAGCATGCACACGTTGTCGGGAATGTTGTGTTCATCATTTTGACAGAGCACATCGGCTATTTCTATACCTCAACTATATATTGTTTCAATTTTTGGTGTTCAAAGGTTGAGCAAGTTGTTCCCTGTGTAAGTTTTCTAAGTAGTAGGCCTCGTCTCCCATTTTTTCTTGGACGCGATAAGGACCTTCCCAGTTTGCAGAGAGATTGCATTCACGAGTATCTTTGTGATTTCTCTTTAGGACTAGGCTACCGACTTCAAACTTATGTTGTATGACTTTGGCGTCATAACGTATAGAGATTTTTTGTTTGAGTGAGGCTTCTCGTAAGGCCGCTTCTGTCTGGACTTCTTCGATGATATCGAGCTCCCCTCGTAATGCTTTGGCGTTCATCTCTTCATCAAGAGGGGATTTAGTCAGTCTTTATGGATCTTTGATTTTGATGGGGATGACAACCTCGGTTATGTATGCTTGTCGGAAGGGAGTTTCCTTGATGGATAAGTGAGGTGTTGTATGATATGCCCAGAGAATGTTGCGTAGCTCCTCGACCCACCTCTTTTTGGTTTTTTCCAGCATTTATTTGAGGCTTCGTATGATCACTTGTTTGCGGCCTCAACCTGCCTATTTGTTTATGGATGCTCGACGGATGCAAAGTGTTGGATGGTGCCCAACTTGGCGACGAATTGTTGAAATTTTTTGCCTGTGAATTGTGTCCCTTTGTCGATGACAATTTCTAGGAGTATGCCAAATCAGGAATGTATTTTTCTCTTGTAGAAAAGGAGAATATTTTGTTTTGTAATTTTTGCAAGTGCTTCTCCCTCTATCCATTTTGTGAAGTAATCCCCATCTACTATCAAGTACTTGTTTTGGTTTGATCCTACTATGAATGGCCTGAGGATGTCCATGCCCCACCACACAAAGGTCCAGAGGGATGAGAGAGACTTAAGCTCGCTTGGGGGTGCCAAGTGCATGTCCCCGTGACGTTGGCATTTGTCACATTTCTTTACATGCTCTTTAGTCGTGCTGCATGGTAGGCATATAGTATCATGTCCGTAAAGTTTTCCTGGCGAGGGATCTTCCACCCAGGTGCTGGGCATTCATTCCCTCATGGATCTCACATAGGACGTGGGAAAATTTTTCTTCTTCGACACATTTGAGGAGAGGGATGGAGAATCCTTTTATATATAATTTTACTTCGACCGAGACGTAAGAGCAGGTGAATATGTGAAGATGTGAAGATCTTCACATCCTTGGCCCCCAAATCTTCATCCAGGCGCAACCCTACGAGGAACACTTTGTACTCGGCTTGGTTGTTGGAAGTCGGGAAAGATAGTGAGAGGGAGACTTCGATCAATATTCCCTCCTCATTTTCCAATATAATTCATGCTCCGCTACCTGTCGAGTTGAAGGCCCCGTCCACGAAGATGGTCCATTTGTATGCTCCGCTCGTTGGGGAGGCTGGAAAGGTTATTTCTGCCACAAATTCGGCCAATACATGTTCTTTAAGGGCTTTTCTACTCTCATATTTAATATCGAACTCAAATTTCTAACGACCATTTGAGCATTTTGCTCGCCATATCAGGCCGAACGAGTAATTGTTTTACCGGCTAGTTTATTCGGACCACGATTGTGTGGGATAGTGTTGTAATCCAAAATTTGCCCTCTCATTTTATCAACATTTCTCATCACAAGGCTCTTGGAACTCAAGATCAAGCTAGGGTTTGCTCTGCTCAAGACACCTCCTTGCACTGTTGACCTAAATTAGGGTTTGAGTTTGCACAGGGATTTTTTTGACTTATGATGCCCAAAGTGACCTTCATACTTCATGTTGGACTCATAAGTTTGCCCATACCAAGTTTCAAGCCTTTAATCAAATTTTTGCCCAGTCAATTGGACAGTTGACCTAGAAATCAGCTGTATTGGGGAAAAAGTCAACTGTGGCCAATTTACAGTCAACCTTCATGAATTTTGACCCAAATCAACATTATGAACTCATATGAACCATTTGATCAAGTTTGTACCACAATTCCATAAGAAATTTGATCAGATCACCAAAAGGGCCAAATGGTCATTTTTAGGGTTTTGACTGTACAAAGGCAATTTCTGACTTTTTGACCTAGCCAATGGAAAATTAAGCTCAACCAAGGACTCAAGGACTCAATGGAATCATCTTGACCTATTCAACAAGTTCAAAAGATCTCAAATGCATAGGATTGACAGATGAATTTTTCAGTCAACTGATCAAAATTTGACTATATACTAAAAAGTCAAACTTTGACTTTTTGGTCAAAATCAAGTGCCAAGGGTCATTTTTCATCAAGATGTTTCAAATTATGAATCTTGTTCATCAAGAAACCCAAATTTGAAAATTAGGGTTTGAAATTAAAAAATTTCATAACTTAGAATTTTTCTAAGTTATGAAATTTTCTTAATTTTTCCTAACTTTGTCCCACTTTTTCACCATGATGAAAATGGATTCAAACAAAACTTGAAACATGAAAGTTGTAGTCCTCCACAAATTCTAAAACTTTTATTCACAAAGTTTTCTCAAAAGAAGCTTGGATCTTAAGTTATGAGTTTTGGAACAAGGGTCCCTAAAACTTTTAACTTAGAGAAATTTTGCCCTAGTTTAGGCAGGATTTTGACCCATCTTCTTGGCCATTTTTCATATTGTTCCACTTGGAGTCTCAAGTTTAATTTCAAAGATGGATTATAGAGCATGTTTCAAGCTTTCCAAATTGTCCAATAACTCCTCAAACACATTTGTGGTTAGGGAGAATCGAATGCTTGAAGTTGGAAAAAACTCACTTTGTATCCATGGCCAATACATGTTCACTCAAGTGGCATTTTCAAACCAGAATGCTTTGTACTAGTTTGCAGGCTTCTAAACCATTTTACACTCCTTAATTGAATGCAAATCCACTGAGCTAATGCATTATCTTTGTCATTTGGACATTACACACAAAACTAAGCCTTAATTAGAAAAAGGTACATTTCTATTTTGGAAAAGGTATGCTTTATGTCAAACCATGATCTTTGAAGCATAGGTCCATATCTCTGAAGGAAAATCAAATCCACAAATTGAAAGTATCAAGAGGATTGTATGCAGCTTAATATATGGCTGGTGCAGGCCTGTAATACCAACTTCCACATCTTTGCTTCAAAAACAAGAAATTATCCAAACACTTGCCAACTTGAAAACCAGTCCATGCTAGCTTAAACAAACATTGCAAACATATTTCACACAACCCTTTGAGCAAGAAACACGAGTATTTGAGCCTCAAAACCTTCCATAGCTAGAAATCACTCTTTTTTGGCAAAACAGGGCAGGTGCTGCAACTTGAGTGCCATAGCTCATTTGGCTCGTGCGTTTTGCCCCTTTTTGCTTCAAACACATTCCATTCAACTCACTCAAGCTATCCCAAACCTCCATTTCCAACTGTAACTCCATTTACAGTGTTCACCATTTTCATTTCAAGCTTGTGCAGGTTGAGCTCTAGAGGCTGATTCAGGGACATTCAAGGAAAGCTAGCTATTGGAAAAGATCAAGTGAAGTTCAGGCAAGCTACCAGACACCTCAAAACTTATTGAGAAGCTCTGCATTGTCCTACTCGAATCCAACTGAAACAGGTTTTTTGTCACTTTCTATATCTCTATTTAGGAACATTTAGATTTAGGTTTGTGAATGAAAAATGTAGTATTCAATGCCATGAAGTTGTACATATGCTCAATTTTCATTTATATTAAGCGTGTTAGGAGAATTTCATCCATGAACATGTTGAAAAAGTTAGGTCAGATTTTGGGGCCAGAGAAATTCTCTCAGGTCTTTGAGAGTTAGGATTAATGCTTTATATGGTTAGAATCGTATTAAAATTCTCTACAAGATTGATGTTGTGAGTTTTGGCAAAAGATCACGTTTCCAGGATATCCAAGTTTGAACCAGGCGCGCGCGCGTTTGACAAGTCTGGAGGAAGAAGATGAAGTCTTGGGTTGGGCCTGGCTTGCTTGCTTCCAACACCCCCCTTTTTCAGTTTCACACCCCCTTTTTGTTTTCTTTTCTGACTTTGTTATTTTATTTCCAAATATAATAAATGCTCAAAAAATATTTTCATAATTTTTTTAAATTTATTTGGCATTTTATTCTAATTTTTTCTAATATTAAAAGTAGTTAAATATTCTTTTATATTATTAAAACTTGAAAAATATTTACATTTTATACTTTTATTTTTGTTATTTATTTTTATTCATATTAAAAATATTTTCCTAAATATAATTTATTTTTGTACATATTTTATATTATACTATACATATTCAATATATTTAATATATATATATATATTAAAATACTTAGAATAAAAATACGAAAATATTACATTTTTATTTTTATTATTATTTATACTAAAAATACTTTTTTTAAAGTATATTTCACTTTCACACATATTAATATATTTTTGTATATAAATAATATATAGTATTTATTTTCTTAAAGAAATTAGGGTTTTACCCTAAAACAAATAAAATTAATCTTTTATTTATTTCTTTATACTTTTTTATATTAAAAAATACTTTTGCATACATGAACAAATAAAAATTCTTTTTTGACATAATACATTTTATTTGATAGTTATTTATCTTGTTTAATTAAATATTACCCATTTATTTATTTGCACAAAGAATTCAATTTGGATGTAATAGTAATCTAGGGTTTGTATTTCTTGTCAAATACCCCCATTCAAAATTGTACCCCCATCCCCATAATCATGTTGTAATAGCTTAGAACTTTAAATTCTCGCACTTTTATGCTTTCAATTATGCCATGATTAGAGAAATAGGGTTTGTATGCAAAATCAAAATCAACAAATAGTTTGACCTAATCAAAGACAAAAATGCATGAAAATCAAACACAATGCACACTTGCACCCCTAGGGTTACAATCCACTTGTTGCCTTCAAAAATGGGTCATGGTATGCATGTTGAGTACTTTGGCAAAACAAAAACAAAACAAAAGATCATAGTCCCTTGATGACACTATCTTGGTTGCCTAAACAAAAATGATCAAGTCCCTCAAGAAAATTGCCAAAGATACTTGACACAATTGCTATCATGGTCTATACGATGACCCGCGCCTGTCCCGTTTAACATCCTAACACAAGGTTGTTCACCAAATGCAATGGTGAAACAACACTATCAAAAGGGTTAAAAACATAAGAAAAATCTTTGAGTAAAATAGGGTAGACAACTCTTAGTTACTTGATCAAAAGCTTGCAAAAGCATCCTTGCTATTTTCAAACACACTTCACAACACAATTTCAAAACATTATCAAACTTTCAAAAAAAACATTAAAATATTTTCAAAAGACAAAAACACCTTTGTATACATTCAAACAAGAATCATTACAAAGACTGCCACAACGATGGCCTCTTTTCAAAACATCTTTCAAAACCACATACAAAGCACCATTTCAAACAATTGGAAAAGCAAAGCAAGTGATCTAAACAAGTAACTAAGAGCCCATGGATAACCATGGATGAAAAGGGTGATAATACCTTCCCTTTTCATAATCTACTCCCCGAACCCAAGAAAACATCTCAAAGGTGTTTCCTGTGCTTTTTGACCTTTCCTTAGGATAAAATAAAAAGTCGGTGGCGACTCTTGCTAAACTGAAACATTTGCGAACACAAACGCAAAACCTCAAGTCAGTTCTCCCACCGTATCACAGAACTGGCGACTCTGCTGGGGAAATATATAAAAGTGGAGTAACCTTAGGGCTTAGATCACCTTTGCATGCTAAACTTGTTTGCTTTTATTTCTTTACATTTGGTTCTCTTGTTTGGGTTTGAATCCTCCACCCGGATTTTGGGAAACATTCATAGGTAAATAGCAATACATTGTGGAAACTGTGCGGGGTATACCGACATGGTTGAAGCAATAGCTATATTAGTGTGATATATTTGTGAGTACCGGTAGCCTTTGAGTCAATCAAAGAGAATACGGGGCCGCTGAGTGATGTCATAAAGCACTAATGAACTCTTAGAACCTTACTTGACCATCTTGGCCTTTTTTAGGGGTAGTGAGATGATCGGCTTTAGTGCAGTCCGAAGTTGGTAGATACTCGATACTACACTCATTGAGGGTTGTTTTCTTGGAATATTTTGGTCGCCAGTTAAGTGGCTAAACCAAAACAATGAACACAGAAAATAATCCAGTGATATTGAACTCCTTAGAACCCGGTTACTATTTATAGGACAGGTTGATCCAACTAACTTCAAAAGGGTACTTACCTATGAAACCTCATGCAAGCCTGAAACTAGGATCTTGTGTGACTTGTTTGTACATGTGCTTGTGCATACATCATGAACATCATAAAGCATCATATGCATCCACTAACCATTTCAAGGGTTTGGATCTTCATCTTTGTTCTTGTTTTATAGGTCATGGAATCTCTTCGCAGGAAAACAATTCAAGTCAACCTTGTGAGAATCCCTCCTTAACTCATGGAGCTTACTTCCAAAATTACAGAGAATTATCTCTTCAGTGAAAGACATGGTAGACTTCTCAACTTGGTCAACTCCAATATTGAAGAAGACATGGTGAAAGTTCTCTTCCAGTTCTTTGACCCCCTACACCACTGTTTCACATTCCCTGATTACCAACTAGTACCTACTTTGGAGGAATTTTCTCAACTCCTGAGGATTCCTATTCTTCATCAACTACCCTACAGCGGTACGGAAAAAGAACCAAAGCCTGAAGATGTTGCTCAAGCATTACACTTGCAACCATCTGATATCAAAGGTCATTGGGAAACAAGAAGTGGTGTCAAGGGTTTCTTGGTAAAGTTTCTGTTTGAGAAGGCACAAGACTGATGGAATTCTCTAGATCTACAAGCTTTTGAAGAGATTGTAGCACTTCTCATCTATGGGTTGGTCTTGTTCCCAAACCCTGATCAGCTTATAGATGTGAATGCTGTCAAGATTTTCATATCTCGGAATCCTATACCTACATTGCTTGGGGACATCCTACACTCATTTTAGACACGAACAATGAGGAAAAGAGGTGTTCTCATGTGCTGTACTCCTCTTCTAGCAAGGTGGTTTATTTCTCACCTTCCCCAGACAGTTTTGAAGAATGAGCAGGGTTTAAGGTGGTCACAACGATTGATGACCCTCACACATTCTGATGTTCATTGGTGTTCTCGGTCAAGAGAAAATGTCATCATCATTGATCGTTGTGGAGAGTTCCCTAATGTCCCATTACTTGGCATTAGGGGAGGCATTACCTACAACCCCTGTTTATCTCTAAGACAATTTGGATATGCCCGGAGGGATGGCCCTCATGATATGTTGATTCTTGACCTAGTTTTTGACTTCGACAACGATGCGTAAGGACTTAGACAAAGGTTAATCAGAGCTTGGCGGATGCCCAACAAAGTGGATAGTAAGACACTGGGGCACAAGAATTCCATCCCCCTTGAGCCTTATCTCAAGTGGGTACGAACCCGCGCCCAAAGTCTCATGATGCCATACCCTCACATTCTCCCCGTCATCAAAGAGCCTGTTATGGAAGGAGAGGTTCCATACACCCTCCTACATCCAGACATGCCAACATCATTGGAAGAATTGCAAAAGAGTTGGATCCAGCTCAAAGAAGAACGGAATACTTTCGAAGCCAGCTTCTATGCCAGTGAGAAGAAGGTTTTGGAGCTTACCCGCTGACTTCACGAGTAGGAAACTCTCAACACTTACATCGCACCAAAGAGGATGCGCAATGTCTTTTTACATTAAGAATTTTGTAATATTTTTCCCATGGGGAACTTATGTACTAACAAATTTCTTCTTAATATGACGTGCGTTCTTTTTGTTTGCAACAAATTCGAATTTCCGAATCCTTGAATGCATTACATGAATAACATATCATTCATCATATGCATAAATAGGTCATAACACCAGGTTTCCTTATCTTTCTACTGTTTATTTCAGCAATATGGATTTGGAGCAGACGGTTAAAGATCTGCAAGCACAGAATTCGCAATTCCAACAACTCCTCATGACCTTAGCAAAGGGTCAAGAGGACCTTAAAGCACTGTTAGGAAAAGAGAAAAAGAATAAAAGGACCGGTATGGCCACTACGGGCAGAAGGTTTGAAAACCAGGCTAGAAGGATCCTCGAATTCCCCTCAACGTCTGATGAAGGGGCTGGTAAAGGTAAAGGAGCTGCGGTGCCCTCAAAATCTGAAGCTGAAGAAGAAGAGGAGGAAGAGGACGAAGATTACTCCGAACAGCAATATCCCCCTGCGGATGATAAGTATAAAAATCTCGAGGATCGGTTGGCAGCCATGGAGTTGCAAAGGGTTCCTGGTTTAGATTTTGAAGAACTAGGGTTGGTCACTGGGATCGTCATTCCTCCCAAGTTCAAAGTTCCTACATTTGCTAAGTATGACGGTTTATCCTGTTCGAAGATGCATCTGAGATCCTACGTCAGAAAGATCCAACCCCACTCCTCTGATAAGGATCTTTGGATCCACTTCTTTCAAGACAGTTTGTCAGGCACACAATTGGTCTGGTTCTATCAACTCGAGAGATCGGATGTTCATAACTAGGAAGACTTAGCTGCTGCTTTCTACCGACAATACCAATACAATGCAGATTTAGCTCCTACCCGTACTCAACTATAGAGTATGGGTATGACTTCTAATGAGGGATTTAAGGAGTATGCCCAGAAGTGGCGAGATTTGGCTGGAAGGGTGCAGCCACCATTGTCGGATAGAGAGCTGGTTGACATGTTTTTAGGGATGCTGTCAGGTCCATTCTTCAATCATTTATTTGGGAGTTCATCTGCTGGATTCACCGAATTAATTCTGACCGGCAAAAGGGTCGAAGCTGGCATTAAAAGTGGTAAAATTCAGAAAGATGCCTCCGCTTCCACTGCTATTAAGAAGACCTTCCCAGCTAAGAAGAAAGTTTCTGCTGTTCACAACCAGAGAAATCAAGGAAGAACGGAACGCCGACCAACAGTGGGGGCTGTGATGATCCAAAACTCTTCAATCGACCAACCTCGCAGCAATCAACCAAGATCTAATCAGCAAAGGGTAGAAAGGCCACAACAGCAATTCACCCGAATCAACATGACACCGACTCAAGTCCTTCCTCATTTGTTAAAGCTGAACCTTACCAATTTGAAAGAAGCGCCGAAGAACCCCAATACTTCCTCTCTTTATTACCATTCCAATGCGAAATGTGCGTACCACTCTGACAGTGTAGGACATGATACCAACAACTGTTGGGCTCTGAAAAACAAGATCCAAGACCTAATAGACGCCAAGGAGGTAGAATTCGATGCACCCGAAAAGCCAAATGTGATTTCTACCCCAATTCACAAGCACTGTCATAATGTTTATGCCGTTATGGAAGACCTTCATGCTACCACTGTTGATGACCTTTTGACTCCGTTACCAATGGTTAAAGTGAATTTGATGAGAGTCGGGATATTCCCAGGCTGTGGAAAAGACTGTTACTTTTGTTCAAACCTGCAAGCTGACTGCCCACTGTTGAAATCAGGCATCCAACGCCTGATGGAAACCCAAGAGATCCTCTTTCAAAAGACTCTTGTTGATACTATCAATCATGTTACTCCTGCTACCTTTAATACTCCTACCAATGACATTGCTATAATAACCATCTTCGACGATCTTTCCAAGACCTGCAAAAGGCCTGTTAAGATCACGCCTGATCCTAAGTTTGTGCCGTTGAAAATCACCATGCCGAGGCATGTCCCGTATAAATCTAACAAGACGATACCATGGAATTACGGAGGAGAAATCTTCTACCATGGTGTCAAACAGATTGAATCAGTCCAAGAGAATTCTGATGATGAAACCCCTGATATAGGGAATATTGCGGGAACGAGCAAGATAACTCACAACGGAAGGATCTTCTCTCCAGAGATTGCTCCTCCACGGGCAGTATTCGGACCCTCGAGAGTTTATGTGCTTGTCAAGCCATATGTACAAATCCCGGTAATTGAAGAAATTGATGTACCCGAAGCTGGACCCGCTGATGTTACTTCCAATAAAGGTAAAGGGATACTAGAAGCGCCTGTCAGGACGAAGGCTCATACTGTGGTTATCCCCGAGACCACCCAGAAAGAGATGGAAGAAATCTTAAAGATAATCAAGAAGAGTGACTACGATGTTGTGGAGCAGCTAGGGCAGACCCCTTCCAAAATCTCCATGTTGGCTCTCCTACTCTGCTCTGAGGCCCATGCTAAGGCCTTGGTCAAATTTTTAAAGAAGGCACACGTGCCTTAAGAAACTTCGGCTGACCAGTTTCAAGAGTGCGTGGCTAGCCTTACTGCTGATAATGGTCTTGGTTTTTCCGATGCTGATTTGACCCCTAAGGGAAGGAAACACAACGACGCGCTGCATGTCTCAGTAGAATGCAGGGGAACCACACTTACCCATGTTCTGGTTGACACCGGTTCATCTTTAAATGTTCTACCAAAAAAGGCGTTGGATAGATTGGACTGCGAAGGTTTGACACTGAAGCCTAGTAACATCGTTGTTAGAGCCTTCGACGGTTCTAAGATGATGGTTCATGGAGAAGTGGACATTCCAATCAAGGTGGGCATAGAAATTTTCAACTCTACCTTTTATGTGATGGACATCCATCCTTCATATTCTTGCTTGTTGGGAAGGCCATGGATCCACAATGCTGGGGCAGTCACTTCCTCTCTGCACCAAATGCTAAAGTATCCAGTTCAGGGAAAGATCATAATGGTTCACGGGGAGGAAGAGTACATGATAAGTCACCTCAACTCCTTCCGCTATGTGGAGTTGGATGGCGAATTCATAGAAACTCCTTTCCAACATTTTGAAGAGGTTCCTCTTGAAGTCGCAGTTGCAAAGACAATGACTGATGTGCCTATCGTTTCCAAGCTTGTGTCTAGGATGACATCCCTCAAAGATGCAGAGGCTGTAATCAAAGAAGGAAGGAGTACAATGTGGGGGAAACTGCCTGAGTTTCCTCATAAGACGGACAAGTTCGGACTAGGTTTTACTGTTGTTGGCCAAAAAGCTGTGCGTCGCTCCTGGGCTGGAGGACCACCCGTAAAAATCACTCACCATGGAATTAATGCCTTAGAAGATGATGATGAAGAAGACAACTTTCAAGATTGGATCTTTCCAACTGTCGGAGGAGGATTAAGCAACTTGGAAACAAAAGACTTCGTTCCCATCACCTTCATCAACCAGTAATTTATCTTTGAACAATTTCTTATTTTAGTCTGTAATAATTAAACAATTCATACACATTTTCACCTTATGCCTTACCCGGGGCATATAGGTCCATTTGTAAGGGCTTGATTTCTTCATTATCATATGCCATGTTTAATGAATCATTGGACGTTTTTATCTATAAACTGTTGTGTTCATTTTCTTTCCTTTTACATTTCATTTTGTTTAAGGATGGCTTTCCCTCACACACACCCACACTCACAAAATGCAGGTACCCATCCACTCTGGATTCCATGGGTGACTATTCTGCTTTAGCCTTCGGTGACTCTGAAGATTTGGTCAATCATGCCGAGTACGAAGGTGATGAAGAATGTGAAGTGCCTGGAGAGTTAGCCAGACTTTTACAATAAGAAGAGAGGGCTATTCTGCCCCATGAAGAGTTGCTAGAAACCATCAACTTGGGAACAGAGGAAGACAAGAAAGAGGTTAAGGTGGGTGCCAACCTGGAACCAAGTGTCAAAGAGAGCTTAGTACAGTTGTTGAATGAATATTTCGAAATCTTCTCCTGGTCCTATGAAGACATGCCGGGACTATATACAGATATCGTGGTTCACCGTCTCCCAACAAGAGAGGACTGTCCACCGATCAAACAAAAGGTCTGCCGAATGAGGCCCGACATGTCTGAAAAGATCAAAGCTGAGGTAATGAAGCAATTCAATGTTGTCTTTCTGGCTGTTACTTCCTATCCACAATGGGTTGCTAACATTGTGCCCGTGCCTAAAAAGGACGACAAAGTCAGAATGTGTGTGGACTATAGGGACCTAAACAGGGCTAGCCCTAAAGATGATTTTCCCCTACCACACATCGACATCTTGGTTGACAACACAGCTCAGCACAAGGTATTTTCCTTCATGGATGGATTCTCGGGATACAACCAGATCAAAATGGCCCCCGAAGACATGGAGAAGACTACTTTTGTTACGCAGTGGGGTACCTTCTGCTACAAAGTGATGCCATTCGGACTGAAGAATGTCGGGGCAACCTATCAACGCGCCATGGTAGCTTTGTTTCATGACATGATACATCATGAGATTGAAGTCTATGTAGACGACATGATAGCTCGATCACAGACAGAAGAAGAACACCTCGGCCATCTGCAAAAGCTGTTTGTCAGATTGAAGGAGTATAAGCTCAGACTGGACCCAAGCAAGTGCACTTTTGGAGTCAGGTCTGGTAAACTTCTGGGATTTATCGTCAGTAACAAGGGCATTGAGGTTGATCCTGCTAAAGTCAAAGCTATACAAGAAATGCCTGCCCCCCGCACCGAAAAGGAGGTTAGAGGTTTCTTGGGACGCTTAAACTATATCGCAAGGTTCATCTCTCACCTAACATCTACCTGTGAGCCAATCTTCAAGCTGTTGAAGAAAGATCAGGTGGTTGAATGGAACATTGATTGTCAAGTTGCTTTTGATAAGATAAGGGAGTATTTGCTGGAACCTCCTATTTTGATGCCACCCGTCGAAGGAAGGTCGTTAATCATGTATCTGACTGTTTTGGACAACTCAATGAGGTGCGTACTAGGCCAACATGACGAGTCTGGCCAAAAAGAGCATGCCATTTTTTACCTTAGCAAAAAGTTTACCGACTGTGAGACTCGCTACTCACTGCTCGAGAAAACTTGCTGCGCTTTGGTATGGGCTGCTCGCCGGTTAAGGCGGTATATGTTGACACATACCACTTTGCTGATTTCTAAAATGGATCCGATTAAGTATATCTTCGAGAAGCCTGCTTTATCTGGAAGAATCGCTAGATGGCAAATGATCCTAACTGAGTATGATATTCAGTACACAACCCAAAAAGCTATAAAGGGGAGTGTACTAGCTGACCATCTAGCTCATCAAGCTGTCGAAGATTACCAATCTATGAGATTCAATTTCCCCGACGAGGACATCATGACATTGGACAACATTGAAGGTAACAGACCGTATGACGGACCTGAACAAGGATCCCGATGGACCCTGTACTTTGATGGTGCTTCAAATTCACTTGGCAACGGTATCGGTGCGGTACTTATTTCTCCGGAAGGTTGCCATACACCATTCACTTCCCGACTTTGCTTCAGTTGTACCAACAACATGGCCGAATACGAAGCTTACATCTTTGGTCTCAGGGCTACAATTGACCTAGGGATCAAATCTTTGGTCGTATTTGGGGACTCGGCTTTGGTTATCAGTCAAATCAAAGGAGAGTGGGACACTAGACATCCTAATCTTATCCCATACAAAGAACACGTCCTGACATTGTTGCCTCATTTCGAGCAGATTACGTTTAAGCACTTCCCGCGAGAAGAAAATCAGCTAGCAGATGCTCTGGCTACAATGTCTTCCATGTTTAAACTCAACTGGGATAATGAGGCTCCCCAAATCACCATCGAACGAATGGACGAACCTGCGCACTGTCATGAGATTAATACCGAAGAAGTAGTGGAACTACCCTGGTTTCATGAAATCAAAAGGTATCTCCAGACTCGAGAATACCCTGAAGGAGCTTCCGTCAATGACAAAAAGTTCTTAAGGTGGTTTGCTTCCAAGTTCTTCCTGAGCAATGGTATCCTATATAAGCGCAACCATGATTGTGTTCTACTTCGTTGTGTGGACAAGGTTGAAGCAGAGTTGATCATGACCAAAATACACAGTGGCACCTTTCGCACCCACTTGAGCGGACATACGATGGCTAAGAAGATTCTAAGGGCAGGCTACTATTGGTCTACCATGGAAGCTGACTGTCATCAACATTCCCGTACTTGTCACAAATGCCAAGTCTATGCTGACAAGGTACATATTCCTCTTGTTCCTCTCAATGTTCTAACAGCTCCTTGGCCATTCGCGATGTGGGGAATTGACATGATTGGAGAGATAAAGCCCACGGAATCCAATGGACATCGCTTCATCTTGGTCGCTATTGATTATTTCACCAAGTGGGTCGAAGCAGCTTCCTACGCCTCTGTTACAAAGAATGTGGTTGCCCGCTTCATCAAGTAGAACCTCATATGTCGGTATGGTACCCCCGACAGGATCATCACGGACAACAGTACAAATTTGAACAACACTATGATCACCGCTCTGTGCGAGCAGTTCAAGATTTATCATCACAATTCATCTCCCTATCGGCCAAAGATGAACGGTGTTGTTGAAGCTGCGAACAAAAATATCAAGAAGATCATTCAAAAGATGACAGTCACCTACAAGGACTGACATGAGATGTTACCGTTTTCTCTGCATGGATATCGTACCACGACACGTACTTCAACAGGGGCAACCCCCTTTTCTTTGGTATATGGCATGGAGGCCGTTTTACCTATGGAAGTTCAGATTCCTTCCTTAAGGATCATGAAGGATACTGGTTTGAGTGAAGACGATTGGATTCAGACCCGGCTTGACCAACTTAACTTGATCGACAAGAAGCGACTTACTGCTGTTTGTCATGGTCAGACGTATCAGAAACGGATGATCAAGGCTTTCAACAAGAAAGTCAGACGTCAGGTATATCAAGTCGGAGATCTTGTAATCAAGCGGATCATCTTACCGCAAAGTGATCCCAGGGGAAAGTGGACTCCTACTTACGAAGGACCATTTGTGATAAAGAACATCTTTTCTGGTGGGGCAAGGATTCTGACCACCATGGACGGCGACGACTTGCTGCACCCTGCGAACGCACACATAGTCAAAAGATACTACGCATAAAACGACCCGACAAATTGAAAACCCGAAAGGGCAACTTGGGCAAAAATGGGCATCCCGGTGAATCGAAAACCCGAAAGGGAGGTTCAGGAAAAAATTAGGGATAAACAAAAATCTGTACACCCGGCAAGTTGAAAACCCGAAAGGGCGACTTGGGCAAAAAAGGGTTTCCCTGTGGATTGAAAACCCGAAAGGGCGGTCCAGGCAAAAGTTAGGGAATTAAAGCGTATGACTATGCTTCGTCGGATCACTTGAAGGACAATCTCTTCACGACCAAGCTCCAAGCTTCTGATCAATCCAGTCATCCATGGATGAAGCAACGAATGGACAAGATACTCAGAATTGTGAAGGCTATAGTAGAATGGGAACCCCATGGAATTGTTACACGTAAGCATCTTTCTTTTTGTATAAAAATTTTCTCAATTTTTACGACAGCATCCTCTTACTAGGACGTCTGTCTCCTTTGTACAAAGATACCTACAAAAGTTAATACAAGAATACTTCAAAGTGCAAAAATTTGCTTGCCTTTCTTTTCTTTTACACTTATGTTTTATTTGAAAACGTCCAATGGTTTGTTAAATAGGCATATGCATTTTGAATATAATCACTGCTTACAAATAGAACAAAATGAGAAAAGATAATTACTGGTAGGTTGAAAGTGCAGGAAAACGTTTTTAGGATATTCCAGAAGAAATCCGCCTACAGTATGTCATCCAGATCCTCAAGAAAGCTAAAACCTTGGAGTATATATCTCCAGCGGAGTTAAGTTTCAAGATTCCCATCAGAGTTAAGTCTCCAAACTCCCGATCCCCAATGGAGCCCGAAAACCCTGAAATACATATCCCCAGCGGAGCTAGAATACTCTAAACCTTTTTCCCTAGCGGAGTCAAATTTCCAACTATCAATCCCCAGCGGGAACTATTAAGCTTTCCCCAACTTCCCCAGCGGGTTATCTTAAAAGTCTGAGAATCAATCAGATAACAGTTAACTCTTTGTCTTATCCCCAACTAGAAATCCCCAGTAGATTGGCATACAACCCAAGCCCCTGATTTCCCAAGCAGCGTAAACACTCTCCCCACAAAGTTTATTTCCCAACAGAACGAAGATTCTAGTTCCTGTTTCTCCATTTGAAGCCTCCCAGGTTTTAATTCCCCAGTAGAGATCGTCAGATTTTTCCTTATTTCCCCAGGAAAGTCATGAAGAATTATCACATCCCCACAGAAGTTGTCAAAGCTCTTGTTAATCCCCACAAGTCACCAAAGATTTTCAATCCCCAACAGTGGTCCCAGGATTTCTCATCTTCAACAATCAAAGATTTTTGGAATCCCCAACATCGGTCAAGAATTTACTTTCCCCAACAGCAGTCAAAGATTTCATTATTTCCAGCTATCAAGGATTTATTTTCCTCAGCAAGACAGCTAATCAGCTTACATGCACATCCATTGCATTCATATATCATAGACACTGATGGAACGCATTTTATTGCATCAGACATATCATGCAACATAACTTTGTGCTTTAGCTAACATTCTACCCTTTTTTCAGGATAAGATTAAAAAGCTATCATTAACAACTATTCAGATATTTTAGATACAGTATGGATACACCCCAGACACGGCGGTCATTCTATTACTCGTTCAGAATTTCAAGTCAAGATACAGTATGGATACACCCCAGATACGACAGTCATTCTATTACTCATTCAGACTTCAGTAATCAGATACAGACTAGATACGCTCCAGACACGGAAGCCATTCTATTTCTCATTCAGATTCAACTATCGACCTCAAGTTCAGATACACTCTAGACACATAAGTCATTCTATCACTTGTCCGGATTCCTGTTACAGTACGGATATACTCCAGACATGGAAGTCATTCTGCTACTCATACAGATCTCAACTTCAGATACAGTCTAGATACGCTCCAGACACGGTTGCCATTCTGTCACTCATTCGGAATTTAGCCCCAGCACACAGATGCTCCATACATGGATGTTTCTCTGTCACCCATTCAGAATACAGATACACTCCAGACACGGCAGTCATTCTGATATTCACTCAAGAATCAAATACCGTTACAGCTTGGATACGCCCTAGACACGAACGCCATTCCTTTGCTCATACAAACCCAGTCTCCAGATACAACTCAGATACGTTCCAAATACGGATACCATTATGATGTTCATTCTATTAATTTTCAACAAATAGTTTTGGATGGCATCTCTAAGCCCATCTCCAGCAAGATTCTACCATCTCCGAATGGCATCTTTAAGCCCATTCCCTCAGATGAGTGAAAATTTACGGGCACTCTAGTGTCTAATCCTCTTTTACCTTCGAGTCACGAAAGGCAAACTTGCCAATCTAACTCTTCAGGTTCAATAAGATTGAACAGGGGATGTGGGAAAATTTTGCTTCTTCGACACATTTGAGGAGAGGGATGGAGAATCCTCTTATATATAATTTTACTTCGACCGAGACGTAAGAGCAGGTGAATATGTGAAGATGTGAAGATCTTCACATCCTTGGCCCCCAAATCTTCAGCCAGGCGCAACCCTACGAGGAACTCTTTGTACTTGGCTTGGTTGTTGGAAGTCGAGAAAGATAGTGTGAGGGAGACTTCGATCAATATTCCTTCCTTATTTTCCAATATAATTCATGCTCCGCTACTTGTCGAGTTGAAGGCCCCGTCCACGAAGATGGTCCATTTGTATGCTCCGCTCGTTGGAGAGGTTGGCAAGGTCATTTCTGCCACAAAGTCGGCCAATACATGTTCTTTAAGGGCTTTTTTACTCTTATATTTAATATCGAACACAGAAATTTCTAACGACCATTTGAGCATTTTGCTCGCCATATCAGGCCGAATGAGTAATTGTTTTACCGGCTAGTTTATTCGGACCATGATTGTGGGGGATAGTGTTGTACCCCAAAATTTTCCCTCTCATTTTATCAACATTTTTCATCACAAGACTCTTGGAACTCAAGATCAAGCTAGGGTTTGCTCTGCTCAAGACACCTCCTTGCACTGTTGACCTAAATCAGGGTTTGAGTTTGCACAGGGATTTTTTTGAATTACAATGCCCAAAGTGACTTTCATACTTCATGTTGGACTCATAAGTTTTCCCATACCAAGTTTCAAGCCTTGAATCAAATTTTTGCCCAGTCAATTGGACAGTTGACCTAGAAATCAGCTGTATTGGGGAAAAAGTCAACTGTGGCCAATTTACAGTCAAACCTTATGAATTGTGACCCACATCAACATTATGAACACATATGAACCATTTGATCAAGTTTGGACCATAATTCCATAAGAAATTTGATCAGATCACCAAAAGGGCAAAATGGTCATTTTTAGGGTTTTGACTGTACAAAGACAATTTTTGACTTTTTGACCTAGCCAATGGCAAATTAAGCTCAACCAAGGACTCAAGGACTCAATGGAATCATCTTGACCTATTCAACAAGTTCAAAAGATCTCAAATGCATAGGATTGACAGATGAATTTTTCAGTCAATTGATCAAAATTTGACTGTATAATGAAAAGTCAAACTTTGACTTTTTGGTCAAAATCAAGTGCCAAGGGTCATTTCTCATCAAGATGTGTCAAATTATGAAACTTGTTCATCAAGAAACCCAAAATTGCAAATTAGAGTTTGAAATGGAAAATTTTCATAACTTAGAATTTTTCTAAGTTATGAATTTTTCTTAATTTTTCCTAACTTTGTCCCACTTTTTCACCATGATGCAAATGGATTCAAACAAAACTTGCAACATGAAAGTTGTAGTCCTCCACAAAGTCTACAACTTTTATTCACAAAGTTTTCTCAAAATAATCTTGGATCTCAAGTTATGAGTTTTGGAACAAGGGTCCCTAAAACTTTTAACTTAGAGAAATTTTTGCCCTAGTTTAGGCAGGATTTTGACCCATCTTCTTGGCCAGTTTTCACATAGTTCCACTTGGATTCTCAAGTTTCATTTCAAAGATGGATTATAGAGCATGTTGCAAGATTTCCAAATTGTCCAAGAACTCCTCAAACACATTTGTGGTTAGGGAGAATCGAATGCTTGAAGTTGGCAAAAACTCACTTTGTATCCATGGCCAATACATGTTCACTCAAGTGGCATTTTCAAACCAGCATGCTTTGTACTAGTTTGCAGGCCTCTAAACCATTTTACACTCCTTAATTGAATGCAAATCCACTGAGCTAATGCATTATCTTGGCCATTTGGACATTGCACACAAAACTAAGCCTTAATTAGAAAAAGGTACATTTCTATTTTGGAAAAGGTATGCTTTATGTCAAACCATGATCTTTGAAGCATAGGTCCATATCTCTGAATCCAAATCAAATCCATAAATTGCAAGTATCAAGAGGATTGTATGCAGCTTAATATATGGCTGGTGCAGGCCTGTAATACCAACTTCCACATCTTTGCTTCAAAAATAAGAAATTGTCCAAACACTTGCCAACTTGAAAACCAGTCCATGCTAGCTTAAACAAACATTGCAAACATATTTCACACAAACCTTTGAGCAAGAAACACGAGTCTTTGAGCCTCAAAACCTTCCATAGCCAGAAATCACTCTTTTTTGGCAAAACAGGGCAGGTGCTGCAACTTGAGTGCCATAGGTCATTTGGCTCGTGCGTTTTGCCCCTTTTTGCTTCAAACACATTCCATTCAACTCACTCAAGCTATCCCAAACCTCCATTGCCAACTGTAACTCCATTTACAGTGTTCACCATTTTCATTTCAAGCTTGTGCAGGTTGAGTTCTAGAGGCTGATTCAGGGACATTCAAGGAAAGCTAGCTATTGGAGAAAAAGATCAAGTGAAGTTCAGGCAAGCTACCAGACACCTCAAAACTTGTTGAGAAGCTCTGCATTGTCCTACTCGAATCCAACTGAAACAAGTTTTTTGTCACTTTCTATCTCTCTATTTAGGAACATTTAGCTTTAGGTTTGTGAATGAAAAATGTAGTATTCAATGCCATGAAGCTGTACATATGCTCAGTTTTCATTTATATTAAGCGTGCTAGGAAAATTTCATCCATGAACATGTTGAAAAAGTTAGGTCAGATTTTGGGGCCAGAGAAATTCTCTCTGGTCTTTGAGAGTTAGGGTTAATGCTTTATATGATTAGAATCGTATTAAAATTCTCTACAAGATTGATGTTGTGAGTTTTGGCAAAAGATTACGTTTCCAGGATATCCAAGTTTGAACCAGGCGCGTGCGCGTTTGACAAGTCTGGAGGAAAAAGATGAAGTCTTGGGCTGGGCCTGGCTTGCTTGCTTCCAACACCCCCTATTTCAGTTTCACACCCCCTGGCCCAATTTCTTATATTTTTGCATTTTTGAATTTTTGTTTTCTTTTCTGACTTTGTTATTTTATTTCCAAATATAATAAATGCTCAAAAAATATTTTCATAATTTTTTTAAATTTATTTGGCATTTTATTCTAATTTTTTCTAATATTAAAAGTAGTTAAATATTCTTTTATATTATTAAAACTTGAAAAATATTTACATTTTATACTTTTATTTTTGTTATTTATTTTTATTCATGTTAAAAATATTTTCCTAAATATAATTTATTTTTGTACATATTTTATATTATACTATACATATTCAATATATATATATATATATATATATATATATATATATATATATATATATATATATATATATATATATATATATATATATATATATATATATATATATATATATATATATATATATATATATATATATATATATATATATATATATATATATATATATATAGAGAGAGAGAGAGAGAGAGAGAGAGAGAGAGGAGAGAGATATTTCTAATTTTTTATTAGTAAATGATATAATTTATTAAGTTGTTATAATTAAATATTATGATTTATAACTTATCTATAAAATAATTAAATATAGAGTGTGTTTTTACTTATACGATATATAATATTTAATTTAACATAAACTGTATGCTATTAATCATATTTAATAAATAAAGAGTAAATTGCCTGTGTATTTTTTTTTTGTATTATATAGTGGTTGGGTGTGATTAGGATACATTATTTTTCAATGAAACATATGATTTTAAAACTCATATTTAATTCATTAAAATGATAGAAATTTATTGAGTATGAGTTAGTTAATTTTAAAATTTAAATTTCATGATTAAAAGATTTATATAAATTATGTTTTTATCTTCACTTTAATGTTTTCTAATTTTTATATTACTTGGTAGTATAATTGACGTATTATGCTATGTATATTTTTATTAATTAAAATCTTTAAGAGTGTCAGCATAGTTCAATCACCTTTTAAAAGTTAATTAGTACAATACTGTATTTTCGTCATTGCTTTTTTCAATTAGATGCTTTTTAAATTCAAATAATTGGAATGCCGAATGTTTAAACACACACCTTTGAAATTGAATGCTTATACAATTAACTTCACACAGTCCAACCCCGACGCAAGATATGTCGAGAAAAGTTTAAACAAAGCATCAACAAAAGAAAGAAAAGCTCAAAAAATATTAACAAAAACCTTTAAGATAACAACACTCACTAAAAGAAAAATATTCCAAGACTTCGTCCAAAATTGAATGCTTACAGAAAAAAATGGATGCCATAGGGGATATTAGCATTGTTTTAACATCAGTGTTGGGAAAATTTCTCTAAGCTTGATGTTAACATTAGCATTCACTCGACATTATTTAGCGCTTGTTCTAACAGACTAAAATGACACTATAAACCTTGGATAAAAAGTGGGCAATATTAGCCTCAACTTTAATAAACGCTAGAGAGATTTATATTTTTAATAATTTTGTGAAATAATTGTTGGAAATTCACTAAAGTCTATGGAGAGTTTTTATCAATTTTAATGAACAAAAAATGAGAGAAGATGATGATTTCTGCAGAGTTTCTCTCTGCCCACAAACTATGGAAAACATTATTCCATTACAACTGTAAATCTTGTGAATACTCAATGTTACAAAATAGGGGTTAATCCCTCTATTTATAATTTTAGGTTAGCTTTCTCCCTAAGTCAAATTCAAAAAACACAAAAGTCCAAAATACCTATTTTGGTCTAAGTCCAAATCATATGTGAAACAACATGCTTCGACACTTCGACATCTAATACAACTAAACACACACTTTAGACTATCTCGACACACCTTTGTTTTCGTTGAGCAACATGCCGCTTAGACACATAGGATTAGAATCTCAACACACCACATAATTTACCATAGCTCTTAGTCTTTAGAACACTTCGACTATTAATAAGTGATTTTTTTATGCTATTGAGTATATTGACTCTTTTTGAAACAAAATGTTTTCCAATTTTATTGTGTTATTATCATTTGAATAATATCATAATTTAAGTTAGTTTTTAACAATATTTCTAAAAAAAATTTACTGTATCGATTACTGGGTACATATCGAAATAGATGTAACACAATCAATTTTATAATTTTTGTTTACAACATTACAACAAAATTCAATTACAACTCCTGGTTTTTAGTTTTGTGTTGCTATGCTTTAGATGAAAATGATTTTAATTGAAATTTTTATTTTTTAAATATATATAAATGAACTCACATTATTTTATAGAGCAAATAAAACATATTTATAATAGTTAGTTCAAATTTAAGATTATACTATAAAATTTTTAAAGTTTTCACCTTAAACAAAATAGAAGAAATATAAAGAAAAAAATCAATCATTAAAAGCAAAATATTAGAAATAACATTTAAGTTAAAAAAAACCAAATTTTAATCCCAAAAAACACAATAAATATAAAAGGTCATTTTAATTTTTTTAATATATGTAGTGTCTTTGTTGAGATAAAATAATTGTTTATAGATTTATAAATATAAGTTATTAATAGATTCA